>JAPMUY010006787.1:282500-355000 GCA_026901105.3 Galaxias olidus | reverse complement strand
AGTGACAGGCTCTTAGACCCCCCACACCACCACCACCACACTGTGAACAACTACAGACGGGGATCGGGAACGGTATCACTCGTGTATCGGAGAGTGGAGGGGGCGGGGTGTGACGTTCTGCAGGTGACAGTGGTGTGTGTATGTATGTGTAGTGCCATGGCCTGGGGGGGAAACAGGCTAACCGCTGATCAAAACGCTTGCCGGGTAGAATACATATGAACCATCAATATTTACACACCGTCAGAGTGGAGCTAGCGCGCGCTAGCGTCGACGCACTACAATCTCTCCCTCCTAGCCAGCACACCTCAGAGCTTGCCTCCCTGTTCTACATCCTCCTCCACCTCCTCTTCCTCTTCCTCCTCCTCGTCTATCCCTTCTGTTGTTCTCTCTTCCCCGTCCTCCGGGGACCATGTTTTCGATACACCATAAATTTCCCCGAAACGTTTTCCCTGCTATTTGTGTCTGGAGTGTGGGGGCGCGGGCTCGCGCTGGCGCGTGTGTGAGTCGCGTTGGAGGAGCTGGGTATTCGGGAAGTGGATCCAGAGGCGCTGTGGGTTTGTAGCTCTGTCCCCTGGGGCTGGATCAGATGGGGACTTGCGTCATGGCGACGAGGCATTGTGGGTAGACTAGTTTTCACGATCCGCTCAGGTGAGGATGGTGATGTGTCTAAGACATCGGGCTTTCAGAGCTGCTTGGTTGACTCTGTGCTTGTGTGTGTGTGTGTGTGTGTGTGTGTGTGTGTGTGTGTGTGTGTGTGTGTGTGTGTGTGTGTGTGTGTGTGGGTTTGGATGGCAGGTATGACATATCACCTCAACAGATCTCTGCAATGTGAATAAGATAGTAGACAACTGATGATTAGGAAAAAAATACTTTGTTTAAAGGTAATCATTTTAGGGTATTTGTAAACTTTCTACAACGTTACAAACCAGAATGTGACATTCTGTAATGCCTGGACTTTCAACAATTTACAGCATGCTGCAATTAGCTCTAGATTGTCTGCTGTAAAATTTGATAAAAACTTTTCTACATGTTTAGGTTTAACAGAACCATGTCCATTCCAGATTCTATTTTATATGTGATGGAGAACGGGCAGAACTAGTTCACCTTGATCTTATTTAAGGTAAACTGCCCACATCCCCCACCATCAAAACACACTCACACCTTCACAGAAACACACACACACGCACGCACGCACGCACGCATGCACGATGCACACACACACAGAGACACACATGTTCACAATGGCTGAGCCACACACCTACACACTCTTCACAATAACTGTCCTGAACACGCATTTGGAATAAGTAAAACTATGTTTGGCCTTGGATTATTTGACTTTTTTTCCCCCTGTAGTTTCTCTCAGGAAAAGCGCTCCTTTATATCACAGTCTAGTCTCTGATATAACTCTACCCCCCTCCCTTCTCGTTCCTCTCTCTTTCTCTCTGTCTGCCTCTCTCTGCCCCCTCCTCCTGAGTCAGGGAAGGGTAGCATGACTCTCTTCTCTTTGAGACGTTAGGTTTGATCTTCAAAAAGTGAGATCTGGATAGCCTGCCTTGCTGTGCTTCAGGGACAGTCTGGTGTGTGTGTGCACACACACTCGTGTGTGTGTGGGTGTGTGTTTGTGTGTGCAGTGTGGTGTGCGTGCCTCCCTATGTGCGTGTGTGTGTGCTGTGTAGTAGGCGCATGTGTGTGTGTTTGTGTGTGTGTGTGCGTGTGTGTGCAGTGTATGACTATTATGAGGTGTGCATGCATGTGTGTGTGTGTGTGCAGTGTATGAGTTTTATGAGGTGTGCATGCATGGGTGTGTGTGTGTGCAGTGTATGAGTATTATGAGATGTGCATGCATGGGTGAGTGTGTGTGTGTGTGTGTGTGTGTGTGTGTGTGCATGTGTGCACATGCATGGCGGAATAAAGAGCAACAAAGTTTTGCATGTGTGCGTGCGCGCCTTTTCCCATTAGGATGCTGCGTCCGAGGACAGAGGTACGCCTCGCTGCCGCCCCGCATCTGTGACCACACGCACACGTCGGCGGCGGGGAAAGAGGACCCGCGGTCGGTACCCCCCGCGTCGTCCTCCCACGGTCCACGGCGCCGCCGGGAAGCCGCTCCCCGCACGAGGGCATGGTGCAGGGCGAGAAGTCAGGCACTGTGCTCTGGGAGAGACACCCTGTGTGCTCGTCTGCATGTGGGGGGGGGGGGGGGGGCTCAGCTCGGAAGCTAGGTGTGCCTGGGAAATGTGTGTGTGTGCGCGCGCGCGTCGCGTTTGGGGGATAGGAGATGTGTGCCTGCGTGCCTGTGTTGTGTTTTTGAAGTGCAGAGGCAGGGAGTCAAACGTTGCTCAGGCATACGGTCGGACGGCTTTGTTGCCGGATGAAACGGAGAGAGAGAGAGAGGGAAAGAGAGAGAGAGAGAAAGAGAGAGGGAAAGAGAGAGAGAGAGAGAGAGACAGAGCGAGAGGGAAAGAGAGAGAGAGAGAGAGAGAGAGAGCGAGAGAGAGAGTGAGTGAGGACGAGCAGAGAGAAGGGGAGCAGGATGAGGAGAGAGAGAGGGGAGAAAGGGAGAAGGAGGAGGAAGAGAGAGAGGGGGGGGATAAAGAGGAGCAGGACGAGAGGGGGGGGGAGGGGAGAAGGAGGAGGAGGAGGAGCTGAACTGATGTAACCCTGCCACGGTCTCAGATGTTTTGGTAAGGAGCGTTCTGTAGTTAGAGATCAGCTACTTAGAGTGTCTGCTCCTCGGTTACTGGCGGCTGCCGTTTCTGTTCCTGCTAACGCTAGCGCTAACGCTAAGCGGCTCCACAGAGCAGAGGAGATGGTGTTGGGAAGGACCAGAAAGAAGTGTGTGTGTGTGTGTGTGTGTGTGTGTGTGCGCGTACGTGTGCGCGTATGCTTGCACGGTGAGAAGTGTGTGTTCTGTGGGTGCCACTATACTACACCCTCACACACTGCATAACCTTCACGCTATCATAGCGACGCGCACGCGCAACGAGCTTGGTCGCGAAACGTTTATTTCTTTTTCCGGAGGATGCAGGTGTTTTTGAAAGTGTGCCAACCCGCCCCCCCCCCCCCCTCCCGGGCGTGCTTAAAGTGGGCCGCTTTTATAAAGTAATAGTCTTTTTATCGGCCCCTCTCCCTTCTCTACAGCCCCCCCCCCCCCCCCCCCCCCCCCCTCCCGCCTCTCGGCGGCGTGTTTAGTGGTGTGGCGAGGAGCTCCGGAGGGAGAGATGAGTTAAAGCCTGTGGGTTTATCGCGCGCCGCATGCGGTCCTGTTCAGCCTCTTCCTCCCTGAGAGGGAATTCAAATGGAGTCCTCTGGCTCCTACTCTGGGGCCCCTCCGTCGTTCGGCATCCACTCTCCTCCTTCCTCTTCCTCCTCCTCCTCCTGCTCTCTATCTTCCAGTCCTCCTGGTCTCTCCTCTTGGCTCCTCATCTGGATGTCTCTGTCCAGTTGATGCCTTCAACCCCCCCCCCCCCGTTTGGGATTCTGTCCAGGGCGGAGAGGTGACAGACGCTCAGGTCTGCCGGGCCATCCATCAAAAAGAGTCAGAGGGAGAGAAATAGAGAGAGGGAGACAGAAAGGAGAGGAGAGGAGAGGAGAGGAGAGAGAGAGAGAGAGAGAGAGAGAGAGAGAGAGAGAGAGAGAGAGAGAGCGAGAGCGAGAGAGAGAGAAAGAGAAAGGGCGTTGGGGGACAGAGAGAGAGAGAGAGAGAGGGAGAGAGAGAGAGAGAGAGAGAGAGAGGGAGAGAGGGAGACAGACGAACCGAAAGAAAGAGAGAGTGAAAGGGACCGAGAGAGAGGGACATCAATCAAGAGAGAGAGAGAGAGAGAGAGAGCGAGAGAGAGAGAGAGAGAGTGAAAGGGACCGAGAGAGAGGGACATAGAGAGAGAGAGAGCAAGAGAGAGAGAGAGAGAGAGAGAGAGAGAGAGAGAGAGAGAGAAAGGGGAAGAGACAAAGAGAAGGACACCGAGTGAGAAAGGTAGAGAGGCCCTGGGGATTGAGAGGGGCTTTATCACCAAGGACACGGGAAGGACTGACTTGTATCACTCTCCGGGAGGGAGTCAGAGAAACAGGATCCGTCACCGCCGTCCTCTCCGACATCCCGACCTCGGGACAGAACAAAAGGGATGGCCACATCCCAATAATCCCTTGCCTTTCGCTCGCCTCACCGTTCCGTTACCGTATCCTACCCTGTCCACTTGACCGCGAAGAAAATGACCGGTCAAAAGCATCAGATTGATTACAATTTCACGTGGCCTATAAGGCCGTCTAAGGCTTTGCCTGACAGAAAAGTCGGGTCCGTAATGACGCCATAAGGCCGTGATGTGTGAGTGACAGTGATGGCTGGGGGGGGGGGGGTCTTAATGCAAGGGCAGACATGACAGCCTGCCAGGCATTAACAATTCAACCCGGAGTCTCCATCAATCTCCCCTTTAGGCTTCCCGGGTCAAATATTTATTAGCGCTGATTATGGAAGTTCATATTTCAGCCCGGACGTGTCTCCTCTCTCTCTCTCGCGGCTCATGAATACTGCGAATATGTCACATGACAACCCGCCTCTGATTCCGGGGCGGACTGAAATGGAGTTGTCAAGAACCTCGACGCGCCGCACACCCGCAATGATTTTTTTGGTCTTTTTGCCCCTCGAAAAGTTTCGGAACTAGACAAAGTTTCCGGGGGGGGGGGGGGGGGGGGGTGGTATTTTATAGAAACTCTTGGTGTACGTTGGGTGCTCCCATCTCCCAGGGTTTGGAATGCGCCCGAGGGGTTTCGATCGTCAATAGCATCTTTGCCGTGCGACTGTGTTTGTCTGATTATGTTCCCGTGTGAGTTTCGGAGCCACAGACAACAGACCCGGGTGAGCCTGGGAATGCTCGGCCGCACAAATGAATTCTCGGAGAGGAGTGTTTGAGGGGGCACGGAGGAAGAGGAATGCCACTGCCAAATTAGCCAGGGGGAGACCAGGACAAGCAGGGATCGGGACTGGGACACTGGACTGCGTGTGGTCACCGTGTGCGTGCGTGTGTGTGTGTGTGTGTGTGTGTGTGTGTGTGCATGCTCATGTTTTTCTCTCTCTGTTTGCGTTATTTGTCTGTTTGTGGGTTTTATAGGAGGCCTCCAATTGGACGGTGCAGGTCATGGGAACCTGCTCTCCTTGAGGACCCTTATTGGTCCGCCATCCCATCCCATGCCCCTGGGAACACCCACACACACACACACACACGCACACACACTCTCTCACACACACACACACACACACACACACACACACACACACACCTCCGAAGAACACCAATCCTCTCACTCCAGCAGCATACCTCTGTCCAGTCGACCGCTGCCAAAAGAAGAACATCCTCCTCTTTCTCAGAACATGCTCTTCTGTTTTACGGGTGGATTCTGCTACAGTAAAAGGCGATTCAGAGAGTCTGCACGGTCTAAACAATCCCCGCCGGCCCGTGCGCGCAGCAAACTCCTACCTGTGCTCATGGGGGGCGCCTTTTACGAGTGCGTATAAACGGCTCTTTACGAGTGGCACGCCCCTCCACGGTGAATTAACGGGGGGCCCGGTGAGAAGCAGCGCCCTGACCGCGGCGCAGACCCGCCGGGGGGATCGGGCCGGCCTGGCCTGCAGCATGGCAACGGAGGAACTGCTCTAAGTACCCTAAACAGCCAGGTCCTCGGCCCGTGTACACACACACACACACACACACACACACACACCAACACACCCACACACCGGGCCGTAAACACGACTGTCCCACATTTATGGTATGCGCTCCGTTTCCGATGGAGCCCCCCCACTGACTCGGCGCGGACAGAGGGGGAGGACGTTGGGGAGCAGCAGATTGGGGGGGTGAGGAGTGTGTGTGTGTGTGTGGGGGGAGGGGGGGGGGACATGACATGCGCTACGGTAGGTCTCTGTGCGTTAGCTGACAACGTGATACATTAGTTTAATTAGAGCTGTTTTGGGGCCTGGCTGCTTCGCAATCCATTAAGCGATATGCAAATGGTTCTGTTTGTCTAGGGGGATGGGGAAGGGAGAGGAAGAGGAGGGGAAAAGGAGAGGAAAGTAGAGGAGAATGCAGCATAATTGGCCAGTCTGGTAGCCTCTGCGAGGATAATGAGGCGAGCACACACGCACGCACGCACGCACGCACACACACACACACACACACACACACACACACACACCATCCAACATTCACACACATTCACACAAAGAGGTAAACTGCAGTGGGCTGTTGTACTTATTTATGTTGCTGCATTAATAATATCAGCAACTGTTTGCTTCCAAAAGTGTTGTTTGTGTTTATGCACGGGGTAAATAATGCGTGACAATACACGAGTAAACAAGAACTTTGGATTTCTCTGGAGACGGAATTATTGCACTGTATTTCCTTGCAGTTTCAAACTGAAATGACTTCAAAATCCTCTCGAGTCTTAGACTGCATGGGGTGCCGTCCCACTGCATCCCGACTAAGCCCATACCAAGGAGCCTGCAAATCCCTGATTCACAAATGTCTTGGACCCAAAAAAGCAGCCCTGTTAGCAAAACGCAAACGCACAAGATAGTCCCCAAAAGAAAAAGAAAAAGAAAAAGAACCCTCACCCTGCTCGTCTTTTCTATGCCTGCCCTGTGTTTTCTCTCTCTCCCCTCCTCACAGCGTACGGGCAGAGTGTGCGTGTGTGTGTGTGTGTGTGTGTGTGTGTGTGTGTGTGTGTGCCCCGTCGCGAGCTAATCTGAGTGCGTCCAGCCGCCGGCGCCGGCCCGCTCGGGGAGAACGGGCTCCGTCAGGCCGAACGGGGCCGCCGTGCTTTAGTCTCCACTCCAACTCTAAATGGCTTTCTGCTTCGGGGACCACTGGAGCGAGGGAGATTACAGGGGGGACGGACAGACGGACAGGCGGGCAGGCAGGCGGGCAGAAGGACGCACCGAGATGACAGGGGGGACAGGAGGACGGGCGGTCAGACGGACAGACGAGCAAGACGGGCAACTGACCGACATACCGACCGGACGGACGGACAGACAGACAGACAGACAGACAGACAGGCAGGCAGACAGACAGACATAGAGCCCCGGGGGGGAAATCGGAATCTGAAGCGTGCTGATCGGGGTTCGGGTCTGCCCGCCCCCTAACGTTAGCACGGTCTAGCCCCCTCTAGGCTCTCCACCCTCTGCCCTTACCCTGGTGTGGGCCCGCCGGAGGCTGTAGGGCTGGTGGACAGTCACAACCGGCGCTGAGAGGCCCACTCCAACACCTCGGACCCATCCCCCTGATCTCCACCCACCATAAAGAAACAGGTGCGCTCTGGAGGGAGTGCGGGGACCGGCTGGTGCCAAAGCAGACATGGCACCGTCCGGCTCTCAAGGCCTACATAAGAGAGGGCCAGAAACACGCAGGGCTGCCGGTTTTTGTCTTCTGAACAAGAGATTTTAACATTCATTTGAATATCAGACCTGGTCTGGCCACAATACCTCCATTGTGCAGACAGGTGTCCTTCCAAAAGGACGTGGATGGAAACGCGCCTGGACGTGTGCGTACCGTGGGCTTCCCGTTTTGGGGCGAGCCCTCGGTCCGCCTCTCGCCCGCTCTTAGCCCATTATGGCTGGAGTGGATGTTGTTCTCCGTGCCCTAGCCCCCCACGGCTGGGTCTCATTCTCATGCTAAACTACTTTTGGCTTGCTAACGAACGTGGCAGGGCTTCAGAGACGGGGCCGTCTGAATATGGATGGAGCTGTGGGGTGTGGGGGGCGGGGGGGGGGGGGGGGGGGGGGCGCCGGTATGGAGATCTGGACCCCAACGCGGCGCTCGCCGGAGCCCGCTCCGCCGCGGCCCACCCCGAGCCCGCCCGATATTGGCACAGTGAGTGTGTGTGTGTGTGTGTGGGTGTGTGTGGGTGTGGGTGTGTGTGGGTGTGTGTGTGTGTGTGTGTGTGTGTCGGGGTCGTCCCCTCATCCAGTCATTACATCCACAAACTCAGATCAGAGCAACAATAGGACCCTCTCTGATATGCAAAGCGGGCTCTCGTCCTGCACCTGTGATTCAGAGACGCATTCTCGCCGCTCGCCTCCCTCCCTCGCTCTCTCTCTCCCTCCCTCCCTCTCTCTCACTCTCTCTCTCTCTCTCTCTCCCTCGTTTGGCGCCGTCCAAACGAAACAGGAAGCCACTCAGCGAGTGCGCCTTCCGCTTTGATGATGATCTCCTGAGTGCTTTTGTCTCGCTGAAAGCCCGCCGCATGCTATTTGCTTTTTAATCGCGAGTGGGTATGTCTCGCGCGTGTGCGCGGCTTCGCTAGTACTGTACAGGCCGCCCGAGAATGGCTGTTGGGTCGGGACAGAGAGAGAGAGAGAGAGAGAGAGAGAGAGAGAGTGGCTGCAGGTGCGACACCTAGGACGACACGGCCCAGAGGCCACGGGCGTCTGTCTGCGTGAAGGCGGCCGGCGCTCCCCTCCACACGGTGAATCGCCTTCGCTGTGCGCGAGTGTTTGTCACTTTGGAAACGCTCTAATCGTCGGACGTGTCGGGCTCCTGTGTCTTCAAGCGTGCCTGGTTGCGCGTTGGTGTGTGCGTGTTGGTGAGTGAGCGCGTGCGCGCGCGTGGGAGTGTGCGAAGGAGGCGGCGGAAGGTGTTTGGGCGAGGGGAGGGGAGGGAGGGGATGTGACCACGGGGCAGCAGATAAGCCAGTCGGCCCCGTCTGTCGACACCTCTCCTTTTTCCTCCCTTTCCGCCCCCCCCCCCCCTGCATCCTCCGGCGCGCGGCAATCTAAATAAGATCAGTCGAGTGCTCAAAGGCCTGACAGCGGCTGGCTGCCTCGCGCGCCCGCCTCCGAATCGATTGCTAATGCCTGACAAGGACTTCTCCTGCCCCGATAAGTCCCAGCACCTGGGGGCTGGCAAACAATCCGACAGACGAGGAGGAACTACAAGGCAGTTTAGTTAGAAAAAAAACAACAACTCCACATGGCCTGTGAGGAAAAAAAGAGGCTATTTTCACATTTTCCCAGCTTGTGTCAAAGCCTCCCTTGCCGCTGTGAGTGGGATGTGTGCACAGGGCGGTGATAGGCTGTCGTAAAACGAGCTTTAAGGGACACGGAAGATATTTCCGTCGTGCTAATACGATGAACTGTCGCGTGAGCTCACCACTCGGAGAGCAGTGCGACTTCCCCAAAACGGCCGCTCGCCCGCTAACTCTGCAGCCGTCAGACTGGTACAGAAGGGCCGCTACTCTCCGAACGGAGGCTGGCAGCCCGTCGCCATGACAACACAGGGAGGGGTAGGACCGAGTCCGTTGAAAGGACGGAGCGCTTTGCGGCGTGTCCTGCCGTTCCCCCCCTAGCCCGGCGAAGATAGAGCCACGCGCCACGCGCGGACACGGGAATTGCCCCCACGTTCCCCGACTCCGACGCACACACACGCTCCCTCGTTCCGTTTTCATAAGTCATTTCTTAACTCTCTCGGCCTAATTTGCCACGCTGATGACAAACCGAAGCAATTTCCTCCATGTCTTTTCATTCCAGTCCAGTGAGCTCTTAAACAATTTAGGCCTGAACTTTGATTACTTACTGTTCATTTGCATGCCCCCTCTCACCCCTTCCTCTCTCTCTCTGTCTCTCTCTCTCCCTCTTAGCCCCCGCTGTCCTTTGTTAAACAGAGCAGAGGTCAAAGCACTTCTCACACCTTGCCCACGCCTGTGCCGAGGTAGAGAGACGCGAGCGAAGGCGCTAGACTTGCGGGAAATAGATTTGGGAACAATGGCAGCCTGTGCTCTCTCGTTTATCATATCCAACACGGATCGTCTCCCACGCAGAGCGGTTTCTCCGGAGCGGCTTCCTAAATGTGAGCGACGGCACGGTCGCGCTGTGTAAACAACGCGGCAACTATTTGTTTTGGTTTGGCGTTGACAGATGCGTTTGATTGGCACATATCAGGTTGGTGATAAGTGACGTGGTTAAAATGCAGAGAGATTTTTGTGTCTCGGGGGGGGTTGACAAGATGGATCTGCTTTGTTCGAGCTCAGGTGAAACAAAAGACTAAAGCTTCAGTCTCTGAGAACGGCGTTGATGAATAAGTACACCAGTGACCTCTACTGGCGTCACAACCAAACTGTAAGAGAGGTCTTCAGCACTTCGATACTTCTAAATCATACGGCTTATAAGTATTCTATTAACTGTATTCACATTTGGGCTTGTCTCTTACGGACTCCGTTGTCTTTCTGTGTATGCACAAGCAAGTGTGTGTCTCAGTGTGTGTGTGTGTGTGTGTGTGTGTCTGAGTGTATGTGTGTTTGTGTCTGGATACGGTAGCTCGATTTGTTTGTACTGTGTGTGCGTGTGTTGGGATGGGGTAGCTGCATTTCCTCTGTGACACCGAATTGATTAACTCAAATCAACACAACCCCAGCTGTCTAATTTCAAGTGTTTCCCAATTATTTTAATGTAATTGGCTCCCAGCAGCCAGCCGCTACAGTTTTACTGATGAGGACATAATAGGATGTCCACACACACACACACGCACGCACGCACCCACACTCAAGCACGCACACGCACACACACACGCACACACAGACTTAGGAGTACATCACTTCCCTGCCTCTGAGGTTCCCCTGTCATCAGCGGGACAGTTTGAGTAATGCAAGGACACGCTGAGACAAACGGAAGACAAGCTGACAGGCACCCCGCGGGGAGGTGGCATGAGGGGGATGGAGGGATGAAAGGATGCGGGGATGGACGGATGAGAAGGCAGAGACCACCGCACCCCCCCCCCCTGCGGAGACCCCAGCAGCCGCTCCACTGTCATGGAGTCTCCAGCCGGCACAGGGGAACCGCCGGGGCGGACGTCCCGCTAACTGTGTGTTGACAGGGGGAGAGGGGAGAACACACGTTCCCAGCCCCCTAGCCCCTCAGCCCCCGGTCCCCAGCCCCCTGGTCCCAGCTACAGCAGCTAGGCTGCACAGCAGATGGAATAAAAAGGGACGCGGCGCGATGACAGGTCGATATATCAAAGGCCGGGCCTCAAAGACCTTATGAAGCGGGGCTAAACACCTAGGGGGTCGCTGTCTCCTCCCGCCCCCTCTATTCCACCACGCGCCTACGGGAGGGAAAACCAGTCGGGGCGGGGGGTAGATAAGGAAGTTCACACTTTGGGGCCGCGGGCCCCTGCTAGCGCCTGGGGTAGATAACAGAGTGGTGACAGGGTGAAACGGAGAGCAGGGGTCACACATCTGCAGTCGCTAGGGAGGACACACACACACACACACACACTAGATAATTTAAATCAGAATGCTTTTCTTTTCAGCCCACCAACAGAATAGAAGTATTGGCCATGCCTTGATACAACCTCCTAGTGCTATCTCTTATAGGTAAAGAAAACACTGTGGCATAGATAGATAGACACACAAACACACAAGAAGGCAGAGAGACCTTTGTTTAAAGACAGCGTCACAGAGGCATCACAAGAGAGCCACACAGCTGCCAGTGGCCTGAGCCGTACAGTGGGCCCGCTGTCAGCGGAGGGTCTAGGTGACTAATGAGGGGAAGGAAGGCCCAGGAAAGAGAGCGGCCAGAGGAAGTAGACCCTAGGGGCTCCCCTAGAGGGAGAGGGGGCTTCTTTGAGGAGTGGAGCCCTGGGGAGAGGTTTGAACTCCACCCCCAGCCCTCCAAGGCCCCACGGCGCTCTCATCCACCTGGCCACGGGAGGGAGAGGAGGATGGAGGAGAGGACCGGATGGAGGGTAGGATGGGGTGAGGCGCCGCTTTCAAGTCCCGCGACCCTGGAGAACACGGTTCTTTGTTTCCGCCTCTCATGGCACATTTTCAAAAGCCGTACTGTCTGCGTGGGTTCTCAGACTGCATTCGGAGCAGAGGGTGGAGGGAAAAGATACCTAGAGACAGCAAACTGAAAATTGTTCGTCAACAATAACATCCTCGAGCCATTTCGACAGGTATTAAGTTCTTGTTGAAACAAACTGTTTTGGTAATTGTAGTTCTGCCCCTTGGTCAAGTGTGGCCTTCAGGTAAAAGCCCCCTTGAGGGGGAGCTAGAGCCCAGGCAGCTATTGGAGCTATGACCCGGCCCTGCCCCTATAAATCTGCCTTACAGCGAATGTCACCATGGAGTTTTAGCTGACGCGCAACCACGATGCCTTCTTCCTCCATAGCTGTTTTTTATGCTTTCAATTCTTTTCACTTCTGTCTTCACAATAATTCATCAAACTCTATCTTTCATAATTTGGCCCAGACCCCATTTAAAGTTATTCCTCGTCAGTCTTGCTCTACCCTTCACAGTAATTATCAACATAATTCATTTTAGGCCCCTTGTTGCATCAGAGCTGTAATATTCATGTTAATTACAGCTTCGGCCCGGCCCCAGCAACACCTGTTTTCAGTTATTAAAAAATTAAGGCTCTGCAGCTGATGGTTTTGGAGCATTGCTGGAGTTAATTGCCTTTTCGCTCAAGCATCACATTTTGTTTTTGTGTCAGCGCCAAAAATAAAATCAGCAATCAATTCGTGTTCCAAAATGGTTGAATACTAATTAGGACGTGTTTCACCGTTGCCAATAACGATTGTGTCTGTATCCCTGCGTCAGTTGTCCAACAAAGTGCATCGTTCACCGTTCAAAGGAAAACGTTCCGTAGCTGGTTCGTTGCGGGCTCTGTGCGTATGTGGCTTATCAGATACTAAGTCGATAAGAAGTCTTCAATTGACTGTTATAAAGTTACTGCCCTGACCTCATAATGATGCCCCACTTCTGCTTTCAATTTCACAGTCAATGGCTTCCATGTGGCGGAGCGTAATTGGGGTTCCATCAGGGGAGTCTGTGACTGTGTGTGCCCGTGTTTGCGTGTGTGTGTGTGTGTGTGTGTGTGTGTGTGTGTGTGTGTTTGTGTGTGTGTAGAGTCATGCTGTTTTACTGTCAGAGGAGCTTTTAGGAAAACACTTTTATGCGTTTGGCGTCCGTCTGTTGAAAAACAGATCACTTACTTCCCCCTCGGCGTGCACACTTTATCAGCTCCTAAAACAAGCAGCTCTGCTTTAAAGGAAAAACGAAAAACGACAACGGCCATCAAGGCGACCTCCGGATCTGAAAACGTCCACAGCATTAACACGCCCATTAGGACGCGGTTGTGGCGCTGATTCTCAGCTGCTTGGCTGTACTGGAAGGGCCTCGTGATATTATGAGATCCATGTGCCGGCTGTTACAGGGCACCGTCGCGAGCGGGGCAGCCACAGAAAGCCACATAATGACAGGGCCAATAGGTCTGTTCTATTATCACGTTAAGAGGAACACGATGTTTCGCTCGGCGGCCGCAGGTCATCAGGGCTGCTCCTTTCAGCTCGATTTGAAAAGTTTGTGAAACGTTCAGTCAGTCGAAACGCGCGTTGAACTCGATAAGAAGGGGAAAAAAACGACGAGCGGCTTCGCTGACCTCGAGCAAAGCGTTATGAAACTGTTCTGGAGTTTGTGTTCATAAGCCATCCATTGGTTGGATCTGATTGGAATTGGTATCGGTGTGTGTCCTGGCAAGGACCACCCAGACCACGAGGATCGAGATGTCAAAACTTGGCGGCCAATGCGTCGAAAAAAAAACCCCAAAAACTCAGGAATGCAGATGGACACGCTACACTGAAACGTTCTTCCTTGGCCAACATTCTCTAGTGATTGAATCTAGGTGCACCTCCTTGATGAAAACACACAGAGGGTCTGGAAACACCAGAGGGTCAAAGGGTTGTCTTGTGCAGAGCTATGTGTCTACGTCCTACTTCTCTCAACGGGTCGAGAAAAGGCTTCTTTGCCTTCCGCTTCTTTTATATCGCCAAATAACAGTGCAGTGAGCCCTGATTGGCTTTGAAAAGCGAAGGGTTTCTATAACCATACGGTTTCAGGATTGACTCCAGACTTCTTCTTGTGGAACGTTCCAGGTGTGTGCTGTTTGCTACGAGGAGTCAATTGTTCTCAGACCAGCCTCGACGCGCTGTTCTTTTCCAGCTCCACCTGTAGCCACACATCAAAGGTTCACCCCCCCCCCCCACCCCCTCTCACGCTCCATCCTTCCATCCATCTGTTCCTCCCTTTGCTTTATTCCCCCTGCAGCAGAAGGCTTGTGTCAACCCCGTGGACAGGCTTTTAGCTGTGGTTTTCCTTGTTAAGACAGGAGAGCATGCTGCTCGGCGCTGAAAGGGAGACCTCAAGTGGAATAAATGTTACAGCCACATTATCAGGCTCTTTAAACAGAGTTTTTTTTTTTTTATCCATTAGATGAAGCCGCATCTTTATCAGTAAAAAAGAAAATTGCTACCTAATAAACCTATTTCCCCTGGCCGTGACCAGTCAAGTCGACTTGCAGCCCAGCGCTGGTTGATAACGTTTTCTTGATGAGGTCACCCATCCCCTCGCTTCATCTGCGTTCCGTTGCGACCGCTATTTACATTTGGAGGCGTGAATCAGCTTTAAATTACACACACACGTAGGAAGTGATCCACACTCTGCAGCCAGATGGATGGCCAGGTGGCGGCGGAGGGGCTTCGCACAAAGCTTTGAAGTAGTGCGCCTCGGAAGTGTCGAGCCTCAACACAAACACGGCAGGATTAGTGGGCAGAAACACAACGATCCGGCCCTTTTTACGGTAGGCGGTAAAATGGATGTGAATTTGTTGGCTAGAACACCACTTTGGATTCGCCCCGATACACGCATTTATCAAACACGGGTATAGGTCACCGCAGTAACAATGACATTATGGGAGCAGAGAAGGGCACATAGAATAGAGAGCGGCACCACTGGAATATACTGTAGTGCTCAAGGAGATTTTATCATTCTTACGGACTGAGCCTGCAGTTCTACTTTGACCGGCCTATCTTTCTGAAGTCGAACTGTTTGACTGTTCAAAGACAATGATTGTTAATTTCTGGTTTGGTCACCTGACTTCTGTCTAGTCACCCGACGTGCGGCTCTGCACCTGAGTTTTGAGTTCCCCAAGTCAATTCATGGGCTCTCCTACTCAGTGCACGGACGCGACATGGACGACGCACCACTTCTCCGTAAAAACCTGTTGGATTCTGGGCCATGAACTCCACTGGGGAGGCACATCCTCAGCGTGATAAAGGAGGCGCTGCCACAGGGGACGCTATGGCACATCAACAATAGCCACCAGCCTAAACCATTAGATAGGGCTGAGTGGCTGAGAGTTATGGTCCCGCTGACTGACGGAAACAGTGTGTCAGAGGGAGAGAACACGTGGGAGAGAGAGGTCGGCGGAACATCGGAAAGAGAACCAAAAGGGGAAACAAGAGCGGGGGTGAGAGCGCTGGGAGTCCAGACCTCGAGCCGCATGTGTTTAAGGGAAGCAGGTGGGCCGCATCAAGCTGCATGTGCCCTTGTTGTAATTGCTCGTGTTCGCATTATAATTATTCCCAGAACTATTCGGCGAGCCGGGAATAGCCGTGCGTGCACGTGTGTGTGTGCGTGTCTGTGTGCGAGTGAGGCCGGGTTTGCGTGCCAGTGTGTGCGCTCACCCTTGTGCGCACATGTGTTATGTGTGAGGCAGGAAGCTAATCAAATGAAATGCACTCCGTCCATATCAATGTGAGGCATTGCTGCCGCGTGGCCAAGAAACCATCTCCCCGGCCATCGGCGCTGGGAATGAATCGGCTTCAATTCTGACTAACGACACGCCGCCGCCAGGATGTGTCCATTTCCTGTTTACAGACGGCCTGTGTTCTCCTGGTGACCCCTGGGAGTTTGTAGGACCAAACGTCTGTGCTGTCCTCCCAGGATAAATGTCGAGGCCTGAAGCCGCTCTCTCTCTCTGCGGGGAAAGACAAGTGGGGGCAAGCAGCGCTCCGGTAAACAGCGAGGAGGACAGACGTTAGGTCATACAGTCTGTCTGCCTCTCCTGGCGAGATGCGCTGACCGGGGCCAGAGTCAACAGAGAGAGAGAGAGAGAGAGAGCCATCAGATACAGTTTGACGGAGGCTCAGGAATGTCCCAGGCAAATCATTACCTAAGCTGCAGGGTTTTCAAGCAGAAATTGAGCAATCATGGAAGGATATTATAATACAAATCAAATTTATGTGCAAAAAAAAAAGAAGAAAACTTTCCAAAGCCAAATAATGCTTTGGAATGTTATGAGGAACTGCACCTTGTAATCTTGCAACATGTTCGGGTAGGTCTACACATGAATAGAGGTGAGAATATGAAATATGTGTCGTGCTGGTTCCTCCTGCTTCTTTACCGAAGGAGGTGGTTTCTGTGAAGTGCCCCCAAATAACGACCCCGTTTTTGTGCCCGTCAGTCGGAACTTTGCCTCTGATTGGCGCATGCCGTGCTGTAGCCTTATCAACAAGGGGTCAGGAAGCATTCACGACCCCCAGCAACGAGGGGTCGGCCAACGATTGTGACCTTGGCGGCGAGGGTCACGGCACAACGTGTCTCTCGTAAAAAGGTTGTTTCGCTCGCGTCAGTCAGAATGAGCTTTCTGTCCAAGACAGGTCTGATGTTGATTAACTTTCCTTATTTCCAAGGGCAAAGTTTTAATAGAAATGTCACTCAACCACAAACTATATTTCTTCTCTTTCCTCTGCCTAACTCTTCACTTTACTCCTGGTTCTTTTTCTCCCGAACGGATGAAAACGCATGAACGAATTGGCCACTGGCACACACTAAATTTGACTCGATTCCACGTAGGTAGATCGTTTGCACACACACATGCACACGCAAAAGCGCACACGCACGAGCACACTCAAAAGCGCACACACACGTGCACACACGAAAGCGCACGCGCACGTGCACACGTGCCGTGGGGGATATGCCCGATGACACACAAACACGTCCCACGGTGATTGATCACCAGCCTCTGGCCATCGCTCTGTCTACCCTGAACTTCCTTTTCTGTAAAGCATGCTTCCTCCGGGGGGGGGGGGGGGGTTGCTTTCTTCGATGAGATAAACTCCGAAGCGAGGCCATGAGTAATACCTATGGACTTCAATCAGAAAAAGCTGTAGAAAGCCCAGTCCCCAGTTGGTCTGGGCAGAGGGAGGAGGTCGGCTATACGGAGGGGTTCATGGCTGGGGGGCTGAGGGGCTGTGGGCCCGGGGAGAGCCAAGGTCAAGGTCTACTGCTAGGGCAGAGCAGGGAGGATGGGGGTGGAGATAGGGGGGGCCAAGGGATGAGGTTTGAATGTAAATTGGAACCTCGCAGGCTTTTCCCAATGGATGTTCGCAGCAGTGGGAAGGTGAAGGTAGGGACGTTAGTTAAATCAAATACAAAATAACGTGAAAGGCTATAAAAAATAAACATTCAAAGGATATCACAATAAAAAATACAAAGACAAATACAAAAGACAAAAAAAAAAAAAAACATTTTCTCCAGCAAACAATAACCTTTTAGTCAGACCGCATATCAACGCTCATCCCTACTGTAATCCCGCAGACAATGCCCTCCATTGTGGAGGAGCGTTGTGGTGGCACCCTCATGTCTGGCCGTGAGCCCCGATCTGTCTTCCAGAAGGATAAATAGAAACACGTGGCACAGGAAGAGTTGTTGTAGCTGAGCAGCACGGCGTAAATGACAGACCGGCTAAAAAAGCAAACAGGAGTTCACGCTGGGTAAAAAGTTTGCGCTCTCCTTTTCTTTCTTCTTTTGAAGGCATTAGTCGAGCAATTTCAAGAAATCTCCCTCCCTAGCTCATAAATGTGCACTTATTTCCGTGTCTCCGTAAATAACCGAGATTATGAGAGTAGACCGAAGCCTTTGAGAGAAGCCGCTGGCGAGGGGTGGGGGTGCATAGAGGGAGGGATGTTATGTGGTATAAATCCGGAAAGTTGATGAAATAATAAAAACAAAATGGCAAGTGAAGGGGGCAATATCTTTTTATGCACAGCTTCAAAATCGCTAAAAGTGCCTCGGCCCCAAAAGCCAACCGAAGGGGAAAGTTCCCCGACTGGCATTCCAGAGTTAACGATGAACGTTGTGGAACGGTCTAAGAATCTGAGCTACAATCTAAACTTAACAGATTGATCCTAATGAAAGGCAAATATAGGGGTTTTAAACAAAGATACATTCTTAAGTGGCCTTCAGTGATTCTTTGGAGACTCCTATCTTAGTTTCCATTCGAAAACAAACACACACGGAAACTTTAGTTTCGTCCCTCTCTCGCACAAACCCGGCCTTGTCTATCTCGGCCTTTGTCCGACCCACCTTTATCCGCCTTTTCCTCTGCTTTCCGATCACTCCAACTCGGCTCGCTAATTGAGTTACTCTCGCTAACAACCATGTGGCATTGGTTTGAATTTCACAACGCGGCGTAATGAGCTATCCATTAAAACAGCCCTTTAGATTTACAGCCCGAGCTTTCCAATGAATAGACTTTCCTAATGAATGACCCCGTGGTTCAAGCGGCTTGGAATTTACTGCGAGCTCGCACAGGACCTTATCTAATGGCCGTTTGCGGAGATGAAAGGCAGACACAGAGTTGCCTTTCCATGACTTTATCACCCTCTTTTCGGCCTCTACTTTTCTCCTTGCCTCCCCAGATTTGTTCTCCCCCGGCCTGGTTATGGGTGTCAGAAGGCCGGGGCATCCAGCGGCCTACACTTCCCAGGTGCCCACAGCTGTTACCCCAGTTCATAGCACAAGCTGTTGATCGCAGGCCTGCCCACTGGCAAATGTTCAGACAATTGAAACTTTTGATGTCCCCATTTAATAGCAAACAAACCAAAGACGATTTTTTTTGAAGTTCGACTTTAATTGTTCCGTTCCGTTAGTCGGCTTCTCTGTTTTGAGACGGCGCGTGGGCAAAGCGGCGAAGCGTACACCAGAACAAACAGTGCCTCCGGTTTCTGAGGAACGAGGTCACCCACAGCATCCCTGTGTTCCATGAAGCACCTCAGTGGGTCCAAACCCAGCAGAGTACCCCTCCCAGCCCGGCCCACGCCGGCGTGGTGCCTGGCACTGGCCCTTCCCCGCAACGCGGCCAGCTTCGCTTCCCCTTCACAGAGAGTCATTGTGCCGGTCCGACCTCTTTTCCACTTCCCTGGATGGCTGGAGCCAAAGTGGTGCCGACCAACAGGAGCCCCATTATATCCTAATGGGAGGCAAGGTGTTTTATGGCTCTGTCTGGCCCTGGCACAGCTAGGTACCACACCTTCCCTCGCCGACACGCACACGTGCGCACACACACACACACACACACACACACACACACGCACACATTTCCCACCTCACTGACCTCCCAACAGGACTTTACGCAGTTCCACGCGACGCGCTATTAATCTGCACCGACTTGGACCAGGCGTGGAAACTCCTGCTGAATCACTCTACTCAGGCTCGTGTTTTTATTGAAACTCCTAACCGCCACAAATTGTCCCCAATTACTCCTAATTGTTCTGCTCAAGTCGAGGTTTACGGCGTTGCTAGGTGTTTCCGAGGATCGCGTCCGTGTTGGATTCTAACCTTCGCATAATAGAGCCGGTCCCGCTCTAAGCTGCCCATGTGTGGGTAATTGGACTCGTAAATGTCCCTAATTGTTTTTCAATTGTGTGAAATACAGTAAAATAATGATTTGCAGCCGTCAGTGTGCACCCTTAAACTAACTTTTCTTTCCTGCTCGCACCAGACGCAGGGTCCGCTTGGCCCAGAGATTGTTTTTAAGGCAGCGGTCACAGGAAGCACAGCGGTGGAGAGATGATTGAACGATTACGCCGCGTTCCTGTGAGACCCCGCTGGAACCCACTGGAACCCGCGTACTGTAACACGCAGGTCACCGGGGCCCCGACTAGGTGTGCCGACAGACCCCGGAAAAGCGCTGCGGATTAAAACGTCGAAGTCGGCGGCGCGGCAAAGCAGCTTACGGCCGTCAGCAGCCGGGCCGACACTGTATTTGTAATCGGATCCCCACACGGCAACGTTAGCCGAGGTCGGCCACCGGAGCGTGACAGAGTGTGGACGGGATACAGCTTTGGCGGTTCAGTCAGACCGTAATACGGGTTGACACGAGCAACAACGGGCGTTTGGGTTCGCGACGAGGGGCGAGGCCCGTCAAAGACGACACGCCGAGCCCTCAGCGTCGGAGGGAGCGGAGCGTCGGCGTGGCGACGCCCCCGCGACCCCCACAGTTGACTTAGCCAAGGCGGTGGGGGGCTTATCGTGCATTTACATCTCCCTCTCGCTCGGTTCACGCGCTATTTTCTCTCTCTCTCTCTCTCTCTCTCTCTCTCTCTCTCTCTCTCTCTCTCTCTCTCTCTCTCAATGCTCTTTGCCTGCTGACTCGGTCTATGTCTCCCCCCACCCGTCTCTCTCTGGGTTTCTCTTTCCGCTTGACAGACCACAATTAAGAGCTCCAGCCATTAGGGCCAACACAGGATGCAGCAATGATTTCAACTGATTCATTTAGGGAATGTCGAGAGCTGACAGACTGAAAATGTCGCCCCCCTCCCAGCCCCCCAACACCCCTCTCCACCTCAGCCCTCACATACCCTGCACCTCCCCGCCATCCCACCCACGTACAGTAGGCTTACACCCGTCAACACTCCTCCCTGTGTGAGAGCCAGGAATGTGCCGGGCACAGCTCTGAATCCCCCCCCCCCCCCCCACTCATCTGGGAGTGTCTCCGCGCGCCACCTTCCGGGTGTTCAGAATGAATCAATGCGGTCAAATGGAATGGACACCCCGGCCCAGTGGTGGAGCACACTCTGCCGCACCGAGATGGGCTGCCCGCTGACTCACGGCGGGGCCCAGCGGCGGGTCTCCAGGCCTAGTCCATCTTGGGCCCCCCGTCTTTTAAGGCGAGCCCTCTCTGTGTGGCTGACTCCGAACCCTCCCTGTGGGGCCGTGCCCCCCCCCCCCCCCCCCCCCCCCCCCCCCCCCCTCCCTCCTCCCCGGGCCGGCACTAAGTGAATTGCGATGGCGGATAAGCTGTGAGAAGTATGTGGGGAGTAGATTGTGGTTAGGGACCGGGACCACAGGGATAGCTCTGCCTCTGGTCCCAGCAGCTGGGTCGGGACTCGGTACTGGACGGGCCCCACTGCCCAACCAACTGAGACATAGAGGAGGTCCATGGAACTCAGTGTCGCTAGGTAACCAAACAGCAGAGAGAGAGACAGAGAGAGAGAGAGAGAGAGACATAGAGAGAGAGAGAGATTGACATGGTCGACGATGTCCCCAGTTCCAAACTGCTGCTCAGACGAAGAGAAAGAGAGGAGGGAAGAAGGAAACAGAGAGAGCCAGTCTATCTGCGTACGTATCTGAATCGCCACGCTGACCCCCCACTGGCACAGTCCAATTACCCGCGCTCACAGGAAGTGGAGGGCACATGCCTGCGCTCTGCACTTCCTGGCCGTGTCAGCGTCTGCTGCCAACATCTGACCCGGGCCTAGATGAAAAATCACCCGGCGCGACCTCGCCACGACCTCAACCGTCACGATCTCACCGCCTCACCGCGGAGAGCCACGGTGTTCACAGCAGATACATTACAGGAGGCGTTCTCTCCCCGTTGTCGGCTCAGAACGATGTCTTTCAGAACCGCGCGAGTCACGTTGTGGATTCAGAAAGACGGGGCCATCTGTTCCGCCGTAAATCACCCGCGAGCGAAGTCGACGCCATTAAAGTGTCGCTGGACGCTGGCCGAGACGGCTTCGGACCCGCTCGCGTGTCGTTACGGAGCGCCCAGCGCCGATAAAGAAGGAGGGCAGGAAGGAGCGCTCCAGCAAACGTCAAGCCTTTACAAGGTCCCTGTGCGTTTGAACTGTCTCCGTAGGAAAAGGGGGATTTATGGAGCGGCCAACGAACTGATCAAGGGAGGAGAGAACTCCCCGATAACGCTGCACAGAACCCAGCTGTGCTGCCTCCCTATCGCTCTCTCTCTCACACACACACACACACACACACACACACTCGCACATACACTCGCACACACACGTACATACACACACACACACACACGCACCCACAAATATACAAAATAAAACACACACACACAGCGAGAATGTTGACAGTATTTTTGGTTTTATTCAAAGGGGCTGGAGGATCATTCCAGGCCACGCATGGGTTTTTTACTAGATGGCCAGATGGCTGCACTATCCTCCCATCAGTCACAGGGTCCTTCCAGAGAGGAGCCAGGAGGAGGAGGAAGAGGAGGAGAACACACTGGCTAACCAGATTAAGTCCACAGAACGTTTGTTTCATCAGGGAGGAATGCAAGATATCTGACACTAGCCAGCCCCGTTAACAGACTGCAAGCCAATATGACTTGGCTTTTCTTTTTTGACAGTAGGTTCTTCTTATTTTTTACTTGCAGTGGAAAAGTGGAAAGTGCCTCTCCAGGAAGCGCAGGAGAAGTTCTGTGGAATGGAGGAGAAAGGTCACGGTGCGCCTAGCCCGGGGGCCCGGCAGTAATAGGACTCAACATGCTCCTGCACTCCTCCCTCCGTCACTCCGGGCTCCTCTCCTGGACACACGCCCCACCTGTTTCCCTGCTAAAGCTACACAGGAGGAGGTCGCTGGATCACAGCTCTCCCGTGGCCATTGTGTGTGTGTGTGTGTGTGTGTGATTAAGAGAGATGGAGATAGAGAAAGATAGATTGAGTTAGAAATAGAGATGAAATAATCTGCGGTATAACCTGTAATTATATGGTGTATGTGTGTTAATGTGTACGTGTGTGTGCGTGTGTGTGTGTGTGTGTGTGTGTGTGTGTGTGTGTGTGTGGAGGGAGTGTGAGTGAGTGGCAGAGAGAGCGGGCACGCACACACGCAGGAAGGCCTCCGTCAAGCCTCACAGAATGACAGCCTGTTGGCTGACGTGACAGTTGAGTCAGTCTCTGCCGAAACCCTCCCCCGGTGCAACGTACCTGCAGGTCAGAACAAGGCCGGCTCCCAGTCATTCTCTTCCTGCGATAGACACTCCCTCAATCCAACTTTCTCTGTGCCCCCCCCCCCCCTCTTTCTCACTACAGGGTGAGAAACATGACACGTCGAGCAGATAAGGCTATTGATATTGGCAGCGAGCCTTCAAACAATCGCAGGGGCACCTTTTCTGCTTGTTTCTTGTGAAATCACAGGTCCCTTTTATTTTTTTGGTTCAACTGATTAGAGCGTTAATGTTGCCCTGGAGATAACCCTCCTCCTAAGCTGTCTGGGTCTGGGTCTCGTCTTGGACTTCCCAGGAACACAGAAGGCCTACGAGGTGCCTGCCTCTCCCCTGTTGGCCCCCTGCCACGGGTCATTCATCAGGGACGCACGTTTCAACATCTTCGCACTGCCTTTCTTCGGTCATTTATTTGTAGACTCCTACTATTTCTCTCTCTTTCTTTTTCTCTCTCTCTCCCTGTCTCCTCGTTCCTTTCCTTCTCCTCGGACCCGTGTCCTGGAGTCAGGAGGCGCGAGGTGCCCGACCCCCCTTCCCCAGTCCCCTCGGCGTGTCGCGCTGCTGCACGTCCCCCCCCGCTGGACACAAACAAACAACGTCACGGCCAAACGCTCCCCGACCACTCACAAAACCCCACACGTAAATAAACAGACGTCAGAAGCAGACAAAAAAGCAAAAACCCCTCTTCCTCGTTCTCTTTGTTGGACCCCGCTGATTGCGTGTTGTTGCTACGGTGGCTTCTGCTAATGGAGCTGTGTGTTTGGTGTTTACCTTACGCTGCTGCGCCTCGGAGGAGGCTGAAGTGTGTGTTTGTGTCGGCGCGGGTTCTGGGTGGGAAGTGTGCGTAATGGTGTGTTGCGCAAGACCGACTGTGAAGTCCGAGGCCTGTTTATTTACCCCCGGACGCGGTCAGGGATACGTGTGGGGCTGCTACAGTCGTGGGCTATGTGGTTGGTGTGACTGTACGAGCGAGGGTAAGCACTCAAATGTGTGTGTGTGTGTGTGTGTGTGTGTGTGTGTGTGTGTGGGTGTGGTGCACAAAAACGAGCCCTAATACGGGATTCGGTTTTGGTGGCGAAAATCGAGCACCGTTTGCTCCGCCAAGAACAGCAGCAGACGATGCGGTAGACAACAAATACAACATCTGACACAAAAAGAAAAACGCGACCGACAGAGTAGCTCATTTGGAGGGACTGTGGTCTGTATCGTTTGAATGAGGGACCGACCGTGGCTCTGTTCGTACATGCCCCGACGCAGACTAGACACAGGCTCTGTGGACCGATGTGGAAGAGGTCTGACCCCCATACTGTGAGATGACCCCCGCCCTCTACAGAAGTGAAGGCTCCCCCACAGTCCCACTGCAGCCCCCGGTGATAAAAGCCACGTCCTAGCCTAGATAATATAGACATCACTCCAAACCCTGGGAGTAACCTGGAAGTGCCCTGCCACCGGCTTCCATGCTCCTCTTCCAGTTCGATGCTCCTCCCGGGGACACACTTCCACTGTACATGAAAGAGAATTACGGTCACCTGTCCCGGACAGTAGCCTGCGGAGTGCACCAGCCATAAACACCTTTCATCTACAGAGCGAGAAGAAACTTAATGTGAATCTGTGTGTGTGTGTGTGTGTGTGTGTGTGTGTGTGTGTGTGTGCGCGTGTGTGTGTGGGCAGGGGAATGCAGTCCAATTCATCTTTAAAAACACAAGCACACAGATACTGTTGATCTCAAAGGAGGTTTCATGGGTAAATGGATAACCGCCCCACAGCCAATGTTAAGCTCCATTGGGTCAATCCCAACCTCTCCGTGTTTCTAGGGCTCCTGACTGATATTTTTCCTTTTAAAACAAAATCACCATATCTCTAATGGCACCATATCAAGAAGATAATCGCACAACCCATTTTCCATGACTAGTCGCTGTGGGTGGTGTGTGTGTGTGTGTGTGTGTGTGTGTGTCTGCTTACAGCATTTGCAGCCAAGTAACATTATTTGCCATTCGACCCTCATTATAGGTAAGACCATTTACAAACAGTTTGTCATGACTTGATTTGGACGTAATGATAGATCTTAATCCGTAATCATTGATTGGTAATAATCAGTGATAATCATACCTTTCTGAAGAGTTTTAGAGTCTACCAGGCTGATGTTGAAACTTATTATCTGTGTACCATTAAAGGCATCAGTCACTGGGGACTCTTTAGTAGCCATTTAGGAAATATAATGTGTGTGTGTGTGTGTGTGTGTGTGTGTGTGTGTGTGTGTGTGTGTGTGTGTGTGTGTGGTAGAATTGAAAGTGTTCCCTGAGTGACCAGGCCTGGCTGACTGCCTCCTCTCACTGGAGATCAAATCCAGATTACTGCAGATGCAGAAATTACTCACAGATTTCATTGAAACACCCTCCAATACAAACTAGTGTGTGTTTGTGCGTCTGTCTGCCTGTTTCCCAAAGGAGTGCCTGTAGCATGCACTACAAAAAGCTGCTGTTTCCTCCCCCAGACAAACGAGCAGAGCAAACTTGCTAATGGGACGCTAATGTCTACAGCGGGTCTCTAGTAATCCTTCTTTCAAACTGCATACACGATAGTCAGGGGACACGTTCTCCAGAATTCTATTATTCACTGACTCACAATCATTCATTGTGAACCCTGGCTGGCAGAGATTAAAAAAAATACAAATATAAATCACTTTGTGTAACCTATACATGTATCAAAGTTTTGTAAAATGGTAAAAAAATATATTTTTAATTAAACACTTTGGAAAGAGTCCAGTCCTGTTCTTGTTGTAAGTGGAGGGTCAGTATTCCTCGCCATGATATGACCCATTATTCCCCCCTCCTCTGATGGCCAGATCTTTTTCCTGTCTCTGTAGCGGTTATGAAGCGGTGCGGAGCGATGATAAACAGTGCCGCTATCTGGAGCCCACTGGTCTCCGATCAGTCTCCCACCTCGTCTTAACAGAGCGGTTGACCCTGGTCTCTGAAACGCGGCGTTGGAACGAGCGGGGATTAGGCTATGCGGTCCTGGGTGCCCTCCCTGAATGGCGCTAAATCCCTTCCGTTCCCTCTCACCCGATGGATCATGAAGAAAGAAACAAGCGGGCGCTATCCCGTTTATGTAAGGGGGGCACATTTATACTCGTGGTACGTGTGTCTGTGTTTTCCTGTGGGGGTGAGTGAGTGTATGGCGTCGACATTTATGTGTGTGTCATAGCACGGATGAGCGGCTGACGACACCGCGGTGTAAAACAAACAGACCCGTGGTGGCTCGTAAAACACATTCCATTCCAACCCATCCTCCAGAGGCCGTGCTCAGGTCCAAACCGCTGTGCCACGGTGTCCTGAGGAAGGGGGCACACCCTGTCCCTGTCACCCCAAACCTCCGCTCCAGACCGCCTGACCCGCTGACCCCGTGACCCCGCCTCGCATGCAGCACTCGGGCGACACGCCCAGAAACCAGGGCTGCTCCAAAACTATCCCGGCTGAAAATCCCGCCTGGGAGATGTACTTGTGGTTGCACTGGGCGTGGGGGAGCATAGCCCCTGGAAGCACTTGGCCCGGTCCGCACCACACCTGTCTTTGCGCTGCCAAAGCATACCGTGCTCGCACGATCCA
This sequence comes from Galaxias olidus, assembly GCA_026901105.3. Taxonomy (NCBI): domain Eukaryota; kingdom Metazoa; phylum Chordata; class Actinopteri; order Galaxiiformes; family Galaxiidae; genus Galaxias; species Galaxias olidus. The sequence continues at coordinate 328,543 of JAPMUY010006787.1, read as the reverse complement.
GTCCCCCCGCATGATCTTTGAGACGAGCACTCCCGAGTTTATGTCAAGCCAAGCCAAAGGCGTCCTCCCTGAGCCAAGGGGGACAGGCCCAAGCCTCCAGCCCGGCCTTTTCCTCTCAGAACCCAAACACAGCTGTTGGTGATCCTTCCAACCCAGCCAGGGACACTTAGAGGGGAACACCCTGCAGGGTCAGCACACAGAGAGGCAGAGGTTAGCTATGCCTGTAGAGAAAGCACAGGTGAAACCGTTAGACAGAATGACTTGTTTTCAGCATTTGGGATAGAGATAAAAACAGCCTGGTGCGCAAAATAATTGTTTCAGAGAAAAAAAAATCGTTTTTTTTTTAAGTTTTATATCCTCATCAATGGTTTCTATGTACATTACATTATGTTCCTGGATCATAAAACTTGACTTCAAGTTAGAACTTTTCTCGGACAAACCGAAAGGGTGGTACGGGTTTGCAAAGCCCTGCCCTCTGGCAGGAACGTAATTGGGAGTTCACGGTCTGTCTCTCCAGAGGCGAGCCTCCGCGCAGATCCAAATCAGTCAACACACGCAAAGAGCACCAATAGTTCAGAACCACTCCGGTCAGTGTAAAACCTCCAAAGTAATTTACATAAAACAGGGTTGCATATCGGGGACAATACGTGTCTCCCCCTTTTTCAGTTGTTGTGACAAACTTAGCCAGTGTTTAAATTACAGATGCCTGGAACAGCGACAGGAGTGACAACGCGCGTGGGCATGTGCTGCTGATCTTTTACCACTAGTGAGAAAAAAGTTGATTGCGCAGGTAAGGTTTCTAATACATTCAAAAGTTAAGCAGTGTAATCACCCTATTCTAACCGAAATAATTGTTCTCGCTTTTTTATTTTGACTTTATTTTATGATTGAATCTATTTTTGTTTGTCCAGGAAGTTTATTTCATCTATATCAACTAAAAGACTACTAGACATACAAGATGACTTATGACTTTGTTATTAACCGAGTATTTCAGTAATTTATCCTTGTGGGGATTTTTAATAAAGTCCCGCACGGAGATTAATCTGACTTTTAAATTAATTTTAGTTGGATTATTACTTTTTGGAAGATATATTGCGCCAACAAATCCGGTTTGTATACATTTAGTTAGTAAAGATTTAACGATGATTTAATGCATAATTTTTCGATCGCATTTTAGGGAAGATTTACAGTGTGTGTAATGTTATTTTTTATCCAAATACAGTACCATTACAGAAATGTTAGGAATGCAAAAACATTGCCAGTTTTCTGACAGTTGTAAACTCATATCCGTGCTCATTCTCATTCCGATGCCAAAAGGCTGGCTTTTTCAAAGGCATTGCGTGCGTGTGCTCTTGTACCAGCGTTTGGGTTTTTGGGTTGGTCAAAAGTAGAATTAAAGAGAAAAGTCATGAGTGGCCTGCGGTCTCTTGTTTTAAACACCTTGGCTGTCTCTGCTTACTGCTCTTCCCAGAGTTTACCTAACACCCTTCCAGGAGCCTGACTGGCAGAGAGAGTTTCAGTTTGTGTGTATGTTGGTGTGTGTTTGTGTGTGTGTGTGTGTGTGTGTGTGTGTGTGTGTGTGTGTGTGTGTGTGTGTGTGTGTGCGCGCGCGCTTGCGCGCGTGCGTGCGTGTATGTATGTAACTTTGCCTGGCACTTTTCCAATAGTATTCTGTCACGGGTTTGTGGTCGATAAATAAATGGAGCTAATTTCTCTCGCTGCCTTGCCTTCGCAAAGACAACAGTGAAAAAAAAGGTTCCTCTGATTGTGTTCTTTAAACACCGACGGAGTCAGGCTGGCCTAACAGTCCACGCCGTATGCACAGGCAGAGATGGACACGCTGGGTAAGGACGAGGCAAGCCAAGGGTTACTTGGAGGAAGAGTCTCCCTGAGGTCAGTGGGCCAAAACACAGGCTCTTCTGACTGGCTTCTGACCTTGTTTTAATCAGTGGAGCGAGGGGGTACCCTGACTCCAAATTCGGTTCAGCAACATTCCCAGCACTCGTTCTGCAGACGTGCGCAGGGCGAGCGTATCAGACCAAACCCTCTGTTGGGCTCCTACCAAGTCCTTAACAGACCGTGGTTCTCTCCTTCTCTGCCTGGCGTGCCTGGGTCGGCCCGGGATTACCACAGAACCGGCAGCAGCAGTGTGCAGCTGTGTTTAGCATGGCCTTCAGCTCCCATTCCTCTGCGGTGGAGCGGCGTCGCAGGCTCTCGGCTGGGCTCTTTTTCCTGGAGGCAGATGAACGAAACGGGGGGAAAAAAGGAAAAGCCGCACTTTCTCTGAACCCTCTCGGGTCTTTCCGAAGGGGAACATGCTTTAAAGGAACACCCTGGTTTTGGGACATGCCGGCATTTCCTTATATGGCGAGGTTTTGTCTATGCATGCCGGGTGTAGACCGAGCGGGGCAGCTTTTACTGAGGTGCTGCTGTTTATATAGACTACAACACCCAGGTGCCACAGACATAGTGGTTCCCCAGACCTTGTCCTTTAGCTCCACTCTAGCCATTCCACTGTGCTCATTGAGTGGTTTTAGACCTAATGGGGGGGGGGGGGGGGGGGGGGGGGGGGGGGGGGGGGGGGGGGGGGCGACCCAGAGTCTGCTACCACAATGACGCCCACCAGGGGCCCATGGAGCACCCACCGCTGTGGGCTGTGGGGGAGGCTGACTGTGGGTGAGGAACACAGAGGGCTACTTCTTTTCTCCCAGCAGCAGGGAGAGGTGACCTCACCTCGGACTGTCCGACCCTTTTTGCCATGGCCTATTTTGCCCATCGGCGTACTTCTCAGGATGTATAGGGTTACACACACACACACACACACACACACACACACACACACACACACACACAAGCACCGGTTGCGTCTCCAGAGTGTGTATATTTACATGGTTTGTTGCCACTATCAAATAACCGGACCATATGCTCACCTGTTACTTGTTGCCATGATTCAGTTTAGACTGAACACAGGATGTTCAGTGCCGATGCTGGGATTTAACTTGGCTTCCAATTTGTTTGTGTTGTTCCAGTAGCACAGTTCCATTGAACATTCTGCGGTAACAAATATACTTAGACCGCAGATCCAGTTTCAATTTTCTTTCGCTGTATTTATCTTCAACCTGTGTATGCTTGTTTGTGTGTGTGCGTGTGTGTGTGTGTGTGTGTGTGCTAGCACGTGTGTGTGCTAGCACGTGTGTGTGGGAAATCAAGACAACCCTGAGCTGGCACTGTGTCATTCACACACACACACACACACACACACACACACACACACACACACACACACACACACACACACACACACACACACACACACACACACACACACACACACACACGCATGCACACACAGGAGCCCGGGGCCTGATGCCTCTTCCATTCACAGAGAGCAGAAGATTAAACGGCAACATTAATCATGAAAGGTCACCGTGACAAAGGCAGCGCAATGCTATAATCAGGCCTGCCTGTCTTTAGTTTCCCCTCCACCAGCCCACCACAGTATTCTCTTACCACTGTCTCCAGATAAGAGCTGAGAGACAGAGAGAGAGCTCTGCCAGAACACAGGCCGACCTCAGGGGTTGGAATCCGATCCTATTCCTCGGTCTTACCCCCGCGAGAGGGTCTGCCCAAGAATTCCCACATGGAAGGAATTTCGCCACCACGTCAAATATTTCCTCTTCCCTTTGTTGCTTTCAAATCTTGAGCAAAGGCTAAAGCTGTGGATCCGGGTATTTATCCTCTGTGGGTTTTAATGATAAACAGGGGTCTGAATGTTTCCCCTTGAGAAATCCCCAGGCGGCGACGATCGCGGTCCGATTCCACGGCTGTTAGGCTGCATGCGTCTGCCATTCTTTTAACCAGACCTTCCCAGGCTGAGAAATAGGATTTATTAGCAGCTAATTGAATACAGGGGAACTGCAGCATCAAGATGTCCCACAGGGTATTATATTTCCTCACTCTGCGTGTTTGGTGACGCGTCTTCGTTTATTATTTAGTCAAATACGCTGTAACAAATTCAACTACAAGGCCCATCACTGCCAAGTGTACCATGTTCTTTTTTTTAAGTCTGCCACACCAAATGTATTCGTGTGCGTGCGGGAATATTTTTTTTTGCGTTTCCATTTTCGAATCCCCGGCCGGGGAACTCTGTAACGCCTCTTGAGACTCGTCCGCTTTTCCTCGTAGGCGCAACACTCTTTGACAAGTCCCTGATTAAGAGCTAGAGGGAGTGATAGCATCGCCATAGAGGCTCTCTTGTTAGCGTGTTTACCTTATGCTCTGAGTCAACAAGCCTCTGACTTCAGTGTGAGCATGCCTGATGTCATGAAAGCTGCCAAACAAGCTTTTACATCACGTTAGCGAGGTCGGCGTCGTGAACTCTGTCTAAAGCGGTCGGATCTCTGTCTAATATTACACTTTTCATGATGTTTACTTACACTCGCTGGTACTTAAAATCACTGCATTTTAACCCTGAACCCACAGCGAAACCCATGTAGGTCTCTCTCTCTCTCTCTCTCTCTCTCTCTCTCTCTCTCTCTCTCTCTCTCTGTGTGTGTGTGTGTTTGTGTGTGTGTGTTTGTGTGTATGTGTGTGTGTGTGTGTGTGTGTGTGTGTGTTCGTACCAGTGCTACTCATGCAGAGCTGGCTTGGTGTTGATTGAAGAAAAGCTTTCGGGAGGTTACTAAAATCATATCCAAGACAGATATTAGTGGAGCGGGTGCAGTCAAACACGGTTCATAACCAACCCTGAATTAGGTTATTAAAACTCTCCGTGTACATTTAATGAAAAATTGAAACCAACTATCTCTCCCATGAAGCGTGTCGTAACTCGGATGAGAAGAGACGAATCTACTTAACGTGACCGTGTTTCCCTTCGTGGCTCTTCAAGGGGAGCTGCACCTCGTCATGATTCCACCGTCGCTGCTCTCTGTAATTGCGCGCGTAGCTAATCGAGACAACTCAACGTTCCCGCGCTGTGTTTTCATCCGCTGCGTTGCGCAAACAAAGGCCGATGGAGGTGCCGTGTTTACCCTGCTCCACCAAGGAACTCCGAGAGACTCGCTGGGGGGTTCGGGCTGCTCGCTTAAACTCGGCACGAGGGGGAATAAAAAGAAGAAAAAGAAGAAGAATAAAAAAGATGATTGACCGTTGCCAAGAAAAACAAGCAGCGTCCCGAGAGCGAGCAACAATTACCTCTGTTTTCATGCCAGGCCAGTGGGTCCCGTGGTGGGGGAGCGGAGACGAACGGTCGCCCTAATGCACTCCGTCCCCAGGAGATGGATGGGTTTGATAATAACATACTTATCGGGCCAACTCCAGTGTGGCTAATGCCTCCTCTGGGGGGGGGGGGGGGGGGGGGGGGGGGGCCTCTTCACTGGTATGTCCTTAGCCTGTGCACTGATCCTGGGGAACGCCTCTCCGACGGTGGCCTCTATCCTCTCTGGTGGCGACTTCCCTCTGGTTCAGTCATTTTTCTCTGTGTTTTTCTCGCTGTCATGCACGGATCTTCTGGTGTGGTTGGAATGATAATGTCGGCCTGCGCTGTGGTTGCGACACGGGCAAAGCTCCGGAGTGACAAATGGCCGCTGTTGAGCAGTTGGATCGACGTTATCGGTTGCGCTGAGCCCCACGAGGCTTCGGCACAGCGTGCTGTTGGCAGAGCGCCGGGAATTTGTCGCCGTGCGACCGTCAGGAACGTTTCCCCATCGCCTGTGCGCGCGGCCAGAGACAACACGCGCCGTAGCCCACCAGGAAACGCGGGATGTTAGCTTAACCCACATGGTACGTGCTAGCTAGCTGGGTGGATGGCTGGTTGTTCGTCTCTCTCACCTCTCGCTCTCTCTCCTTTGTTACATTTCTCCTCTTTCCTGCCCGTGGAGTGTCATTCAAATGAAAAGGGTCTTACTGAAATAATGGAAAGGGCATTTACATAACTAAAACCCGACCCAAGCAACAACGACCCCTGTAACTATCACAGCAGCAATCTGGCCTGTCCATAAATCCCATCTACAGTTTCTCTCCCATGAAAGCTCCAGTTGACGACGATCTCCGGTTCCCACCTCCCTCCGGAGCAGATGGAGTGTGTCGTTAGTGCTTCTCTTCTAACACTTGAGCCTGATCCTTTGTTAGGGGGCCTCCCCAGATCCCCCCCGAGGGCCGGGGCCGCTGTCCCCGTCCGCTGAGAGACGTGTTGACCAGAGATGCATTACATCGACCTGACGTCCCTGGATGAAATGGTGTCACCACCCACATTCATGGGAGAGAGGAACGAGCACCACTATCACAGCCTCTCTCTCTCGCTCTCTCTCTCTCTCTCTCTCTCTCCCTCACTCTCTCTCTCTTTCTCTCTCTCTCAATCTCTCACCTTTGTGTGAGAATGTTCCTGATCGGCTATCCATCAAAGCTGGCTCTTTAGCAGTGCTCTCTGACCCGGGGTGCATCTCAATGTGTCTGTCTGAATAAACACTGGCTTGTTTATCCGTGTCTAATCCCATTTCATTTTAGACAGCTACGATACGTGTCTTTTTTTCTGACTCGAGTATTCTACTTTCTCCACTGTATGGAGAACTGCTCATTTGTTGAATGAGAACAGTTGACTCCTTGCACACCGACCTTATATCCATGGGCAGGGGCATAATTTGCAGGGGGGTCACATACCCCCCCCTCCCCTTCTTTTTACAGTCCAAAAACTAACTTTAAATATTAATAAACTGTTTGAAATAGCATTTGAAATACAAATTCCGCCGACCTCTGCGTGTCATGACCTGCCGCATCCCTTTGACAAGCGGTGCTTTCTCCAATCAGCAGCGGACAAATGAGCACGCTTGTAAGGGATCCGAGCCATTCATTTTGGACTGACCTTGTTTATGCTCTCCACAGACAGACTGACGTATGTTATCTCTGTGGGGGGTTTGGGTCGAGTTGGGGGGAGACTGGGGATCCCCCTGAGGCGAGAGGGAGCTAGGAGCCAGGGGGGAGGACGGGCCTTCGGATGAATCCATTCATTCCTCTAGCCGCTTGATTAGTCCGTTAATCAGTAGCTCGCCTGGATCATGTGGAATGCATGGAGGAAGCGTCTCAGAGATAAACAAGAACGTTTAGATAAAAACACGGTCCTGTGTTTAAAGGAGAACATGGGTGTGTTCTGGCTTTAGGGAGGGCGAGAGAGGCGCCGTGGTTATTGACTGCTCCGGTTTACTAATGGATGCTCACGACCTTTTTCTTGAATGGCAGCAAATGAAAAAGGTCTGTCTGTCTGTCTCCTCTGGGCGTCTGCCCTCCTTTTCACTCGGCGTTGACTGATGGCCGAGGCATTGCTCTCTCTAACGCAGCGTGCAGGCGAAGACAGGACCCGTCCCATTTATAACAGGCCATAAAGGAAAGACCTGACGGGGTCGTCAGCTAACGCTAAAACTATTAGCCGCAATCATTAAGGCTACATTCACATGAGCTAACCGTGTGAAAGACTGAAGATTGAAAGGGGGGCACAAAGAGAGACGGAGAGAGAGGGGGACTTTTGGCAGAGGAAGGGACGTGTGAGATGTGTCAGAATGTGACTGTTTTTGCTGGCCTGACCTTTGTTTTGGGCAAACAGATTTGGAGGGGGGACACAAAGGGAGAGGCAGGGGGCAGGGAGGTGGCGGATCTGGGACGGGCAAAGAGAGAGGACATGCCTGTGGGGCTCCATGGTGAAACAGCTGAACACTCACAACGCCAACTCTGTGTATACATCCTCCAGCCGCGTTAGACCAGACTCAACACACACACACACACACACACACACACACACACACACACACACACACACACACACACACACACACACACACACGCTGACATCCACACCCTCACTGACACCCACACACACACCCACACCCACACACACACCCACACACACCCACACACAGACAGAGACACACAAACACAGAGCTCCTCCCTGGATTAATTCTCTCCTCTGATATCCTTCTTCCAGGCTTAAAGTAACGAGGAGGACAGATCGGAGAGGAGACTTGGGGGGAACTCTGTAACTATGAAGACAGAAGAGACTGAGAAGCAGGACTGGACCCAGGGGAGGAGTGGCGCCAGGCCTTCCTACCCCAGGATGTCTGAGTCTGGGTCTGGCATGCAAAGGAGGATCACCCCTTGGACATCTTCCACTGGAAGTCAAGGGAAGAGTAAGCTGGCTCTAGCCCACTCAGAGCTGCTGCTGGTGGGGCTCATGCTGCTGGCTGCCCTCCCTGTTGGAGCTACTATCAAACAGAGCGTCCCCAGGGTCAAACTGACCCACAAAGGTAAGATGCGGAAACAAATTATGTTAGTTGACCATAGTTTATTTGACTACATTTATTACTATATGAATGATTTATATATTTTAGGTCATGCCTTTTAGAAGGGAACAGAATGTGTAACTATAGAGTCAAACTCAAAACAACTTTTTCTGTAGCGTCAGGCCACCTCTGTCACGGCAACCTGCGCCCACTTTGACTTGAAACGAGCCGTGGCGTCACACACGCTCCCTTCCGCTTTCTCTGTCTTCTCTCCTCTGGTGAAGCCCTCTCTGTTGTTCTCCGTGGTTCAGCTCTCGCGTAAACGGATCGCCACCTCCTGTTGCCCCGCCACACGAGCTCACACCGACACGCTCGCGCCGTCACTCAGACGAACAGTCGCTTGGCGACACTGTGGAAACAAACAAAGGCCGAAAGTGCCTCGGTGACACGGAGGGAGCGAGGTGTGACTGGGTGGCAGAGAGGCTGGCCGGACTGGTTTCCCTGCTCGACTCTGTATTCGGCGGGCCCCCGAAAAACCCTCCGAGTGCTTTTTTTTGTAAGCTCCGCACTGAATCACTTTGTCATCTGGGCCTGTGTAAATCTACATTATATAAACCAGCTGTCTCTGTCAGGCTTTGAAACATTTACGGCGGCGATGCCGAGAAGGCCTATATTAATTTAAGAAAGAAATGCACTATTGATATACAGTAGTCATATATTTTCCTTGTATAATACACACAGCGTAAATCCTCGTTCTCCTTGCAGTGTACCTTAGTCTGTCGTGAGCGTAGATCACCCGGTGCTCCGTCAGAGCCCCACAGTGCTCATGTGTTTAGTGTTAGGTCAACTCAGACTGTTTGCCTTGTGCCACCATGGGAAAGACAAGTAATGGTCCCCCTAAACCCCATTCCAGCCTCACGGCAAAACGGCGTCCCCAAACACACTAAAAAGCCCGCTCTATACACAGGACAACACATTACCTTTGCGTAAACTTACAGTTAAACTTTACCGAGTGACGCAAATGCCACATGCGCTTACTGTCTAAACTCGGGAACCTGGAATTCCCACAGTAACCTGAATAAACTCCAACTTCAACCTCTAAACTCTTAAACCCGTGCAAACGGTATGGCTAGAAATAAATGCACATTTACGTGTTTGGCACGTCCAAGATAAATAGACGTTAGCAGTGGCAGGACCAGGAACGGAGTGGGCCAGTGTTTACTCTGCAGCTTTAGCCCAGTGGTTAGGCCTACCATTGGGTCTCATTTCCAATCAATCAAAAATACGTATTATTTTAATGTCGACAGGGCTCGCTGCCCATCAGATGTGCAGCCTTTTTCTGAAATTTAGCAAAGAGATCGAGGTCGTCCGAGTGTACAATATCCCTTGCTCATAACTCATAGCCGAACCATTTTTGGTCCTCGCCGTTTGGATAAGTGAAACGTCAAATCCATGCAAAGCCAAGATCATGGCTGAATGTGCTCAACATAACTCCTTCTATGAACCCACCCACATCACAAGGCGCGTCCACCGGCCACCATCTCTCACTTCAGACCTAGCTTCATTCCTCTCCGGAGGCCCCGGTCTGAGGGAGCGGAGGGCCACGATGATCAAAGGGGAAAATCATTCCCAATTGACTGACCACCGGCAAAACAAACCCCCCCACCCCCTTCCCCCTAACCCAAAAAATCGGATCTGAGCATGAGTTCGAATAGGGAGTGGCCGTAGCCTAAGCGATCCCTGAGGGATCTCGGAAGTCGCAGCATTCTGGGGGAGCGGCGTTGTAGCCATGCATTGTTATCATCAAGGTCTTTTTCCCCGTCTCGCCATCCTCCTGATTGTTTAGGCTGCACAGCTAGGCTACCCTGCAGCATGGATGTCCTCAGATTGAATGAGAAATCAGTTTTTACTCCAAATATTATACTTCAATATCGTCGTATCACAATAGTTCAGTATGTTTGAGCCACATTCAACCGTCTGCAGATAAGACGATAAGACATTTCGGTACAAGGCCGCGCGCGTGTGTGTGTGCGTAGGTGTAATTTAAGGCTCCTTGAAAACCCGAGTCAGACGGTATGGTTCAAACCGGTGCCAAAACCCTGCGTCAAGAGCATTAGAGCCACCTTATGTAAACCCATGCAAAAAAACTTTGCCTAATAACTCACTTATTTTAGCTTATTTGAGCTTTACCTAGCAGCCCAGGTAGTTAAAAGCTATGCCAGTAAATCCCCGTGTCTTGTGTGGTGGGGGGCTGACTACAGACCAGGTTTAGCTTATTTGACCCGCACGCGTTCGATCAGTGAGTGGCCACGCGCTCTCGTGGTGTTTCCCTCATCTTCGTCAGAGCACAGTGATCCTCTATGCCTCGATCTAATCTTTTTCCACGTGGCTTCCCGACGTCAAGGGGCTGACATCTGAGCCTATATCGCGTCGACGGGAACACGAGCCCATCTTCCGACAGGACTGTGTGTTCCTTATCCTTGAACAGTACACTCTGTCTCCCACGGGCCTCACAACGCTCGCCTGTGATTGTGTAACCTGCGCTCCTCTGTTAGCGACGGCGGTGGGAGGTGCCATTGGATCCGCATGTGTATTGGCGTACAGGGACGGTCCATTCTCCACGCTTACGTGTTTGAAGTTCCAAACGTGAGAAAGTTTTGAACGCTGAACTCCTGATGCACTTGGATCATACAATTGTTTCGCTCGAAGATTATGTACGGTAGATGTGCAGCCAAGCTGTGGGGCGTTTAGAAAGGTACAAAAATACAAACTCTGCAATGGGAGATGTTTTTGGGTTTTTGCTTTTCTGGCTTACACACCTAAAATATGTTGGTGCTCGACTGGCCTAAAAAGGGCCACAGGCCAGATTGATGCTATCTCACTCACACTAATAAAATGGGTGGGAGGAGTGGGGGACTACTCTGGGGGGCTGCGAAGACAGAGAGGCCGTGTGTGCTCCTCACTGGAGAAAGGTGTGGCACGCTAAGCTAAGCGCTAACAGCTAAGATGGCCATTTCAATAGGCTCACAGAGCTGTGTGTTTACAGAGCAGATTAGCGTTAGCCGAAGGCTAGCACGGCTAATCTCTCCTGGAGGTTTAGAGGCGCTGAGGGGCACAAGGGCAGTGTGTGCCCGTTTTTTGTTTATGAATATATGTGTGTGTGTGTGTGTGTGAGAGGGTCAGAGACGTGAGTGTGTGTGGGAGGGATGGTGTATGACCGAGGGCGTTCGAGGGGGAATTAGGCCGGCAGCGTTGCGTCGGCTGGGCGGTCTCCAAACTTCAAATATTGGAGGTTTCTAACCTCTCCGATCCCTCACACCCAGAGGCTAATCACTGTGTCAATCCTTTCAGAGTGACTCCCCCAGTGCACCCCCCCCCCCCCTCCCTCCCTCCTCTGCCCTCCGCATTCAGCTCGTGTTGACTCTAGACATGTTGCTGGGCTGGCTGAATGGAGCCTGGTGACGGCAGGGATTTCCCCACATCCCCATGTCGAGGACAGCAGGTCTGCGTTTGATTTGAGTCCACAGCATGGTCCGTGCAATGAGATGAAATGCACGATCGTTTGATTCACTTCTGATGTTGCCATTATGGCCTTTTTATATTTATTTTGACAGACCGGGCTGTCAAACAATGTCGCAGAAGCCATTTATTTCATACTTTTACAGTCAAAATTGTATTTTAAATACGTCCTACACACACTACCGTTTCATAGAGCCTTTATGCATTCGACCACCATTCGTGGTTCAAAGAGGCCCGTAATGCTGATGACTGAACAACAGGTATTCAGAACTCTCCAACCCTCTGTGACCTGCAGCTCAGATCACAATCTAATCTGCCATGGGCCCTGACAGACGCAGCCTGCAGATACGGGCCTCCTCTGCTGCCGTTCAGCCTCACGGAGAAGTTGTGTTGACACGGCTCCATGGCCGTGGGGGATTTAAAATGTAACAGTATCGAAAAACATGAGCCCAGCATCGCCCCTATTTCCCTTGTCCTGGTCCCGTCCGACGAACCGGATCCACGGGCGCGCTTGCCGTTGTAGACACGAGGATGAGCTCCCTGCCTGTGATACCTGATAAGCTCCCCCGTTGATGTGGCGTGGCGCGGGGGCCCACTCCCGCCTCGCTCTGTCGCCGCGCCAAGCCGAGGTGTTGAGCCGCGGGAGGATCAGACAGCGGCGGAGTCGAGCCCAGACACGCTCCCTCTGGCAGCGGGGGAGCAAACCCCGCCCGCGCCTCCGTCTCGGGAGCAGGCGGCGCGCTGCGCGGTCGGAGGGGACGACGTGGCCGGGGTCAGACCCGACACGCGATATTTACCGTGGCATCAAGTCAGCGCTACTACGCACAGCGCCTGTTCTTCTTATCGAGATGTCAATCTCTCTCTCTCCAACTGTATACTGATACCTGACTGTATCTTTTGTTCTTTCTCTCTCTCTCTCTTTCTCTCTCTCTCTCTCGCTCTCTCTCTTTCTCTCTCTCTCTCCCTCTCTCTCTCTCTCTCTCTCTCTCTCTCTCTCTCTCTCTCTCTCTCTCTCTCTATCTCTCTTCCGTTCTCATCTTTCCCCTTCTCTCTCTGTTCCAGAGCTGGTCCAGGGTGACAGCGTCTCCGTGTTCCTGGGGCCCTCGGACGGCCTCCACTCCCACACCCTGCTGCTGGACGAGGAGCGGGGCCGCCTGCTGCTGGGGGCCCGCGACCACGTCTACCTGCTGGACCCCGACAACCTCTCCAGGGGCCCCCGCAAGGTATGGAAAACAAGCCTGGCCCCAGTCTAAAAGCCATGACATTTACGTTTTAGTGTTAGCTCTCGTTTTAGTGTTGCTCTTCGTTGGGGGGTTCTTTGTGGAACAGGTCAACCCCATGCAAGGCCTAAACTGCAAATCACTAGGCCTTCGACTGTTAACGTCAGCGTAAGCAAGTCAGGCGTCGACTCCAGTCTGAACGCCCGTGGTGGCGGTGCCGCTCGTGTCCTTCCCTGCAGACAGCCCCTCCACCTCAGGCGTGCAGCCTCACGCTCGGAGTCGCCCGAGACATCCCAGTCACTCCAGCTATGCAGCCCCCTCGTCTCGACTGTCACTCGCGGCCCTCCTAGTTGTCTCTCCGTCCCCCCAGAGGTGACGGCTAACAGCCAGGGTCTGGGGCTGCACAAAGGAATGTGACCAGCGGGGTATTGTGGTGCTAATAGGTCTGGGCTTATTTGACGGCCGTCCAAAGCAGTCCGCCTTGTGAGGGTGGTGTGGGTGGGTAGAGGGGGGGGGTTAAGGGGCTAGAGGTCAGGGGGTCATGTTCTTGACTGTTTCTACCTGCTCCTCTCCCCCGCTCGCTCCTCCTGCACAGACGTTTTCTCTCTCTTGCTCTGCCTCTCTCCACCCCCACCCCCACCCCTCTCTTTCATTCACACACAAACACACACACACACACACACACACACACACACACACACACACACACACACACACACACACAGATAGACATACACATTCACTCTCTCTCTCTATCTCTCTCTTTCTCTCTCCCTCTCTCTCTCTCTCACCTCACACACACACACACACACACACACACACACACACACACACACACACACACACACACACAGAGACACACACAGACAGGCATGCAGACAGATAGACAGACATATTCCCTCACACGTCCACTGCGACGCGTTTGGAGGGGGCTACACATGCGCAAGCCTGTCCCTGAGAGCGTGTGTTTACTCAGCTGCGGCCGATCGGCGAGCGAGAGGACACGGTGTTTATTTGATCTTTATCTCGTTGTTTTAACTCTTCGTCCCGCTCGCAAAGTGTTGCCTTTCTGGTCACTGATATTGATGCCGGGGAGACAGGCAGACCTCAGGCTTACTCCGAGCGAGTCTTGTGGCTTTTACGGGATGGATGATAAATATACAGCGAAATATTAGACACAAGCTGAGCTGACCCAGTTGTAATTGGCCAACTCAGCACCCAAAGGTAAAAAAAATACACTAGCACCAACTATCCCCTTAATAATATTCCCGCCACTTCTTGCTACACTCCAGGTAAACAGCGACCGTGTGGTGCAGCACAACTCTTCAAAGTGCAATGTTGTGAAATGCGGGCCACTGGGATTTGAAATCCATCTAAAGCCAAAGTCGCCACACACGCTGTGCAACATACTAAATCAATACATGGAGTCATGTGACCGCCTTCCTTCATGTAATTCCTACCATCGCACGCAATCGTAAGATGCCGGCGTGTGTGTGTGAGTGTGTGTGTCTATAGTGAGTTCTATAGTCTGCCGAACCCTCTCCGTCGGCATGGCGACAGCGGCTCTTGGTAGGGGCAAACACGCTAAGAACATAAGCATGTTATAACACATGCGTGAACAAGGCGGGGTGCGTTCAAAGGACACGGAGGGTTAACCCCTCGTTACTCCCTGAGACTGCTGGCTGGAGGTGTTAATAGTAGTACGACTGAGATCAGTGTGACCATAATCATCTGGAGCCCCAAATCCCTCCGAAAAAGAGAGACACGTTGCGATTACCCTTCAGAATGTCCTTGTGTCTGGTGCTTTGTCCCCTTTTTGGGCCGGGGGGGGGGGGGGGGGGGGGGGGTTGGTGCAAAGCCACTGGTCTGGGATCTGATGTCTGACTCCGAGGTGTGTTGTAACCCATGTCGACCCTTCTTGTCTGTGTGTGACCTCAGCTCAGCTGGCCCGCCCCCAGAGACAGAGTGGAGATGTGCAAGCTGGCTGGCAAGATCGCCCACGTGAGTGCCCCACTACGGGACCGTTCCTTTGTCGGGAACGCATTCTAGTAAATATCTGTCCGACTCTTTGGTTTTTAAATCGGTGTTTATGTTGGCTCTGTGTTCCTCCGCCCTCCCACGCTCTAGCTGGAGTGCGCTAACTTTGTGCGGGTCCTCCACACCTACAACCGCACCCACGTGTATGGCTGTGGCACGGGAGCCTTCCACCCCAGCTGTGCCTTCATAGAGGTCAGCGGCTCCAGAGAGGTAGGAGAAGGGAGGGGCGGCCTGTACGGATAGCGGATGGGAAACCCTTTGGGAAGGGAAACGTGGGGATCTCCACATCCCTCTCTCTCTCTCTCTCTCTCTCTCACTAGCTTCTCTTCTTCTTTCTTTCTCTTCGTCTGTCCTCCTCTCCGTCCCTTCGGCAGGACGGTGTGTTCCAGCTGCTGCCTGCCACAGCCGAGTCGGGCCGGCTGAAGTGCCCCTACGACCCCTGGCAACCTTTCACCTCCATCCTCACAGGTCAGACCGTTAAGCCTCTCGCAAGCCCTAACACCAGTTGAATACAACAAAAGGGTTGGACTGGATTGATGGGTGATTGCTAGAACCCAAATACCCCCCCCTCCATATAAAGCTCTTGGCAGCCTTTCGGCCGGCATATTTATCACACCAACTCTCAAAAACACATTTAAACCCCTAAATAATGTATTATGAACTCTCTTCCACTGTCTTCTGCTCTTGCATGACCTTTGGCAGACAAGCGTTTCTGTGAGGGGAGATAAATATTGTTACTTGGCAGTACATTATAAACATCTAGCACACACGGTTGTGTTTCTGTGGCCTTTGACTCTTCATCTTTCTTTGTGTATGTGTTTCATTCTGTGTGTGTGTGTGTGTGTGTGTGTTATGTACATATATGAGAGTATGTACTCACTGCATCGACTTATAAGCTTGACACATTATCAAAACATGCTCTGTCAAGACTGTTTTCACAGAAAACAAATCTTTGTGCACAGAAATGGATTTGAAAACAGTTTGGTGGACCAAAGGGTGTCATATCCTAGCCAGTTTCAGTTCCAAAGGAGTGACAAAAATATTGTGTTTTACGTATAGGTTATGATCTATGGAGTTGTGGGGTTACGACCTTGAAATATATACCTATTCTTTTTTTTATGACCAAACTGCCTTAAAGTTCTAGTGAACCAGCCCATTAATTGGTCTAGAGCTAAATGTTTCCTTTGCTGTGATTGGCTGCAGACCAGTATCTGTACTCGGGCACGGCGTCTGACTTCCTGGGCAAAGACACGGCCTTCACCCGCTCCCTGGGCCCGCCCCCCGACCAGCACTACATACGCACAGACATCTCCGAGGACTACTGGATCAATGGTACACACGCACACACACACACACATACATATAGAAACACAGGCACACACAGAAACACACTCGCACTCATACATGCTGAAGCCTGTCCTGGCTCATTTTTCACGCGCCAGTCTTTCCGTGTCGGACCTCTCCATCGATACAAAGGGCGCCTGTGTGCTGGCGGGGTGGGATCTACACTACTGAAGTTATTGGCATTCCTGGCCAGAGGAAACAGCCTCTTATTCATTTAGACTGCTCTTTAATGTGAGTGCCACAGCACAAGAGAGAACACACCTACTGGGGAAATTTACAGTGTCCACAGACCCATTGACATACAAACACACACACACACACACACACACACACACACACACACACACACACACACACACACACACACACACACATAAACACACATAAACACACATAAACACACACACACGCACACACGCACACACACACAAACACACGCACACACACACACACACACACTACTGATGATGCAGTGTTGATTCTCTCTACTGTGTACGCATCTCCTCAGCCAGACAGTTTTACAGCCTGGGGAAGGGTTTGTCTCGGGGATCAACAGTTGTCGCCAGCGTCCAAATCCTGACACATGCGCTCCACATTTCACAACCACACGGGCGTGGTGCGAGGGGGAAGGGGGGGAGGGGGAGCTCCGGAGAGCCGAGGAGGCGCTGATGTGGTCTGGTTGTTGCTCGGAGGAGTCAGATCAGCGTGAGCGCTCTCTCTCTCTCTCTCTCTCTCTCTCTCTCTCTCTCTCTCTCTCTCTCTCTCTCTCTCACTCTCTCTGTGTGTGTGTGTGTGAGTGAGGGTGTGTGCTTGCATGTCGACCGCGTTATTTCCCTGTGTCAGAGCGTCTGGAACATCTTACCGAGGGCTACCCTTCTCCTCACAAAGGCCCTCTGTGGCGTGTGTGCGTGCGAGCGAGCGGCCCTCCATTAAACACCGGTGGAGGGGAATCACCCCGGGGTGCTTGGCTCGACGTCCGGGGTTGAGAGCTCACGGCGAGCTGCCTCCACTGTAACACGCTGACCCTCATAGGCGCCCCCCCCCCCCCACCTCCTCACACACTCACAACATGATGGTCTGATGGTGACAAGCAGCGAGAGAAGGGAGTTCTTTATTCAGTCTGTTCCATTACTCTGCCCCACTACACACCCCCCCCCCCCCCCCCCCCGGCCCTCTCTGTGTGTTTTCCTCATTCAACCTTAAACGTGGCCTGAGCTTATTAGAATCCTGTTAAATGGGGTCTTTAAGAGGGGGGTAGGGGTGGGGGTCGCAGGGAGACTGTAAATCCGCCAAGGCGACAACAGATGCACACGCGCACCACACGACTCCTCCCGGATGCTCGCCACGCGCCGGAGCTGTAAATTTGCCCGCGTTGCTTCATCACTCCCTCTCCCCCTCCTTCCTCCTCCCATCCCGCAGAGGGCCGCTTCATCGCCGCTCACCCCGTGGCCGACACCTACAACCCGGACGACGACAAGATCTACTTCTTCTTCCGCGAGGTGTCACGCGAGGGCAACGACAAGAGCATCCTGTCCCGCGTGGCCCGGGTCTGCAAGGTGAGGACACGTCCCAGGGGACGGGAGAGGAGAGGGAGGGAGAGGAGATGAGGAGGAACGGAAGGAGTGTGGGGGGGGGACCCCATCCCCCCAGCGGGATGCTCAGGAAAGGGAGATATGAAGGGAGAGAGAGAGAGAGAGAGAGAGAGAGAGAGAGAGAGAGAGAGAGAGAGAGAGAGAGAGAGAGAGAGAGAGAGAGATGGGAAGGGAGACGGGGAGAGAGAGAGACAGGGAGAGAGAGAGACAGGGAGAGAGCGGGAGAGAAAGAGCAAGAGAGAGAGAGACGGAGAGAGAGAGAGAGAGAGAGAGAGAGAGAGAGAGACGGGGAGAGAGAGATCGAGAGAGAGACAGGAAGGTAGTTGAAGACTAGACTGTGTTGTAGATATATGTCTGGTTGTGTGGAATAGGGGGCGGCGATTGGAGGAGATAGGACCGGACAGGTGAGACGCTCCGGGGGGAGAGAGAGAGAAGCAGAGGCGCCGGAGCTTCTCGCTGGGCACGTGGAAGTTGTAAATCCCTTCTGGTGGCTCTCCACCCCTCGGCCGCTGCAGATGTGCTGGACTCCCCCCGGGGGAAGAGGGCTTCCTGGTACATTCCTCTTTTGTAGTCTGCTGAAAGAGGAGCAGACCACTGCTGTCAGGGGGAGGGGGGTGTATCGCGGCGCTAGCCCTTTGTCTTGTCAGGGCAGTGCTGAGGTCTTGTCCCTAGACAGTTATTAAGACGGATCGAGGAAGAACGTCCTGGAGACACTCGGGATTTGAATCCCCTCCGGTGGGAGCAAAGCTTCTCCGTCTCACAATATTGATGACATGGGGTTAGGCTAATCACTTCAGGGTTATTTACAAATGTATTTGTTCATAAATATCAGGTGCTTTGTATTAAGATAAACGGTCCTGTCATTATGTGGAGAATAATGAATAGGTCCGTGCACCACAGGTCTGGTCCTGTCCACTGCTGTACTATATTTGAGCGCAGTGGGACAGCGGAGGTCCCTCCCTGGGTCGGCCCGGGCTCCAGTCCTCTGCGGGTGTAAACATGCAGGTCCACTGCCACATTCTGAGAGGGAGAGAGCCCTCGTTGCCTTTATGACCTGGGGGTAAGCTGTAAGGTAGACGGCGGAGTGGATTCCTCTCTGGGTTGCTGCCCTGTGTGTGTGTGTGTGTGGGAGGGGGGTTGGGTTCTTGTGTGTGTATGGGTGGGTGTGCGTGCATGGATGTGTGCGCGTGTGAAAGGTGGGATTCCTTCGTGGGCTAGAACAATGGCACTCAAAGCGTCTTTTTGAGGATTATTGCAGGGCGAAAGCACCCTCGTCGTGAAGTGCTCCAGGTGCCCCCTCCCCCCCGCTCTCAAGCACAAGTGTGTTTTTGTCTGCGTGTCCGTGGAGCCACAGTGACCCTTCCGTGGTGGGGCCCGCGGGCCAAGTTCAATAGAGAGGTCTGCCCGGGGCCCTACTGTAGGACAAAGAAGATATGTACTTCAACACTCCCGCCCCGGCCCTTTGAGAAGCCCTCCAATCAGGCGTCCATACACATGCTAATCAGAATACCTGCATAACGAATGAGGAGCAAACCCTTTGCTCCATCTCGCTCTCTCTCTCTCTCTCTCTCTCTCTCTCTCTCTCTCTCTCTCTCTCTCTCTCTCTCTCTCTCTCTCTCTCTCTCTCTCTCTCACACACATGGCTTCGGCATTTGTTTTGGGGCTCTGACTGTCATTATCGCTAACGAGAGGGCCTCTCTCGTCTTAGTTAAACAAGCGGCGCCGGTCGAGCTGGGACACCCGTTTATTTTACCAGGAAGTCTCCCCGTCGGACGATTAGAAACAGCTCAAGTCCGCACATAAATTGAAACGAGATGTGTCCCAGCTCTAACGCAGAGCAGTTGTCTTTCGGTAGCGTGTACAGCGCCAGTCCAAAGTTTGAACACCCTTTTCTCATTCGCCTCAATGGGAAAATGTGTCCGAACGTCTAACTGGCGCTGTACGTGTGAGCGGAGACAGACCCGCAGGGCAGGGTCCGTGGCCCACCGGTAACGGGGGGGGGCGTACTGTGATCTGGCTGTTTCAGAATGACGTCGGGGGGCTGAGGAGCCTGACCAACAAGTGGACCACCTTCCTCAAGGCCCGCCTGGTGTGCTCCATCCCCGGGCCGGATGGCATCGACACGCACTTCGACGAGCTCCGTAAGCGGCCCACGCACCTTTCCGCTCCGTGCCCCTGACCACAGACAAAGTCTCTGTCTTCCTCTCTGTGTCTCTGTCCGTCTGACCGTGGGGGTTTTTCTTTGTGTCGCCAGAGGACATCTTCCTGCTCCCCACCAGAGACGGGAAGAACCCGGTGGTCTACGGAGTCTTCACCACCTCCAGGTAACTCCTCTGCACACACAGGCTTACACACACACACACACATGTGCACACGTGCACACACACACACGCACACGCACACACACACACACACACACACACACACGCATAATTGTCCCTCATGTCGTCCGTCTCCTTCCCGTACGCAGTTCCATATTCCGGGGCTCGGCGGTGTGTGTGTACAGCATGGCCGACATCCGGGCGGCGTTCAACGGACCCTACGCCCACAAGGAGGGCCCCGACCACCGCTGGGTGGAGTACGAGGGGAGGATCCCCTATCCGCGGCCCGGCACGGTACCTATTCATCCAGTCACCATCACACACAGCCACCATCGGTCCTCCTCGCTCGGCCCTTTTATAAAGGCACCTTGATACCGTGCATAGGCTCAGGTTTCTCCACAGAGGTCGATATGTGAACTGTAAAGGGGAGGGCACACCACAAAGATTTAAGATAATAAACTTCTGTCAAAGTGTGCGAGTGTGACTAAATGGCGGATGAAGTGCGTCAACTTCGCCCTTTCGAGGAGGTTCAAGTGTGTGTGCTTACGCCTACGATGACTGTGTCTGTCAGCAGCGCATTCAGTGCCCGAGCGCTTTCCCTAGTATGAGTTGATTTATCGAGCAGAGCAGCTACCTTTGTTTCTCCACCAATGCAATACCGTAAGCCAACACTAGAGGGAGGCAGTCACACACTGCAATATCATGGTCTAGTCAGATACTAGCAGCTAGCTCACAAGCGCCTTTCTCTTTGCCATGATATGCCATGGTCTGTGGGAGCATTGGGGGTTATTATGGGATGTTACAGTAACCATACGTCAGTGTCATGTATAGCAGAAGAATGTGGATAAACTGCACGGTGAAGTGAACAGAGTAACAAATCCGAAAGCTATACATAAGACATGCAGTGGATTACACCGGCGTGTGTGTGCTTTTGCAGTGCCCCAGCAAGACGTACGACCCGCGGATCAAGACCACCAAGGACTTCCCCGACGAGGTGGTCACCTTCGTCCGCTACCACCCGCTCATGTACCGCGCCGTCCACCCGCTGAGCGGACGGCCCGTGTTCACGCGCGTGCGCGTCGACTACACGCTCACCCAGATCGTCGTGGACCGCGTGGCGGCAGAGGACGGACCGTACGAAGTCATGTTCCTGGGCACAGGTGGGACACACACACACACACACTCGCGCACGCGCATCAAAACATTCACACACGCTCACTATCTTTCCAAGACCATCTCTAATGGTGTATTCTTTTTACTCTCAATGAGAAGAAACTTCAAAGAATGTTTGTTTTTGATTTTAATTTTAATTTTAGTTTTAGTTTGTTTTTTTAATTCCCGATGTTGCATATTCGTTGTGCGCGTTCACTTTTTGTTGCTTTTCTAAAAACCTCCACCAGAGGGCAGTATATCATCATTATGTTCCCTGAACAAAATAGCAGGAATTAAGAGCTGTCAGGCAGCCATTGTTGGAGTGTGGTTGTTTGTTGTTTCAGGAATGTGTAAATTAAAGGTTGAAAATGGGCACAATTCTTTCCCCACAGCCTCTCGTTCACATTTTTCCTCTCTGTCACACAAAGGTTCTGCTCTCTCTCAATTGTGTTATATGCAACACTTCTCCAAAATAACTATTTCAAACCACGGGTTACTGCTCACGTGGGAGCGTTCTAGAGTCGGCTGTTGTTTTCCTGAGAGAGGACGTGAGAGTAAATGTTGCCATTGTCTGCCAGCTCTCTCCCCTTTGAAAACACTATTTAGGTCTGACGGTTGTTTTTTCCCACTGTACATTTTGTCACCTTTTGAAATTACTTTAAACCCTGTGTGTGTGTGTGTGTGTGTGTGTGTGTGTGTGTGTGTGTGTGTGTGTGTGTGTGTGTGTGTGTGTGTTTCTCAGATGCCGGATCTGTTTTGAAGGTGGTAAGCATCACCCAGGAGAACTGGTCCAATGAGGAGGTGGTGTTGGAAGAGCTTCAAGTGTTCAAGGTACCCACGTCTACACACACACACACACACACACACACACACACACACACACACACACACACACACACACCAACTAAATTGGTCTTTTAGATAAAAAGGTTATCGTTCCCACCTTGGGGCGAGGACTCATCCACAACACTTAAATATTCACACTACATGTCTGTTTGGAATACGGTGTTGCAGTTTCTCCTGAGGCGCTCGGAGAGTTTTCTCCCTTTCCGTAAGACACTTGTCCGCTTCATAATAGAAGCCTACTCCACTGTAGCCGAGCGCTGCCAGGATGACTTAACGATGACGCCTCAGGACCGCACGTGCTGTTTGTTTTGGGAAAACCTCTTTTTGTTTTCTCTACTTATTTTATCTACTTTTTGTTTCAGGTCCCCACCACCATCCTGAACATGGAGTTGTCTTCTAAACAGGTTTGTTCCCATCTCCTTCCCTCTCCATTCCCTCCTCTCCCATTTCCTTACGGCCCTCGCGCTTCCCGTCTCGTAGTTTTTCCCCTGGAATATCGAATGTGCGTCGCATGTGGAGCCACGGCCGTGGAATGGCACCCATCCGGTTTCCATCTGGTTTCTCTCTCTCTCTGTCCACCCCCCTCCCCCCTACCCCCTCCTTCTCTGCCCAGGCCCCCTCCCCTCTTCTCTCGTTATCTAGAGGTCAGGGGTGTCAGTGGACACTTCCATTCCAATCACAGCCTTCCTTTCATCTCCCCTCGCCTTAGACGTGTGTGTGTGTGTGTGTGTGTGTGTGTATGAGTGAGCGTGTTTGTTTGGGTGTGTGTGTGTGTGTGTGTGTGTGTGTGTGTGTGTGTGTGTGTCCAGGTACGTAGGTTTGTTCCCTCCTCTGTTCAATTCTTTATGTATTAATGTATCCCAATTTAAAGTTTAGCTCGGTTTAGGATCCTCAGTTTGGACTAGTCAGAATTCAATGGTCTCTGTAGAATTAGTGTTGTGAAAACGCTGGCTTTGGAGCACAATTTCAAAGAATTCCCTTTTTTTTTTACTGGGGACCGCTGGCATTTCACTGAACTTATGAGTTATGAGAGGTGATCTTCCAATGAGATCTGTTTGACATCCCCGGGCTGGGACCCTGAAGGGATTCTTGTAAGTCATAAAATACTACAGAACCATCAAAAACAGCTTTGTCTCTCTCTCTCTGCAACTATGCACATACGAATGTGGGTTTGCACAAGCGGGGTATTCCCAAACCCACCAAAAGGATTCACTTTTTTGGAAAAAAAGTTTTTACCTCGCCCAACTCAACGTACGCCAGGCAATCGTTCGAGGCCCGCTGACCGTCGACTTTGACATGGGAACTCTTTCTGTCCGTGCGTGTCTCTGCAGCAGCAGCTGTACGTGGGCTCCGGTGAGGGGCTGGCCCAGGTCTCGCTGAGCAGGTGCCACCTGTACGGCCAGGCCTGCGCCGAGTGCTGCCTGGCCCGGGACCCCTACTGTGCCTGGGACGGACACAGCTGCTCCAGATACGTCCCCGCCACCAAAAGGTAACGGACAACCCACTCCCTTCACTTTCATCCCACTGTCGTCTCTTCCCCAGCCTCTCTCTCTTCTCCCTCCTTCTCTCTTTCGGTCTGTTCGTCGGCCTGCTCTCTTCCTCTGTCTTTCCCTCTGTTTTTAGCCCTCCTTAATTCGTAAGGTGTGCTGGATATTTGCGTCATCAAGGTATTCGGCTTCGGCCTTAGGATGTCCGCTGCAATGATTCAATGGAGGCGGCTAAATATCGGTGTCAAACTAAGAGCTGTTTTTCTTCACACCTGACCATCTGGCCCAGTTCTCCGTGTGTGTGTGTGTGTGTGTGTGTGTGTTTGCCTGTGTGTGTTTGTCCAAGGACTTTTGGTTCCTTTATTCTCAGACTGTCGGAGGTAGTCCAGACCTTTCTCTAAATATGTTTCCTTGTTCCGCCATTTTGCCTTCCTCAGCAGTGTTCTGTGCCACTGGGTGTTAGTCCCTCTGAAGGCTGAGCCATTGATTAGAAACTCGCTTACTCCTGTGATTAATGCCTCTGTCATGCCAGGTCCCTCGAGAGCAGACCTTGAAGGGGAGTGTGAAGTGTGTGAAGAGTGTGTGTGTGTGTGTGTATGTGTGGGAAGTATGAAGTGTGTGTGTGTGTGTGTGTGTGTGTGTGTGTGCTTCCGTCGTGTATCTGGGTTACAGTGAACACATTGTGCCCTGCAGTCGGGGGTCATACCATGGCGCTATCGGACCGGCGGGGGGCTATTATTGCTTTGTGGGGTAGGGGAGGCCCTGCGTGTTGCCTCGTGGCCTCTTTGAAAGCCGACACTCCTTGTGTGGAGGAGTGTGGGCCGCTGACGAGGCTGCGCCACGGGACGGGGAGATAAGGAGGCGAAGGAGGGGGGGGGGAACAATAATGGAAGCCGAGAAGGAGAGAGGGAGACGCTCGCGGCCACGTAGGGAAAGAGACGGCACGGACGTTTTGTCACTCTAAGGGTCCAGGGAGATTTGCAGCGGAGCCGTCCATGCTTGTCAACGCGGGGGTGAGAGGTGACCGGGGTGAGGTTATCAGCGTCATCAGAACGAGCATGGCCTTGACAACAGGATGTGAACTTGTTGCCTATTTGAACTTTGAACTCGTGAACGCAGGGTAACGTGTGTGTGTGTGTGTTTGTGTGTGTGTGTGTGTGTGTGTGTGTGTGTGGTGTGTTTTTGCAGGAGAGCAAGGAGACAGGACATCAAACATGGAGACCCTGCCAGTCAGTGCTGGGACACAGAGGACAGTATGTATAGACTTTGATCTACTCGTGCTTTGTGTTTGGAAAGGCGCTAGATAAATAGAACATATTGTTATTATTATAGAATCATTATTATTGCTAAAGGCTCTTCATACACGGGCAATCTCTTTCATCTCACCAGTGGCAATATTCTCACACAAATAGTACATTTTAGCATAAAGAAGATGTAATAATAAAAACGATTATCGTCAACAATAATATAGAAGTGTTCAGTTTCTGACTTTGAAAACGTTGATATTTAACGTAACGTAACGCTATTTAACTGTAACGTGTGTGTGTGTGTGTGTGCGATGTCCTGCAGCTCTGGGTGGAGGTGGGGTGGCAGAGAGGCTCCTCTACGGGGTGGAGAACAACTCCACCTTCCTGGAGTGCATCCCCAAGTCCCAGCAGGCCCAGATCCAATGGTACATCCAACGGCCCGGAGCTGAACTCAGAGAGGAGGTGAGGTGGCACGCACACACACGCACACACAGACACACACACAAACACACACACACGGAGAGAGACACACACACAATTCCATCCCATACACTTACACAAACACAAACACGCTCACCCCCCCGGTGTAAGGGAGGGTTGTTGTGGTCTCTCTCCGTATCATTAAAGGGTTCCCAGTGTGACGAGGGCTAGGTGTCATATCCCACGTCAACCATGCCAACGATTTCATGACCAAAACGTACTATAAAATAAAAGATGTTCACGCATACACGCACACATACTCCTACACATACACAGGAAGTCAGTGGAGGACAGTTCGAACCTGGGTTACGGTGTGGCGCTGCGATTCGGAGAAAACCCCACTGTTCTTTCGTCGACCAAACCGCTCAGCAATGTAAAAGTGTGATGTGCACCGCGATTGAATCCCGCTCCGTAAACAGAGGGGAATGACGGCTCTATCGCCCGCTGTGGGACTCCGCCTGAGGTCATTACCGTAGTTTATGGGCGGCCGGGGCTCCCTAAATCTCCAGCCCCTCTGTCTCAGGGAGAGGTGAGGACTGACTGGGACCAGGACCAGGTCGGAGGAGACGCGTTTCACAAACTCTTATTTGAAGAGGAAGATAGTGAGTGAGTGTGTGTGTGTGTGTGTGTGTTTTTGGAGTGGGGTGGGGTGGGGGGGTCTGATACTGGTGAGAATGTGCGAAGGGGGCCGGCGTGTTTGTTTTACGATAGGGGATGGAGTGAGGCGGTCGGGGTAATGGAGCTTGTGGCGGAGGTGTGGAGAGGAGCTCGTTGAGCGCGATGTGACACATGTTGTGGTGGACGAGGCCCGACGGAGACCCTCCTAGCCCAGCGCCTCGCTGCCCCGCCCCGCCACCTCTCTCCGCAAACACGCTCCCGTCCTCCCGTTCCCACCAGCCGGCTTATCGCTCACCTCCCTCTTCTCCTCCTCCCTCCATCCTCCCTTCCCTCCACAGCCCCCCCGCCCCCCTCCCCCAGTTCCCTGTCCTCTTTCTCTCAGGAATGAATGTAAACACACTGACAGGTGCAGAGGCCCCCAAAGACTCATGTGCGCCTTTATGGGTCGACGCAGCAGCGAGCTTTGTTTGTGTGTGTGTCTGTGTGTGTGTGTGTCTGTGTGTGTGAGAGCGTGTGTGTGTCTGTTTCTTTATTGTCCTCCACAGCAGAAATCATAACACCTCGCTCCCCAAGGACGGCCATGTGTTTTTGGGTTATGAACACAATGGGACTTTTTTGGGGCCTCAGTGTGTGTGTGTGTGTGTGTGTGTGTGTGTGTGTGTGTGTGTGTTGGTGTGTATCCCATTGTGCTGCCAACGCTGTGATGAATGATTGAATGCAGAAGTGCGTTTCCCCCCTAGGATAAATCGAAGGCCGCTGTGGCACAATGCGTTTCTCTTTTTCAAATAGCTGCTGTTTTTGTGACCCTGGATCAGTTGAAGGAGATGCAGCTGAGTTTTAAGAATGTCATGCAGTGAGTGGGAATAGAAGAGCGCATGAATCTACCAGGACAAAACACTACAGGAAACGTTCAGATCGTCTTATTTAAGATGGACCTAAAGGCTGGGATCAGGGTTTAAAACGTGTTCTCCGATTCATTAATAGTTGGTTAGACATGGGTTGTGGATACAGAGTATTGGGGGGGTGGGGGGGGGGGGTTCTGACGTAAGGATGGGTGGTCTTCACTTCCAGCTGGTCTTTTCCTCTCAGCCATGTCTGGTTTATTTCAACGACTCCCTCTCCCCTCTTCCCTCTTTTCTCCATCCTTCTCTCCTTACCCGACGTTTCCTGTCCGTCGTCCGTCACCCCCCCCCTTTCTCTTTCGTCTCTCCGTCCTCCCTCCTCTTACTCTTTCTCTCTGTTTCTATCGATGTTCCACTCTTCTTTGTCTCCATCTCTTTCCTCTGTGTCTTCGTTCCTCCGGTCCAGTCTTCCCTCCTTCGTCTCCGTCTGCGTGTGCTGGTGGTGAAGTCTCCGTCTGTGTGTGCTGGTGTTGAAGTCTCCGTCTGTGTGTGCTGGTGGTGAAGTCTCCGTCTGTGTGTGCTGGTGGTGATGGAAGCACCTTCATGCAGCTGTCCGGAGCACCTGCACCAGCACCACGCTCCTCCCTCCCCTAAAAATGCATCAAATAAACATCATATCCTGTCATAAAACACGTCTTTTATAGTTGGGACCTGGACGAGCCAAAACATTGTGTGTGTGTGTGTGTATGTGTGTGTGTACGTGTTTCTGAGTTCTTGGGATTGTTTGAGTGATTGCACGTGTGTGCGAGCAAGGCTGTTTGCGCCAAACTCGGCTCTCACCGAACCAAAGCTAAAACAACTTCAACAAAAACAGATTCCAGAAGACAAAACCATTCAAAAGGCTGAAATGATTCTTCTTCTTCAAAACCGTCATTACCGACCCACCGTTTGACCGGCGCAGTGGGGACCACAGCTCTAGGAAGAGGAAGAGGAAGAGGAGACCTGACTGGAATCTCGTCAGGACAGTGATTCACGCGGATCACACCCGCCACTTCCCCCAGGCTTGAGAAACACTTAACCCCTGGGTTTTATGGCGCTGTGATGTGTTTCAAAGACCTCTGTGCTGGCCTTATTAAAACGCTGGCGTTTAGCCCGCGCACACACACACACACACACACACACACACACACACACACTCACTCACTCACACTCACACACACAATCAGCACGCACTCCCCATCTGGGCGAGAAAGAAATGTGTGTTTATTACGAATGCCTCGCTTTTTGACAGCAGTTTGAAATGGAGACTTCAAACACTGGCACACACACACACACACACACACAAATACATAAACTGACAGATGCGCGGGCAGGCTTTTAAAATTCCCGTTGCTCACTTAAGGATAAGTAATAAGATGCGCATATTAGTAGCGTTGAGCTGTTGGAGCGCCTGTGGAAGAATGCGTTCTGAGAGAGGAACAAGCTAAGAGATGGATTAGGATGTGTACTGTGAGTCAGGGTCAGATCCAAGCTGCCTCCCAGCTCTGACTGCCTCTGACTGGACAACTCATCATCAGAATAAACACACACACGCACGCACGCACGCACGCACCCACACACACACGCACACGCGCACACGCGCACACGCGCACACGCGCACACACACACACACACACACACACACACACACACACACACACACACACACACACACACACACACACACACACACACACACACACACACACACATACGTTATTTTAACAGGCCCCTAATGCATGTGCCAGATAGCTCTCTTCCTCCTCAGACCCCCCCTAACTATCTCCATTATCTGTTTCACCTCTGGCTGGGAGCCGGGGTGTGGGGGCTTGGGGAGGTATGCTTTGAAGCAAACACACACACACACACACACACACACACACACACAATCACACCCTTGCACTGTTCCCTCTAACACAGCTGTGTTGTTTTAGGCCATGACAGCGGCCGTGCCACCTGATGAATCACGGGTGAGAGAGCCATTAGCTTTTTGCTCTCCCCGACCATAACTCTCTCTCTCTCTCGCTCTCACACACACACACACACACACACACACACATTTTCGCCATTGTGCTTATTGCCGACTATCGTCACGCACTTTAGGCACCTCAACACCACACGCTGACCCCTGATCCTCTATCCTGTCAAACACACACACACACACACACGCACACACACACACACACTCATGACCCCCACCACACCCAGACCAATGTGCATCCTGTCCCAAGGGTCATTACCCTGCTTAGCACACCTTGGATACAAATCAAGCGTGTGTGTTTACGTGTGTGAGCAGGGTGGGCCGTGTGGAGCAGGTGTTGTGTGATGGGCCATTGAGCAAATGACACCAGGGGGGTCCCCCCACTGAGGGCGGTCCCTACGCTGAGGGGGGGTGAGGCCCGACACACCCTGCCTGTTCGCGTGCTGCTTTCTTTCACCTCTATCCTCCGTTTTACATGGGGCTCTTCATCATGCCTGTTGCCCCAACCTGGCAACCCGTGCTGGACTCCCCGGCTGGTGGGTTGCCATGCGTGAACACGCCTGCTGACAGGGTTTTGCCCGCTCTCTCTCTCCCCCCTGCAGGTGACGCTGGACGAGCGCGTGGTCCGCACCGAGCGAGGCCTCCTCATCCGCTCCCTGCTGCCCTCCGACGCCGGCGACTACGCCTGCGTGGCCCAGGAGCACACCCACTTCACCCGCACGCTGCTCCGCCTCAGCCTGCGCCTCGTCGCCCCGGGCCACCTGGACGGGCGGCCCCCCAGGACCGGCAACGAGCTGGGGGCGGAGCCGCGCCAGGGGGCGGGGGGGCCTCACCCGGGGGCGGAGTCTCGCCAGCACTACAAGGACTACCTGAGGGCGATGAGCTCGCCCGTGGGCTCGCTGGAGGAGTACTGCGACTCACTGTGGCTGGAGAAGAGGCCCCCCAGGGGGCGGGGCCGGGGGCAGGCCAAGTGGAAGCACATGCAGGAGATGAAGAAGAGCCGCAACAGGCGGCACCACCGCCGCGGGGAGGGGGAGGGGGAGGGGGAGGAGGGGAGGAGGGGCCCGCCAGGGAGGGCAGAGAGGGCTTCAGAGGAGAGGAGATGGTGAGGAGGGAGGTGGAGGGGAGGACGGCGTTATAGGGATAGAATGAGCGAATAATCCATGTGGTCAACAAAGGGGTGGGGGGGTGGGGGGGGGGGGTAGGTATGGTAGAATTCGAAAAAAAACAGGAAAGACTGCAAAAAAGGGTCAGTTGATTGAAACTGGCACGTTCACAATATGAGGGGACAGAATATAGGAAGCCGGATCCCAAGGACTAAACCACCGCAGACTGACTCTGAACAGGTGGCAGCTTCCCCTGGCCACGGGTCACCCTCGATGCCTTCAAACCTCCTCCGGCCCACGATGCCTTGGGCGGGTGCAAGTCCGCGTCCACCAGGCCTCCTTCTCTTTCACCCTGAGGGGACCCGTGTGGGTTGCTAGGAACGGGCCGTTGCCGCGGTGCTCTCACCTGCCTCCAGTTTTCCAGGGCCGGCCGGCGGTTACCACGGTTACCAGCAGCCAGAGCCAGCCGGTTTGATAGGAGCCCAGAGGGCAGTGTTGCGCGTGGTAACGAGAGACGCATTCATGTTGAATGACTCTAAATACTTATATAACGTGTACAGGAGACGCAGCATGCTCTACTTAAACTTAGCCCTGACCTATTTTACTGCATTCAAGATAATCAAGTTTTGTGTGGAGGGAGGAGAAAGTATTTTTGTACAAAGGCCTTATTACGACTTCTTTTTTTTTTTTAGGTACAGTAGATGTTGTTTTTTTGTCTTATGTGAAAGTTATTTAAAATAAATAGCGCGTGGGGTCGCCTCGCCTGTGTAAATGGATTTGTGTTGTTTACCGTGTGTGAGAGAGTGAGGGAAAGAAGGAGTAGGAGGCGTGTGGGAAAGGTTGAACACACCGAGAGATACCTCACAGGGAGATACCTCTACGTGTTGGACCGCCAGGCGGACCGGTGTTTGGGCTGAGCCCCGCTCGGCTGAGCCGCTCCTGATTTAGAAACAACAGCCCATGCACACATTGACTCCACGCTGGGAAGCTTCTCCTCCCAGATGGTCTCTGCTCGGATGGTGTGTGTGTGTGTGTGTGTGTGTGTGTGTGTGTGTGTGTGTGTGTGTGAGAGAGAGAGAGAGAGAGAGAGAGAGAGAGAGAGAGAGAGAGAGAGAGAGAGAGAGAGAGAGAGAGAGAGAGAGAGAGAGAGAGAGAGAGAGAGAGAGAGAGTGTGTGTGTGTGGAAACTCACATTTTTTTGAAGATTATTTGAGCATAGATCAATCTGATATGATCTACACGGGATCGATGACTCATCCCCATAAATCTGAATGATTCTGGTGAAACACAAACAAAGGAAGCACCTTGTGATTCCAGTTCTTATGTAACCTCAGACAGACTTATATAATCCTGACATGGACATCATGAGTTGTGCCTCTGATTTGCCGGAGTTGAAGACATCTCAAACCTGAAAAGCACCTGACTGTTCCAGCCTTGCACAACCGTTTATCGGGATCACCAAATCTCTCTGTGATTACATTATGTAATGCAATTCTGATGATTAGATTGGCCTAGGTAATGGGATCGTTTGAATATGAATCAGTTTATTAAGTTATTTCACCAGTTGTGTGTCTTATCTACACATGCGTACATTTATTTTAATTTGATTAGAAGCTGACGTTTACTCATCATCACCTATGGATGGCAATATTGCATTTTATTTATCCAGATTCTACTCAAGTCACTCAGTTCAATATCGCAAATACATCTTATTGTAAATATTGTAGCCTATTGGACTCTTCCAACCCGAGGATGCAGTGAACAGACTTATACAACGTAGTCTATTCGTGCACATGCACACATACACACACACAAACACACACATGTACACACGCACACACACACACAAATAATGTACTTTTTTCACTGTTACAAACAAGATGGAAAAAAAACAAAGAGAGTGTGTTTTCCATCGCCTGACTGAAAGCACATTCTTTGAAGCTTGAAACCTTCCATTTTGTTCACCACCCCTGTGATTTTTACTGCTGTCCTGTTACAAAGACGTTGAATATTTCAGGAAACTCTTCCTGGCCTATTGTTTATTTATCAGACAGCTGCACAGAACAAACTCCATCTCTCTTTTAAAGAGGAAACTGCTGAGGGCCACATGGGACAAGACAAGACGAACAACAGAGAAAGGGAGGATCTGACTTAGAGCCCTCGGAAAAATGACGAACAACCAAAAAGGAAATCATCTTAAAGGAAATCGTAAGCTTTGAGCATTCAGCTATTGTCTTTCAGTAAAAGTGCTGTGCAGTCATTCCGGAAAGCACAGATTTAGAGCAGACAAAGCATGGGCTGACGCTCTTCCCTGATCTTGTTTCTGTGAATTAAATGAAGTCTCGTTGATTCTCTCACGACAGAATGTCAATTAGTCAACTGATTTGACGGGTAATGTTAAAGAGTATAAGAAAGAGTGAGGGTGGGATGGAAAGCTAGAAATAAAGGAAAAAAAGAAATCACAAAAAAATGAAAAAATACAGAAAACTAGAAAGACAGACAGAAAGAAAGAAAGAAAGAAAGAAAGAAAGAAAGAAAGAAAAAGTGAAAAGGAAAGGTGGAGTGACCACGTGAATGGACAAGCGGGGGGGTGGGGGTGGTGGTGGTATGGCTGAGACCTGAAGAACAGAAGGTTGGCTAGAGGTGGAGGGTTCATTAGCCGGCCAGTCACAAGGCCGGGGAGTTCAGAACTGGACAGGCAGAAACAGGGGCACCCCAGGCTGTGGGCCTGGCTCCGCCACCACCCGGGGTCCTAAATACCAGACAGATATAGCCTGCCCCCGAAACAGCAGCCCTGACCCCTGGTTTTAATCAGGACCAGCAGCCTTCCCACCCGCGGGGCAGGGACAGGGTCTCGGAGAAGCCGAGACATTTCTCACTCTAAAGACTGGCCACTTTTTCCCCCCGACTTATTTCATACTCGGTTTCCATACTCTGCAGTGCGTGCTCACCTTGACCTACTAGGGAGGCGGAGCGCGCTGCAGTCACTGGACTCAGAGCCACTATATAGGTCACAGTAGATAGGAGGCTGGACAAAGGAACACTTCATGCCAGGTTCCCAATGAACAACAACCATTGTGATGTGTGATGTGTGTGTGTGTGTGTGTGTGTGTGTGTGGATCATGTGGACTTTGTTATCGGGATTATGCTTCCAACATCTCTTTGTCCCGTGGATGGAAATCCACGCCAGTTCGTTCGGCTTGTTGTCAGCGTGACAACCCTTGATATATCACAGCACCAGTCAAAAGTTTGGACACACTTTCTCACTCGCTTGTGTCCAAACTTTTGACTAGTACTGTATACACGGCTAAGCCCTACTATTGGAACTGTTACTTTGACTATCCTAGACAGCCCGGGCTGACCATTCGATAACGAGCTCTCGTTGAGTCATCCCAAACTTTTACAAGGAGCCTTCCCTGCCGGGGGAGCAGGAAAGGAGAGGGTTTTGTAATGAGAGGTGCTTGATGTGATGAATGTAATGAGCGAGAGAGTCCAGCCGGGCCCCTGTGGAGGAGAACACACTCCTACAGGCACGGGCACGTAGACACGCTATGCAAAGTCCCAATTCAGGAATATCCACGTTTTAACCCATTCGCTGATGATCTTCGGGAATTAGAGTTTTGGGGGAATTAGCTAAAGTTAGGGACAAAAACAACAGTCAAGGTGACTCCTTGGCTACTGGGAACTGCCCTATTCAGTGCCTTGTTGTCTTCCAAACGTCTGCGTGGTAGACCTGCGTCGTGCAATGACCCGGAAGACGCCGTTGTCTTTTCGTCCGCCATCCCAACGTTCGCGCTTGCATCCGGCCGTCAGTCTGTGGCAGCTGTGCCTGAGTGGGAGGGGAATTCAAAGCCGGTGGAATGTTTCGACAAGCGTCCCCGGCTCAGAAGAGACCCCGCATAGGTTCCCGTCCGCCGGGGTCCAAGACGTCAGGACGACACGGCCCGGAAAGGAAGGATGTGGGGAGAAACGGATGCGCCAGCGGAATTGAGATGTCAGGGACTGCCGGGGTGTTCCCGCCTCTGTATTACAGGGCGCTCACCACCGTGGCAAATGAGTGTGTTTGCCAAAGCGTTGACAGTGAACGTCGGGGGTCGAGCGGAGCCCGCCCTGGGCCCCTGTGTGCGATCTGTCGGGGCTGGCTGGTATTGATGGCAGCCCGGGGGGGACGGGGGTGTGGACAGGGGGGGCTACGGAGGTATGTGTGTCAGCCATGGAAACAGTTGTTCACCGCCGGGCGAAGCTAATGACTACCTGTGCTCTCCCTCAGCTTGATTTAGTGATGTACGCGCTCTCTCCTTGCCCGAGAGGGGTCTGTCGCTACACGCCCGGAGAGGACGAGGTGCTACAGCGCACACTGGCAGGAAGGTTGGCCAGGGAGGGGGTGAGGGGGTTTGTTTGGACAAACGCACACAGAGACACACACACACACACACACACACACACACACACACACACACACACACACACACACAGACACTGAGGTGTGAGTGATGTTTTAATAAAGGGAAGGTCTGACAGCCGTGCTCCATGTTTCTCCACACACCACTGAACTTTTCCGGCTCGCGTTTCGGTCCCGGCAGAGTAGTAGTGCGAAATGCCCACAGCAAAGCAAATCACGCACTTTTGCGCATACCTTACCCACGCAAGATCAAAGGTGACGTATACAGCAGGGTCACGCATCCCTATCAGCAGGAATGGGATCGCTTGGGCAAGATATCGGAACGGTCAGGCTTTGTAATCAGTCGCTCTCGTCAACTTCCTCGTTCCCGACACGCGATATGCGGTGGCGAGGCCAGTCCTGATTGGGTGTCGGGGGGCTGCGGGGGTCTCGTGGGTCCGAGGGGGGTCGGGTTTCCATGGAGGGTTCCAATCCCAGCCATGTTTTTTACGTTAGGGCTCTGAATGTGATCCCAAATCAAAGCCATGGCTGATTACCGGGGGCTACTGCTGGCTTCACACACTGTCTTAGTATTAACCCAAACGGGAATGAGCAGGGACAACAGGCATTATGTCTACGCGCTCTGTTTAGCAACTGATTGTGAGTTGATTGTACTTTAAAGACTTGCTCTTTGTGGTTGGTTCTGTGTGTGCGTGTGTGTGTGTGTGTGTGTGTGTGTGTGTGCGCGCGCGCGCGCTATAATGAGGATAATCACCTCGGGATGTCCTAACGAGTCAGATGAGCTAACGTCTCTAATCCTTCAGGTCACATCAAGCCGAATGCTGAATGATGTCGGTCACCCAGTCAGAGACCGACAATCTGACTTCTGACCTGTGGGCGATCGGAAACTGTTCTTCCTGCCTCAAATAATTGTCTAGTCATCACGGTTGCGCAAGGATTAGTTCATCATGGGCTTAGAGGAAGCCTCCTCATAAATTAAAAATAATAATCTTAATTTAACCAGGTAGGTCAACTGAGAACGAGTTCTCTTTTGCAGTGACTTCCTGGCCAAGGGGTCAGACAGCATGACAAACAACAACACAGACATCCTGAAAAGCAGAGACCATTGGCAAAGACAACGATCCTTCAAAGCAAGCACAGGAAAAGGAGGGAGGTCAACCAGAAGCACGTGACGAGCCTTCCCGACCTACACAGAGGACCGCTCATCTATCCCACGACGCGTGGTTGCGCTTGTTCTTGACAGCCCGTGGATTGTACCCGGCCGATGCAGCCATGCTTTGGCGCTCGGCACTGAGAACCAACACGCGGCGACTATGTGTTCACAGCTAAATGCAATGGAGAGTGGCCGCGGAGGCCTCGCGTTCAGATGGGCCGAGCGCGGCGCTCCGTGTCCGCCAAGGCAAACGGTGTGGGTCTCCGAGGGATCGTGGAGCGGTGGGTTTTCGGGGAGAGACATGGTGGGACGTCGGGGTCCTCTTAGACTCAGCAGTGAGGGGACTCTGCTCTGAGCTGAGACGTCCGTCTGAGTGTGTGTGTGTGTGTGTGTGTGTGTGTGTGTGTGTGTGTCTGTGTGTGTGTGTGTGTGTGTGTGGTCTCATCCTGACAGATTTATACTGCCTGTCACGCTGCGACAACCACTTCTCTTTTCTCTCTCTCTCTCTCTCTCTCTCTCTCTCTCTCTCTCTCTTCCTCTCTTTCAGTCTAAACAGGAGGATGAGAGAGTTTTAAACAACCACAGCCTACGATAAAGAGACACATCAGCAGGTTAACTAAAGGCACCAAAGTGTTTTCCACTTGCAGCGAGGTTTCCCTGCATGCTGCTGTAAAGGTTTGACGGGTCACATCTGCCTGCACCTTCAGAATGCGTGGCCTCACTCACGGTGTATCTCAAGAGCGTTGTCATGGCCTCTCCTGTCAAGCTTACACCCCGAAACCTTAGCCTGTGTTTACTTTCAACTCTTGTCACTGTCGTGCCTCCATTATGGTTACCGATTGCATTAGACAAGCCCAACAAAACAAAGTGAACTATCTCAGGAGGACTGTCAGTGCAGCAGTCTTTACCAGCGCGCTAGTGCACAAAGACACTGCACTACGGTGGGCCCTGCTGCTTTCTTTTTTAGCTGTCACTCCTCAAGAACACGGGCATGCTCCGGTGTGGGCCTGTATCTCCAGGCGGTCAGGGCTTCCCTGGTCTACTGATTCCCAACCGTCCACAGAAGAACGCCGCTACGCGGTGAGGCTTATCCCAGGGTGACCCTCTGCGCTCCTCCTCCCGCAGCCAAAGAGAGGCTTTGTTTACACACGAGGTCATGTTGGCTTTTGCCGTTTTCCATCAGGAAGTGGCGTCGCGGCTCGCCAAAGGGGCGGGGGCCCCTCCGGGTTTCCCCAGGCAGGTCATCAAAGGACTTCCCCGGGGACAAGGTGAGTCGGGTAGGGCTGTGTTTCGGGAACGTGATCGACGGCAGGGTGAAAGTGAGAGCGAGAGCGGGAGAGAGAGAGAGAGAGAGAGAGAGAGAGAGAGAGAGAGAGAGAGAGAGAGAGAGAGAGAGAGAGAGAGAGAGAGAGGGTTGTGCACCGGGCAGATGTGGCAGCGATCTCACATGATAAGCCGCCCGTGTTTGGGTGGTGTCTCCGTCAACCCTGCCCCGGCCCCGCTGTTGTGGAACCCGAGCCCACAGAGAACGCCAAGGAGGTTAATAGACTCCGCCAATTGGACCCGGGAATGTTTCCATGGCCCCTGGCGCGAAGGAAGCACTGGGCTCACCCGGCTGCATGGTGTGCGCGCACCGCAGCTCTTGGCTGCGTGCGAAATGGTCTCCCCGGGTGATCTGTGAACGTTCGGAAAAACAGTCAAGGTCAGTTCGGTTTCCAGCCAGAGCAACATACAGAGGCAAAAGATTTCGAAACAATTTGTCAAACACGCACCAGATACGTTTTTGTTTTTTTGGACAGGGTTAGACATTGTCCACAAGCCCCTGTCGTGACCAGCAGTCCTTGGGTGTATCAACGCTGGGCTCAGTTCAACCAGCGTACCGTCGGGTTCACGGCGAGGCCTATAAATAAATCGAGGATTAGGTTGGACTGAGCGGTTCGCTCTCGATTCACCCGGAAAAACAAACCGCGGGAATCGTCGTGTTTGAGTAGCCGGAACGGGGCTTACGTGAGAATGTACCTGGATTTTCCCCTGACTTTGAACTCGGGCTCTAAAAGCTATCACTCCATTTCGATAATAACTTTTTTTTTCTGGACCTCGCAGGCCCACCCGCACGCGTTGACAGAGTCGTTCTGGCGAATGTGTCTGAATGCGCGAGTTAGTGGAGGCTTTCCGTGGAACCTTTAATCACAAGGATTATGTTATGGTTGTTGCAATAGCTGAATATTTGCATGCAACGCATGTGTACAGATGTATGTTTTTGAGTGTGTGTGTGTGTGTGTGTGTGTGTGTGTGTGTGTGTGTGTGTGGGTGCGTGCGTGTGTGTGTGTGTGTGTGGGGTGGGGGGATTGTGAGTCTCAGGTTGCTGCTGGCATCTCTATCCCCGGGTGAGCGATGTGTGCAAGACCATGTAATGGATACAGCATTCAGTATGGTTTGATGCCACACCTCCTTGACCTTTCCCCTTTTAATCTGTTTTTCCAATTGGTCACATATCTCCACTGTGCTTAACCACCCAATGGAAAATACTCCTCTCCCGGGGAAAAAATACTATTGTGAACAATGTCACGAATGTGTCCACGGGCTGAACTTTGGAAACATGAGACAGTGTTGGTGCTTGCTAACATCCAGACTCCCTCTGCACTCTCGTGCATGCCAGTAGGCACCTATGGCATGAAAAAACATCCAAACGTCTTTGAACCACATGATGTGCGGACTTCTATGTGGCTATGATTAATCACTCCTCTTGTGTTGTCTACCCCCCCCCCCCCCGAACCTGGCACATGACGCTCTGGAACAGGGAAGAAGCCCCGACGCAGTCCCGTGACACGGAGAATACAACCCCAGGGCCTCTGTCCATCCACATACCCTCCCCACCTCCGGAGAGCTCCACCCACCAGTGGTGGAGTGGAGCTGGCCCGGGCCTGGGCAAGGACGGTGAAGCTGGGGGGCCTGGAGAAACAGTGGGAGGAGAGGGAGGGGAGAAAAGCAGAGTCCGGCAACGCAAGAATCAGAACGGGGAATGAGACAAAGTGAGAGAGGTTTTTTACAGACATATCGACCCCCTCAGGCTAAGTGGAACACTCTTGGCAAGCAGTCCGACGTATCAGATGTTCGTCGGAGGGAGGAGGTGAAGGGAGGAGAAAGGAGGGAGGAGGAGATGGTGAGAGGCAGGGACGAGGGAAAGTCAGGGGCAGGCGATGCCGTCCGGACAACTGTTTTCCGCGAGGCTAGATGTCTGGAAACGCTGCTCCTTAATCTTCCGCGGTGTTGTCATCTGGAGACCACGGAGAGGCTGTCGACTGACCGGGCTGAGTCTCGACGCTCCGCATACTGGCCCCGTTCCAGTGCTCCCCCAGCTCGGCTTGAGTTCTCCACCGGAGGCCCTTCACACGGCGTTACTCCCCGCTATAAACACATGTGATATCCTCCTCTCGTGGCTCAGTTCCACCACACAGTCGACTTGGGCTCAGCTCAGTTCGTTAAACTTTGGAACGGTTGTGGTCCGCATTGCCATTGGCAAGGGCTGCGGACGGTACGAGAAGTAACCATTCCATTCCTGTTTTCCCTCCCTCTGTTGAGGTTGACTTAAAGGTGGAGCTAGAAACACTAGACTCAATGTACAAACGCGAACAAACCCGCCATTTTGAAATATCCCATCAGAGACCACCGGTATAAGCACAAATGACAAAGACAAATCATTTTTATTTGATAGTTACATGGCTATGAATGCCACCTACATTTTATGGTAGATGTTTGCGGTGGAAACGGCAAAAAGATCTAGGGTTGGATACAGGTTGGCATGGTTTAGGGAATCGTTTCAAGGGTACTCCACCGAAAGTGTCTGGTAGAAATTATACAAGCCATTATAGGGACTGGAGCTGGTTCATAGGAAAAGGGGGAAGAGTGGGCGTGTATTAATGAGTCTTTCCTTGTGTATGTCCTTGATTGAAGGTGTTCATTCCAGTGTCTGTGGTGTAATAACTGCTGAGAGTCTTCGCCTGTACATGTCAGGACAGCCATCACCTTTACCACATTAGCAAATGGGGGTGCACAAGCCAAGATCAATCAGTCAGTGAGTTTTTTTTAGGTAGGTGTCTGCCTGTTTGTGTTTGTGTGTGTGTGTGTGTGTGTGTGTGTGTGTGCGCGCCCGCGTGTGTGCGTGCGTTTGTGTTCGTGTGCCTGTGTGTCCTAAGTGTTTCCCAGAGGTGTGAACGCTGATGAGTGGCCAGCAGTGTGGGATCAAAGGCTTACTTGAAACGGTTGTCGCCATGGCAGCTGCTGCCCTTGGGATTCCCACTTGATACGGCGAGGCTGCGGACCCCCTGGACAGACAGACTGCCGCCCCCCCCCCCCCGGGCATGCCCACGGCCCCTGTCAGTCGACGGAGATACGCCGTGACATGCTTCCCGTGCTCGTGCCGTTCTACGAGTTTCACGTTGGCGGTTTGGTTGCATACCTTGTTTCCCCTCACAAACGCGCGATGTTCAAAATGCGTTTGGCTCTGAAACAAAGTCGTTGCCACTCAGGTCGAGGCCTGATTGGTCGAGGTCGTGGGCCAGGAACGGGAGGGAAATCACATCACTCGGTGCATCGAGCCAAACAAGCAGTAATTAACAAGGCCGATGACAGAAGACTGGCCAACGCCATTTTGAGAGGTTAGTTAACAATGCGCAGTGAGCACTGTGAGAGCGCCCTGGAACGTAGGAGCGGCATTTGGCTAACCATCGAGTTTGTTTATGTTACCCCCTCCTGTATGATGCAATGCACAGCAGAGGTTGATAAACGACCACCGATCCCGGAGAATGGGCCCATTTTGGGTGATTAGGAAAGAATAGAGTGCCAAATCTTCCCTGGGCATAGTAATAGGTTGGAAAACAAAAGCAGACCGTCGGCCATTGCTTTTGGCTAAGGGACGGGACATTTGATAGGGCAGCCCCATTCAAGTGCCAATTGATGAATGGCTGTCATCCCAGATAAAAAAAACGGCCAGTTGAAAGGGGTCTCTCTGTTGTGTGTTTGTGTGAGAGAGAGCAGCACCAGAGACACCCCAGTCCAAACATGACATCACTCTTCATGAATGTCTTGTGTTCTGAGCTCATCAACATGAACGATGAGTCACAACTGGGATAATGGGAGAGTAACTGCTGCCTCGGCGGGAGCCGGTTTCAACGTGATAAGACCGAGCGTCAGCCGGAATGAAGCCCTCGTCCAATCGTCCCGTGCTAACGACTAATTAATTACTTTATTATTGACATTTTATCTCTGTCATGCACATGGGAGTGTTTCTTTGTGTCAAATTTTGGCCCACACAGTCGTGTTTCTTTCTTCATCTCCCCCCCCCCCCCCCCTCTATCTTTTCCTCTCTGCATAAACCTAAAGAGAGTGTTAAACAGTCTAGAATGAAGAGGCACGTGAGGAGGGTAACAAAGGTAGTAGAAGCTCCTGGGAATAACGTAAACAGGGTTAGACAGTTACTTTGCGTCTTCAAATTAGACTTAGGGAATGTTGGATGTTCAGGTGTAAGCTGGGATAAATGTTCAGGTATTACTAAATATATCTCTCCCTCTCTCTCTCTCTCTCTCTCTCTCTCTCTCTCTCTCTCTCTCTCTCTCTCTCTCTCTCTCCCCTGCATGCCATCCTCTACCCTCCCTCATGGTTGCTAGCCCCTATTGTGGCGGTAACCTTACCCATATGGCACGGCCTCTGATGTCCCGCCCAGACTCCTGCGCTCGTTGGTTGTCATGGAGTTTCATGGCAGTCGCACTCCTCTCCACCTGGGTGGGATGCCAGTGCTTTTTTGCACACACACACACACACACACACACACAAGCACAGCAAACGGGTTTTTCACAGTCGAATGTGGTAGCATAAAGCGACGTTCCGAAGGGGGTCAGAGACGGTTCCCCCTTCCCCTTTTTTCGTTCCAGACGGTCGCCGCCATCCACGCTCATCCGTAGGCGTAAGGAAATGTGTGATGGACTGTCGCGGAGCTACGCGAGCGCTCGGCGCCCACTTGGGAGCGATGTCCCGTTGAGCGTGAAGGACGACTCCGTCTCCCCGGCCAGCCGGCGGTAGGGCGGCAGCAGGCGGAGGAGGGCGAGTCGCATACCGTGACGCTCCACGGGCCGCTTCAGACGGGCTCCCAGCGGAAACAGGGTTCGCCCCGGGAGACAGTTCCCGTTTCAGACGCGGAGGGTCACGTCACAAATCGCCCTCGCCCCGGTGAATGTCCTGCAGATGTCAGCGAACAGCGGTTGGCAGAGAGCGAGGGAGAGAGGGAAAAAAGGGGGAGCGAGAGAGAAAGAAAGATAAAAGGAAAAAAGGGGGAGGGAGAGAAAGAAAGAAAGAAAAGGAAAAAAGAAAGGGGGGGAGAGAGAAAGAAAGGGAGGTGGAGCGTGTGTGTTTTTTTTTGCGAGAGCTAAGAGTGAAAGGCAAGGGCAGCGTTTGACGAATGGCGTAGCCGTTTGCGGGGGAAACGGTCCTGTTATGTGGCGCACGGGACCCCGGTGCTTCCAGCGGCTCACCCCCCGGCTCTCCACGGCCGACGCCAAAGCGGTTCCTGATGTCGGTGTCTCGTGTCCACCCGGGAGACCTGGAACCTGGGGCGCGCTCTCCCCTTTCACCCTGGTCCATCGTGCACAACCAGCGGTGAAAGGTGACACCGTATACACGTCTGTGAGTCCTCTGCAAGGTGGACGCCTTTGGAACCACTGAGGAACTACTTAATATCTGGCTGCTCCACGACTACGGGCTGACCGGTGAAGACAGGCCTTTTGATGTGTCTATGGATGGGGCCCTCCCTTTGTTCTAAGGCCGTAAAGCGACAGCAAAAAGACAGATCCCGATCACGGGGCTTTATGGCCGGGGCGGGAGCCGTTACGGTGCACTTGGTCGGATCATATTTCCTCCCTTTAGTCGACAGATGTCCCCGATACCCTCCACAGCGGCGTAATTC
Organism: Galaxias olidus; assembly: GCA_026901105.3. Taxonomy (NCBI): domain Eukaryota; kingdom Metazoa; phylum Chordata; class Actinopteri; order Galaxiiformes; family Galaxiidae; genus Galaxias; species Galaxias olidus. The sequence goes on along the minus strand of JAPMUY010006787.1, from coordinate 285,933 downwards.
ATGCTAAGTTCATGCTAATGGTCACCTTTGGGTGTGTGTGGGCTTTCTCTCTCTCTCTGTGTGTGTGTGTGTGTGTGGCCGAGCTGAGTGATGTGTGCTGGCCCTGTGTTGTGCAGTCGGGGACGTCCCATTATGTAGATGAGCAGGTTAAACAGCGCCGGGTCCCCTCCCAGTGGGTCATTAAGGGGATAATGGCACGGGGGAACATTACTGGAACGCAGCCCGGCGAAACGCTGTCCCCGAACCTCCACTCTGTCATGCAGGAGCGCCCAGGGCCACCATTAACCACCTGTCACCTCCTGGTCTGCCAAACACACACACACACACACACACACACAGACTCACACACACACACACACTCACACACACACACACACACACACACACACACACACACACACACACACACACACACACACACACACACACTCCCAAATACACCCACACACACATTCCAAGGAACACACACGCACACACACAAACTCAAACATTACCAGGAACACACACACACACACACACACACACACACAAGGTTGATTTACCTGCGATCCGTGCCATTATGCCATTACACTTTAGGTGTAGCGCCAGAGATTCAGACAGTATCCACGGGTAGTCTACTTTGATGATGGAGCACATCAGGACCATAGAGAGACCCATTAGACCAATTACCCAATTATCCCCAACCAGGGGCTGATTAGAAGGCATTATGGCCGCGGATGGAGCCAGGGCTCTGAAGTAGCGGCTCCCGCAGCCTGAACAGAGCTGGTCGTGTCCCCATTGTCTCAGGGTGTGGCGCACACACACACACACACACACACACACTCCCACACACACACACACACACACACACACAAATATGAACACATACTCTCACACACGCATTTCCCTAATAACTCACGGTGCCGCACCTCTCCCTGACAGGTTTTAGGAACGATCAAGGATCCCCCGGCCGCAGCGGCGGGATTCGGTGGCAAGAGAAATAGAGTCGTTAGCGCGGGGTCGCGACCCCTGTCTTGACATGTGATCTGCTGGGTGTTTGCGCTGGTCCTCCGCGAGGCAAAGGTCACGTCGTTCACCGTACCCCCCCACCCCCATCCCGACATGTTGTGTTTGTGGCTCTCCTGTCACCTCCCTCCCCCCCTCTCTTCCCGTCTCCATCTTCCGCTCCTGGAGATGAAACGCACCGTACGGGATGAATGGAGCGCCGTCCTGTAATCAGCCGGCCTCAGGTCCCCATGAATCCCCACCTGAGGAATGTCCCGCTGACACCCATCTCCCTTTGAAAGCCCGGCTTCCGGAGGGTTAGCCCGTCTCCTCCCGCTCCCTCCCTCCCCCCCTTCCCTCCTCTCCTCTCCGCCCTCCCGCCTGTCCCCGGGCGGAGTATGGCACCAAGTGATGATGGACATCTCAAGCACAGGCGAGTGTTTACCCAGACTAAAAATAAGAGGTTAGGCCCTAAACGCCCTGAACCCTGCATGCCAGGGATAGAGGAGCCGGCCAAGGCGAGCGCGTGCGTGTGTGTTTGTGTGCGTGCGTGACGTTGTTTGCGTTAGTGTGTGTAAGTCTGATAGCGTGTGTATGTGTGCGTGGGTGTGTGCCCGTGTGTGTGTGCGTGTGCGTCCGCAGCCGTTCGCATGGGGCAGGTAATAGAGCCGTCCGACCGCAACAAGTGCAGTGTGTGTGCGGGTCATCTCCCATGTCGTGGTGTCACCTCCCCTCGCCTCCCCACCGTTCCGTCTCTCTCCCCCCCCCCCCCCCCCCCCTGCCCTGCAACCCCAGCCACCCCTCTACCCGCCCTGCATGGTGATAACACAGGGGGTCGGGCTATTCTTAGGCCCCGTGTCAGGGCTCTCTCCGTGGGGGTGGTCTCGGTTACCTTGGCCGCACGGCCTCCAGGGCCGCAACAGGCGCACTCCCAGAGACAGCTTCGTCACGTCTTCATTAACTCGGGTGGAACTCCCGTTTCCCCGCCCGGCCGCAGAGTCCGGGCTCGTGTTTCCCTCCCCCTGCGAAAACTCTATTAATTGAGTGGCATGCAGCTAGGTTTTCCATGCTCGGCCCTGTGCCTGCCTGCCTGCCGGCCTGCCTGTCTCCCTGGCTGGCTCGGTGCGGAGACAGTCGTGGCTCTCCTCGCCCACAGGGGCACATGTTGTTGGAGTATCACTTGCATGTACGTTTTTTGTTTTTTTTTTCTCGCGTAGGGACTTGGCACCGGCCTTGGATTACTGGCTACGATTACGGGCCCCAGAGTAATATCCCTGAGAGCGCCTGTTCACCTTGGCTCGTCGGGCGCACTTTACATGGCAGTAAAGCGCGAAGAAGCCCTCGCAAATCGTATTTTTACGAGACCTCAACACGTTTTGGCCATTTCGAAGCCCGGCTCAGATGCCTGTGGCGTCGGTGCGAACGCCTTAATATCGCTGCGGCCCTCGGCTGTTGTTTCAAGACCCCCCGTCGCCGGCGATTACGACAGACTTGTTTTCCTGAGCTGTTTTAGTGTGTGAGCGAAACGGAGAACGGCCTCTGTGTGTTCCTGTGTGTGTGTGTGTGTGTGTGTTCCTGTGTGTGTGTGTGTGTGTGTGTGTGTGTGCTCGGCCTTGCTGTATTAGTAAGTGCTTATGTTTGTACGCGCCCGAGGGCTGATGTCGCAGTCGTCTCGGGGGGCAAACGGCGTCGCAGAGCTGGGCCTTTCATGAGGACGGCTGTCCTGGGCTGCCTCTCCCTCGTCGACCAGAGGAACAGCGGAGATGTCGGCAGTGCTCCACCGGCCCCCCGTAACCCCACTCGCTCCTCAGCCAAGCCCAACAGTGGTAACTCTAGACCCGGCTCAGTCAGGGCGATGTGTGCGTGGCTTTAACACAGCGCAATACAAAAGTATTATTCCCTTACCGCCGTGGTTCTGACAGGTTGACGGTCGTCTGTTTGTGTGTGTGTGTGTGTGTGTGTGTGTGTGTGTGTGTGTGTGTGTGTGTGTGTGTGCGTGCAGACCCCACGTCATGTCTGTGGGAGGCCTTCCCCCTCTTCTAAATCCCCGGCTGAGCGTCAGGGGCACGTAGCGCAGCATAACAAGGGCCTCGCCTCTCGGACCACACGCAAGACAGGCTCCCGGCGGAAAAATATCCCAAAGGGCCCCCGGGCTGTGTTGCTCGTGTGTTGCTCCAGGGCACACCGGGCCGGAGGGGCTCTGCCTCACCCCCTGTCGCAGCTGTCCCCTCATGCGCGGTGGCCATCATTGCACCAACACACCCTCACATATTCCCAGGCCGAAGAACGCATTGAAGTGGATGAGGAAGCCGTGAGACGTTAAATCCCTGATTTGTTCGCTTGCTCACTCGACAACTAGGGTTGGCTTCAGCAACATCAGACGTTTCTGTTTCAGTCACTAACCTGAATCCCTGGGTTACAGGCCCAGGCAGGTAGCTGTGGCTGATTA
>JAPMUY010006787.1:252500-272500 GCA_026901105.3 Galaxias olidus | reverse complement strand
CCGTGAGTGCGTGGCCACCCCCCCACCCCCCCTCCCCCCACCTCCACCCCGGGTTCCCTCCCCTGCTCCCCAGATACCAGCAGGGGCTGCAGGGCTTTGATCAGGTATCATGCTGCTGTAACACGAGGACCAATCTAAAGACAGCAACCCCCCCCCCCCGTTCATATGACTCAGCTCAATCCATCTTGACCAGGCCGTCAGGGCCCAGGTCTACCCCACGTCCTTAAAGGGATAAGACCCCCCCCTCCCCCTCTTCAATGGAAATGACGGCCCACTATTTCCTCAAAGCCAACCTTAAAGCAAACTGAAAACCTGGTTGACTGGGAATTGAAGAGTGCAGTTCGCTGTGTCATCGACTGCACGTCGATATTGAGGATGCATTGGTGTGTGTGTGTGTGTGTGTGTGGGGGGGGGGGGGGGGGGGGGGGGTATGAAGGGAGCAACACTATTAAGTCTGTCCCGTTTTCCCCTCTGTGTACAGCCCTCTTGTAAAGGCCTAATTAAAGGTTATGTTGAGGACTGTGATCTGTGAAAGGAGCGGCTGAAAGACACGCCGCCTCGCTTCCCCTCCTGCCGGCCACACTGTGGGGACCAGTTAAAGGTGCTGACAGTGGCTCACAGTCGTCTGAGTATACTGAAACACCAACACGCGCACACGCGCACACGCACACACACACACACACACACACACACACACACACACACACACGCACACACACACACAAACACATACGCTGAAGCTGTGGTCCATTAGGCAGAAATAGATACCTCACAGCTGTCCAGTCTCTGGAGACAGAGAAAGACAGAGAGGACACGGAGAGAAAGAGACGGAGAGCTAGAGAAAGGGAGGAAGAGCGAGAGAGAGAGAGGGAGATGGAGAGAGAAAGAAAGTGAGAGAGAGAGGTGGATAGAGAGGTGGGGGGGGGGGGTGCGGGAACTGAACATTATGGTTCCCATCTCGTCCGGGCGACTACTCCCTATGTCCCTTTACACTTAATTACAAACCAGAGAGGGAGGATGAAGGAGACAGAGTTGGAGTACACACTCCTATGTTATTTTATGGAGCGCATATGCAGTACTTTATAGCACGTTGTCCTCCCACATTTATGCAGCTGTCAATACATGCGCAGCAATATGTGTATTTTATTTAGTCTCGCCACGGACAATACCCGTCTGTGTTGCTCGGCGGAGATCAATTAGCACATGGTTTGCGTTTGGGCTTGGCCAATGCAACGGTACACCTCTCATTAAAGTGGACTGACCACTACCACATGGACCCGAGGTGGAGAGAGGCTAGCATAACCACCCTGCCATGGCTCAAACAGACGCCGTAAAACCCCAATCACTTTGGAGGCAAAGGGGCCTCGAACGCGTCTCTAGAAAAATGTGACGTTTACGGGCAACCACGGAACTCAAGACGCGCTTGATTTAGGGAGCTTTAAAAAGCCCACGTAGGCCTGTTTCTTCGTAGCCCTCGGTTTTCAAAAACGCCATGGAGTGCATTGTCTGCCCAGATGACAGCCAGCTGTAGCGCGTAAACGCTCGTGTGGAATTAACATATCACTGCGATCGCATTTTAAGCGATTAAGTCGACGCACAAATCAAACATCTCCTCCGTTAAAAGGCTGCGCGCGAAGCACTTTGGCAGCAGTGCCCGCTCTACAGCCGGCGTCCATCTGCATTCTAATTATGTCAAAGGCAGAATGCATGGAGTCACTTATGTGATTTCCTCTCATTACACCCTCTTCACACGCATGGAGTGTTAGGGTCAACAAGCGTGGGCCTAATTGAGCCTGCGGATGGCTCGGTGGCAATTTTTGCTACCGGTTTCCTCCCACAGGCTCCTGTCACTGTCGTGATGGAGCTAGCAGCAAGCTCTAAGTGGTTGTTATGGTTTCAGCCGGCCATGGGCATTCCTAGGGAATGTTTGCTGATGGCTAAACATTTATTTTGTTTAGTGGACGGTCCTTTGTTGACGCGTGGATAGTAAAATTGTATTTTCTGCCTGCAAGGAACATTCAGGTGAAAGCAGGAAAATGTTTCCTAATCTGCAAAAATCAGTCAGCATCATCAATCCAACATAAATGTAATAATGTAATGCCTGCTTAGTAAAATAGTTGAGCATGGGCAGCATGGCCACATGCCAAATGAATTGCTATTGTAACTGTAAAGCAAAGAGCGTTGAAAAGCTGAAGTGCACATCTGGGATTGGTGTGTAATTAGATCAGTCTGAGGTGACCCCCCCGCCCCCCTCTCCCCGATTCAAAACCATTTGTCATTCCGTGAACACAGAGCTCATCGTCAAAACATCCTCCCTGAGAATATTAACAGTGGTGGCGGCGACACATTATCAGCTGCTATCTCCAAGGTCATCGCGGTGAGCTCCCGTGAGCTCCCCTCCTACCCCCTTCCCCCCCACCACACCCGCTCTCAGGTTGCTCGCTCGGTGCTCTCTCCACGACTAACGGACTGGCTGTGAATTGGAGACAGTTGGTTGTCTCCCCTTCGCCCGTAGCATTGGAAGCCTGTCCCTTTACCCTGATCTCTACGTTAAGGTTTTGGCTGAGTGCTCCTTCCTTTTTCAAGCTGTGGAAGCCAAAGAAGCCAAGTGTGTTAAGCTGAAGTCACACTCAGAGAACGACGTGTCTGCGGTTAGACGTTTGTTGAACGGCCCCCCTATGAAGATCGATGTTATCGCCCGAATTGAAGGGAGCGATTCGTAGACACTGGATACTATTACACCAGCCTTCTCCCTGGGACTAACTTGGTTAATGGATGGCTGGACGAGTTGAAGTGGTCTGTGAGTCTTTCGGTTCGGTCGGGTCGTCCCTCCACATTCCTTCTACATCCCCCCTCCTCCTCTTCCTCCTCCTCTCTCTCTCCCTCCCTCCCTCCCTCCTCCCGCCTTCATTTTCTTTTTCACCTCCCGTCTCCCGTCTTCTCGGTCTGTTATTCCTGGTGCTGACACAGACGGATGCTCCTCTTCTTCTTCGTGCTAGCTGACCCGTCAGGAGAAGTTAGCCCCTGGCCCCCCAGACGCTTCTGTTTGCAAACTGTGACAAAGTATCCGATTCATGCCCTTTCTCTGGGGGCAGGGAGCGTGGAGGAACAGGGGATCCGGGCATCACCCATCGCCGCCTACCCTGACCCCCTTCTTCCCTCAGACAAGAATACAAACACAAGCGCGCACGCACGCACACACACGCGCACGCGCACACCCACGCATGCGCAAGCGCACACACACACACACACACACACACACACACACACACACACACACACACACACACACACACACACACACACACACTGAAATACACTCACACACACACACACACACACACACACACTAGTGAAAGCACATTTGTATTCAAAGAGAGAAACTTACCTTGTACATACCTCATGTTACATTTCGGAGAGTCGAGTACACCATGGGTACGACAAAGTAGCAAATAAGGCATCAAAAAAACATGTTCCCGATTAGGAATCTGTACGACTTCATTCAGGACAAAGAACGATGTGTGCTGACTTAATGAAGACAGAGTCGTCAAACTTCTCCCCAAGTGCTGAGCCGCATGCAGATGTCTCAATCAGACAAACGAGTCATTCACCTACGGAGGGAGTAATTAAGACACATTTAAAAACGTGTGACGTTAAATAAGGCATGATGAAGGAACCTGTCTGATGCACCGATTAGCACTATCTCACAAGCCTTCGTCACTTCGTTTATCTATAATTGCGGCAGAACAGTGCCTGGAAATTAACAAAAATCCCTGCCATTGTTTCATCGTGGAGGGTGACACTAGCGAGGACTGAAAGGTAAGCTTTTCTGGTGACAGTAGCGTTCACCTGTAGCTCAAATGCCAGCTCGGTTTGCCATGGTTGTGCTTCACAATACGTGGGCTTGGAGCCACGAAAGAGGGACACTGTTGGTTTGACCTCACATTTAAGGGTGTCCGGGTCGTGGGGTCGAGTAAAGCATATACCCCCAGGCCTAGGGGGTGGGTGGATATGTGTGTGCCACAACTGCCCTTTGACGGAAGAAAAAAGAAGTGACATATTTCTTATCTGTCCGAAGAATAGTCTCTATTACTGCACAGCTCTGTCTGTTTTCAGTTCAAACATACAGGGTGTAGCTGGGGATGTAAGAGGAAATAGGGGGAAATAGGCTATTAGGGGGTTCAAAACACCAGTTTACAGAGATAAGATGTTTTTTTAGATCTTGGTTACATGCACCTTCTACCAGATGGATATACGGATATGTATGGTATTTCCTTAGGGGTTTTCAGTGTGCATTCGTTTTCATCTCTGGCATTTTAGGAAGTCATGGAATTACTAGCTAGAACTTATGAGGTTATGTTCCCTTAACATTAGGAGGCTTGCGTGACAATACTACATAATGTTTGGATCAAAGCACAATGTACAATATTCCAGCATCTTCAAATTCATTTAGCCATTGAAAGAATGCCAAGGTCCCATCGCGTGAGTAGCAAACACAGCACGTATGTCAGGTTGCACTCATAAACACACACACACACACACACACACACACACACACACACACGCAAACACACACACACTCACGCACACACAACATAACCCATGCCATGCAGGTGCGTGGACAAGAACACGATTTGAATATATTGTCATGTGTCCCGAGTCCTGACCCACTTTGGTGTACCCCAGACATTACACGGGCATTCTGCAGTGGTGAGAACTACACCCATGTTTAGAGGAGTCATAGTCAAGAGGGCCCCATTCACTTATTGGTTGGGTGGCCATGTTGGAAAAATAGGTTTATGACAGGAAATGTTCAGAATGATCTTATAGTTGAATAATGAAAAGTTTGCCCTCACGTTCTCTGGGAGAGTCTATCGATTAGACAGAACAAACCGTTTTTCAGAAGCTCTCACAGTCTGAGCTGGGATAACTCCGAGCCCAGCTCCACCATGCATTATGCACTAGCGTGGCCTACTACCTACTGTAGACTCACTCCAGTGGGCCAGGAGAGTGGGGGGCAGGGCAGCAAAGACAAACCGCTCCTCTCTCCGACCTTATTTACTGCGGTGAGCTCTTTTCCTTCAAAAGGCTGACGGGGCAATGCAGTGGAACTTGTGCTCCCTTGTATACCAGATGTAAAGGTATTGAACTGAATCGATGTGCCCGTTGTTATGTCAGTGGTAGTGCTTGAGTTGATCGAGTTAGAACTGCTGAGACTTTGGACTGGCGTTGGGCTGACACGACGTGGCGTCGACTCTCCTCCGAGCAGTGAACCGTGAGCTCCGTCCAACCCACGACTCCGACTCCCAATCCCCGGGATGGGCGGAATGATGCAGACACAACGCACGTTTAGCCAACGTGGCAAAAACGGGAACGGACGCGTCAAAGGAGCCGTGCACAGTGGGCCCATTGTGGCGGGATTGGATACGCCAGGCCGGGTGATCCGGGGGGCAGGGGGCCATGGAGGGCGGAGGGCAGAGGGCAAAGGGGTGGGTGGGTGGGGAGGTGGGGGCACAGTGGCAGAGGCGGAGGGTGAGCCGGGAAGAGGGAGCCAGGCTCTTTTGTCCGGGCTGGACGGGCAGCCATCCCGGTGTCTCCAGCTAACAGTGGGGGGGCTTCGCCGTTGGCCACCACTGGGTAACCTATGACGACATGTGTGTGGGAGAGCCAACGGACAAGAAGTGGACGGGGAAGAGCCTCGGAACGAACAGATGACGAGAGAGAGAGAGAGAGAGAGAGAGAGAGAGAGAGAGAGAGAGAGAGAGAGAGAGAGAGCGAGAGAGAGAGAGACTATCGAGCTGCGTAGGGGAGCGTGAAGGTTGTAGGCCTGCAGAGACTGCCTGATGCCTTGGCAGAGGCTCGGGCCTGGCTAATGTGCCGTCGTGTAACTGGGCACGGAGACTCAGGGCAGAGGTTCCTGACCGGCCTCCAGTGCTTGGCCAGTGTTCAGGTTTGAATAGACAGCAGAGCCTCTGTCCTGCTAGCTGTAGCTCTCCTCTCCTCTCCTGTCCTCTCCTTTCCTGTCCTCTCCTCTCCTCTCCTCTCCTCTCCTTTCCTCTCCTCTCCTCTCCTCCCCTCTCCTCGTCCCGCACTGCTATCCCTTAACCTGCATGTTTTGCCTTTATCCTTGGTGTAATCAGAGATGGAGAGATGGCTGTGTTTACCTTCTCTCCTCAAATCCAGGTAGCCGCTTTTCTCCTTCAACCATGAAGGGCTCAGGAGTTATTGATACTTTTGCTAAGGGGGTCAAACAATAATACCATCTTCACTTTCTTCAGATTGCGGGGGCTCTGGGCCTAAGACCGGGGCTTAAACTTTCAACTGGCTGAGTGCCCTATATTAACTTACAGGAATGCTGGCTGTCGCCGGGGAGTTGAAACCAAACACACCGCATCGCTTTCAAAACTGGCCTTGTTTTTGTCCAAAGGCAACTCGGTTTTGATAAATGGCTTCTGTGTAACGCCTAAAATGGGACGTAGTGAAAACATATATTTATTCTCCACATGCTTGTAAGATTCAATGTTCGCCTCCAAAACCCCCTCGGTTGTAGTTTCTGTTCTTTCATCAGAAAGTCCCTGTCCCCTTGGTTGTAATTTCTGTTAGAACAAATGGTGTTCTAAAGTCCCTGTTTCTGCTGTGCCGTAAGGCCAGTTCCCAGAGCTGTTGTCCACCTCACTGTTAGAAGATGGAGCTGTTGGTTTGAATGAAGCCGTTGGCACACAAACAGCAGTTCGAGTACAGGTGTGTTTTGTGTTCCAGATGACAGTGGTTTTAGTAACGGTTCAACACTTTGCCTAGAACAATACCCCACATGAGGGTTCGGTAAAGCCTGGTCTTGTTCCAGCAACCCTCAAAGAGGAAAAACTAAAACGGAGTGCTTTAAAAAGGTTTTATTTTCGAATTTAACAATGCAAAAATTAAGAAATAGATAAATTTATTTGCACAGATGCAAATGTACTTTTCCTCATAACTTCTTGATTTATTGCTTTGGAAAGAGAGAGAGTCTGTGCTATGTTTAGTGCTAACACCTGGACTGACCCAGGCGGGGAGACCAGGCATGTTGTGTCAAGTGTCTGCTGTGTGTTGAGCAGTAAATTAGAACGAGGTGCAATTTCCTGACGGCCCAATTAGTGTGGAATTGGTGCTGTCTGTTTTGTCCACGTCCCCGGGGCGTGGAGGGAGAGAGAGCTTTAGACATGAGCGTCCATTACATCTTATTTCCCAACTCTGTGATATTCCCGTGTTAACAGACTTGGATTACAGACACAACTGGGGGATTGAGAAGTGTGTGTTAGCGTGAAAGACAGAGAGAAAATGATACGAGAACCACACGTATGAGAGAGGCTGAGCAAACTGGTTCTTATCTGGGGCAAAGTGGACGCAAACAGGCTCCTCTCCAGGGAGCACCTGAGGGTGTTGGTGTCATCTCGTACAAAGTGCTCTAAGAACTTGACTTGAGAGGATGATGTAGGACTGAGCGTTAATGGAAGGTCCCAACTATGTAAAGGCCTCGGTGACCTCTCTCTCTCTCTCTCTCTCTCTCTCTCTCTCTCTCTCTCTCTCTCTCTCTCTCTCTCTCTCACTCTCTCTCTCTATCTCTTGCTCTCTTGCTCTCTCTCTCTCTCTCTCTCTCTCTCTCTCTCTACTGCTCTCGCTCTCTCTGTTTTCCTGGTGACAGGCTGGCCTCGGAGGGGGGGGGGGGGCAGCGTTGAGTGATGTTCAGCTGTAGACGAGGATTAGTTAACACTGGAAGCACAAAGACCCGCTAATGGTTCCGTCCCCGCTGACTGCCTGGACTCGACGGACCTGTATCTCTTTCTTTACCCCTCCCTCACTCAGTGTCTCCCTCTGGCCTTTCTGGCTTCCTGTGTCTAAGCCCCCCTCCCACACACACACACGCACACACACACACACACACTATGGGTCTAGGTGATTTAGAGGAGGAAGTCGTGATCAGCATGGGCGGAGCGGGCTCGGCCCGTGTATAGATTATTGGGTTTTGTGTCAGAGAGTCAAGGTCCTGTTAGACGAGGCAGCCGGGCCACGCGCACCTTTCCTTTGTCTCCCGACCTCCGCCTGACACCACCTGTCCCGTGTGAAAGCCGGCCGGAGCCACCCCCCCCCCCCCCCTCTCCTATTGACCTGGCCCAGACAGTCCACGACGACGCGGCAGACCTTTCCACGGGCTTGACTGACACTGCTGACGTGCACGGTCATGGGTCAATGTGCATCTCTGTGCCGCCGCGGAGCGTCCCGTATAACCCAAGGTGAGTCACCTCAAAGAGATCCTCCCCGCGTCGCTCCAGTCCCCCGTCTCATAAGACAGCCGTCGGACAGGCGCGCCATTGCGACGGACACCGCTCATAGCAGTGAGGTCGTTGCAGGCCTGCGTGTCTGGCTGGACACTGATAAAGGTCTGGGCCTCCTTTCAGACGGTGTCAAAGGCCCAGAGTTATCTCTCCGACACAGCTATTGACCTCCATGCTGAGGGGGCAGGCGGCTCGTTATCTGGGCCGAGGCACGGCCCCGCGATCTGGCAATGAACCCGCGACCCCTGCCGCTCATGGTCTCCTAAGACCAGCCAGTCCGTCCTGAATGAGTCTTTTGTGTTACGGTGGCGATCCGCTCCTCCCCTTCCTCTAAATGGTTATCTGTGATCTGTATTAGGTCAGTGAAAGTACCAGTTCCACTAGATAGTTGTCACAGAGGGGAGTGTCAGGTTAGTGATGACTTAAAGGGTCGAAGGTCACATTACTTGATCTAGTCCTCAGGCTACCCTGACGGGCTAAGGGGTCTGTGTGAGAACTCGGATCAAAGACGCAGCGTTATCATCCCCCCAAGGGCTTCAGCCAATTGATTTTGGATCATCTCTGACCTTTGACCCCCCAGAAACCTCGGGTAACCCTTGTGGTTCCCCTGTGGGGATGTCCAGTGCCGTCTGGGAGGGATGTCAACACTTCCTCTCTTCCGTTGTCGACTTCAGAGTTGAACTGAGCGCGGGAGGGTAAGTCATATTTTTGTTCTTTGCGGAACAAAATACCTCTCTCTCTCTTCACTGCTTGCAAAATCCATTTTGATTATTATTTCTTCTCGTTTGGTGGCACTTGGTGGAAACTGGCCTGAAAACAGAACGATGCCTCTGTCCTAAGAATAGTGTGTCGGTCGGGCGGTCTTCAAGGTGGAACACGTCTTGTAGGGGGGAAACAGTAGCTTCAGTGTTTCCCTGACCAATTTAGTTTGGGCCCTACCCACAGGGAGGGGAATCAGAGGCCCGAGTCACTCACATATTTGCTGTGCAGAAGTTATTGTTATGTCTGCTTCTACGGAGGTGTAGCGTTACACGCTGTGCCTAGTGATTTCCTTCACTCCACTCTCCTTTTCCTTTACTCTCTCTCTCTCTCTTTCTCTTTTTCTCCTCTCTACCCCACCCACTCTCTCTATCACTCTCTCTGCCTCTCTCTCTTTCTCACTCTCCCCCTCTCTCTCTTTCTCTCATTCTCTCAATATCCTCTCTTTCTATCACTCCTTCTCTTTTCCTCTCTGTCTGTCTCCTGACCACCTTTCCTCCCGACTTCCCGAGATCCCCGCGGCGTCCGGCAGTCCACACACACACACACCCCGAGTGGGAGAGAGAGCACCGCGGGGTACGGTGTGCGGTCTCGTCCAGAGCGATGTGTTAACGCTCAGGAAGGGAAGGAGCGTGTGATGTCTGGAGGCCGAGCTGCCGCCCTGGGAGCGACGCGGGGCCGGCCCTCTGGGTCAATAAACATTGGCGGCCATGGATCTCTGCTCGCCCGGCCCGCAGCACCCCCCCCCCCTCCTCCCCCCCTCCCCTTCATAACACACAGAGAAACCCAGGCTTACCAAGGTTCTCTCTCTCTCTCTCTCTCTCTCTCTCTCTCTCTCTCTCTCTCTCTCTCTCTCTCTCTCTCTGTCTCTCTCTCTCTCTCTCTGTGGAAAGCGGCAGGGCACTGAGGGTTGAGGCCACACTGTTTGCTAGCGTAGGTGTTTCATTCTCCTCTGATTCATGGCTCTTTGAACAGTAAAACCGGTGCGACTGCTCCACTTTCTTTTTTACGAACCTCGTGAAAATGTGCGATTTCAAGTGACGGACGGGTGATTTAGTGATGGGGCACAATATCCGAAACAACCCGAAGGGTGAAAATAGGTTTTCCAGAGACGGCGTTCAGGGCTGCGTTTTGTGTTCAGCTGACTTTGGGTTTTTTCGCCCACCGCCAGATTCTCCAACACTAGCGATTCAACATGGGACTTTCTGTGAACACTACGCTGATTGCAGTTGTGACACTTCATCTTTTGCACATGGTATTATGGTTCAAAAAATACGAAACTATGAATTATACATGAATATGACGGTACATATTGTCTGTGCAACAGCGTTATGTATCTCTGGGTTGCTTGGGAATTGCCTGGGGTGGCCTAAGTTAATGCAATAAACCCTTGTATTTCAAACATTGTGTGCCTTGATTATGTAACCAACCAGCCAAACATTGAATCAGGGATGATAATCATCGTACATGTATTTGTACATGGAAATTGCTTTGAGTCAGAGCTTACCCAGCTCTGGAAAAAGGACCCTGTTCGACATGACTAACAGGTGTAAGGGCTCACCATTTCCCTTTTAAGGGCACTAATACCATGGTCTGCCTAATGCCATAAAAGACAAGCGGGACAGAGATAGTGAACCACCAAAGCCCCAGCGTCAGCCTGAGGGATCTCGGCCTCCACGGCAAGCCCAGAACACACCTCCCGTCCTGGGGCGGATTACACGGCCGATAAAGGCTTCTCCCCGGAGGGAGCAGCGCCATGTGGATGTCATCTTCGGACGACCATCTAAGGCCCCGCGGAGGCACTCGGTTCAGAAGCAGAGCCGAAGGCCGTGGCCAATGCTGTATAAATGTCACAACGGTAACGGTCTCCAGTTAAAGGCACTGCTGATCCCCCTCTTTTCCCCCTGGTCTCTAAACAGACTGAACGGATTACACGGTGCTGCCGCAGCAGCTGCCTCTGCCGCTTACCTTTTGCTCTTCCTCCTCCTCTGTCCCGGAGACAGTCACGAGGAACTGGGGTTTCTCCCTGCGTCTGAATGGTGCTCTTAGGTCACACTGACGCACTGGCTTCAAGAGAGAGCCACCCTCAGACCAGACCAGCCGATCATGTGATTTCCGGCTTGGTTCACGTCCTTTTCGTCCGAAAAGAGATTTGATCTCTCGTGAGGCGGACGTGGTTTTCGGAAACGTGGCTCGAGGCCGCTGTTGAGGTCTCTTCGTGTGTGTATGTGTCTTGTTGTTTTTTCTGGGGGGCTGGTTCCACCTCTACGTTTGCGTTGGAGTCGGCCGGGGAACCCGGCAGGGGTGTCCTTGCCCCCTGTCCAAACGACACGCGTGCCCCCCCCCGTCCCGTCTGATTCCTGAACGCCTCCGTCTGCTCCGGTGACGTCCCTCTGTGAAGCCTCGACTCCGTGGATGGGTCCCAGTGGAGGTTGAGGCGCAGGTGGACAGGGGTTGAAATATTCATGGGGGAGAGGATGATGAATTCATGTCCGGGGCTATGGGACAGGGAGACCTGTCCAATAGACCTCTTTGTGATCGTCGTCGAGGCATCACGGCATGTCTGAAGCGTAGCCCGTGTTGTGCTTTGCTGCGTCCAGTGGAAAGGAAAATAATTAGACATTCCCCTTGGAATGCGAGAGACCGCTGTTTGTTATTGGAACCCTCCCATCTCGATGTCTGCTTGTCTGTGTGTCTGTGTCTGTTTGTGTGTGTGTGTGTGTGTGTGTGTGTGTGTGTGTGTGTGTGTGTGTGTGTGTGTGTGTGTGTGTGTGTGTGTGTGTGTGTGTCTGCCAGCACGCTCTAACTTCTGCCATGGAACAGTCCCTACCACCCATTAGTTGCCCCTGTGATGGCAGGACTGGCAGCGCTGGCTGGATGGTGAGGGCAGTACACTGTTCCCAGTAATTTATTCACAGTTCTGGTGGTTTTTCACTGTGTTTCTTCATCCATTTTTCATGAAGAGCGAGTAAATCACCGGCGGCGTGCGGTTTATTCCGTCATGAATACTTCAAGGCCCTTTTTCCTCTCTCCGTTTGTATCCCCGCGCGCTGCCTCGGCCTGCTTCCCGGGAAGGAAGTCGGCGGAGGGACAAGCTGTATTGTTCCGTGATGAGGTGGTGTGTGGTGACACACCAAGGCCTGACTCTCTGAGCCCGGCCTCTCCTCGCGCGCAGCTCACACAGAGCGCGAGAGAGAGAGAAAGAGAGAGAGAGAGAGCACAGCCCAGGGCACAGGGCGGACCATCGTGTTTCCATGGGGGCTGTTTGTTACCGATCGGGCAGATGAACTTTGCAGACCCCGAGCAGAGTTGAGGTCGCTCCTGGTTGCTCCCAACGTGACGAGAGGCAGAACCCCTCCCTTCTGGCTCCCTTGTGATCGCACACACAGCTGGCTTCCATCACACAGAGCTAGTGTGTGTGTGTTTGTGTGTGTGTGTGTGTGTGTGTTTGTGTGACTGGTCGTGTGTGTGTTTGTGTGAGTGTGTGTGTGTATGTGTGTGTGTGTGAGAGAGAGAGCGCAACTCATGCCCATTTCAACCCGGATGCCACTGCCTCGGTACTGTCACGAGCGGCAACCCAATCTCCGTGGCGGCGGGGGAAGCCGACCCCGGGTACCATACGAATCAGTTCACCCCGGGTTTGAGGGCCGTCCGTCCCGCCGAGGCACTTTCCCTTTTCCTACGCTAAATCCTCGTCCACGGCAGCACTAAAGGGAGACCGAAACGGAGCGTTTTCTCCCCCCTGACGAATCTCTCAGGCAGGCATATTTTTCAAAACCCTTCCCGGTCGCCCATTCGTCACAAAAGGACAAGTCATATTTCTCCCGGGCTGTGCCGTTCCCTCTTTCACAGCCGGCTGCGCTTGGTCACGGCGTGGCGGCCGCGCGGAGGCAGAGCCGGGTGGGCGGCCGGGATAAAAGGGGGGCTCAGCCCGGCCGCGCAGCCAGACCGCCATTGTGAAGGGGGCTAGGTGGGCGGCGAATGGGCACGGTTCATTTGGAGGTTTTCAGCCCCGCGGTTCCTTTGGCTGAGCCCAAATCCTCTCATTTAGGGGATTACGGCCCCGGGCCCGGGGAGATCCACAAGGGGAGTAGGTGGAGGTCAGAGAGGAGGGAGGGGGGGGACATCAGAGGCAACGGAGTGGGAAAGAGAAACGCACGGGGGTGGGGGTCTATTGACAATGGGGGAGGCCGACACTGGAGGGCCATGGATGGACGGTTTGGGGAGGTGCAGAGAGAACGAGAGGGTTTAGAGGGGGAGAGGTGGAGGTACGAGAGGTTGCGGGGTGTAAGTGGGGGTCTAGGAATGGAGGGGTCGGGGGGCGCTGAGTGGGAGCTTTGAGGAGAGTGGCAATGAGAGGCTAGGGTTTGTTCAGGATGGGGGGTGGGGGGTTGGGGGGTAACTGGCTCTTGTTATCGATGAGTGGGGTTGATGGGCAGCGTCGTTACTCAAAGGCTGACTGAACCAGCTCTGATCTGAGTGAGGCTTCCTTAAACTGCCTTCCACTCCATAGGCCACTTCAACCCCTCCCCGCCCCCAGACAACATACCAGCAGGGCTCCCCTGCAGCCCAGCTAATAGCACCCCCCCTTTCCCCCCTCCCCCTCCCTCCCATCCCCTCCCCACACTCACTCATCGGGAGTAGATCAACTACTCGGGACTGTGAGAGGGTCAGCCCACTCCACAGTGAAGACTGAGAGGCCTGTGTAGGCACTTCAAGAGGTGCCAGCTTTCTTAAAGACAAACCCCCCCCCCCCCCCACCGGTCAACTACAAACCTAATGCACTCAAGGACATGTCCCCCGTTTATTTTATCGGTCAACTATTATTCGGTGTATTCTGAACCGCAGGCGGATGGAGAGGCGAAACACGTGGGAGGATAATATTCCGAAGGGTTTTTACGGGGCCGTAAAAAACTGGAAATCAGAGACCGCAACTTTGGGTACGCACAGAAGGAAAAACATTCCTCTGCCGTTATTGCGGCGGAGGAGGACAGGGCGAGTCGCGAAGTACTGGAGGGAGAAGACCCGAGAGAGAGGTGGACGGGGGAGGTCGGAGAAGGGGAGAGGCGTGCAGAGTGGGGACGCAGAGAGGAGAAGCGGAGTGTGGAGAAGAGGGGGGGGGGCGGTCCCTGAATGCCTCCCTCATGGCAGGGAGCGAGGCTTTCTCACCAGGCCCTCAGCCTTTGAACGGGCGCCAGGAGGAATATATTATGGACACCCCGCATTCACACGGGGAGTTGTTTACTCAAGGTAGAATCTGCCCTGACTTTCTTTTCTTTTTTCACCAAACAAATAAAAGTTATACAATATGCCCCCTTTTCCTTTTACAAAGAAACGCAATCCCCTGGAATAGAGAAGAGTCCTTTGCCAAATGAAAGCCAGCAGACCTCATGGAGGTCCTTTAACAATGTTGGGGGTCATGCTGACGCTCTCATGTGGCTCCTCTGAAAATAGCTCTACACTCCCAGATCCCACAACATCAGGCAATCGCACAATCCCGTGCCCTCCCTGGATTCGGCACATCACCCCCGTCTCCTATCCCCCCTTCTCCTTTCAACCTGTGAGTGGACAGATAGGTCGGGCTCTGGACAGCCAGGGTGTGGACCAGCCCCCATCTCTCCCGGTCCACCTCCACAATGACTCCGTCTGGCGTCAGCCAGTCCCCTCACGTTCCATCCCCCTGGGACATAAATGAACCGGTGCGGAGACCGCTGCCAATCCCACGGAGGAAGAGACCTTTCCGTTCCACCTCCTAATCCAGCAGGGGGTTTGGGAAGCGGAGTCTGTGGCGTGACTCCTGTTCACTATAGCGCCCACTGTTCTCTGGGGGGGGGGATCTCGTATAGCCCGGGGCTAGCTGGCATTAGCATAACCATGGGGCCCACGGGCTCACCCCGGGGATTAGTTCTGCTCTTCTCCTCCCCGTATCTGATGGCTCTTTAGCGGGAGGGACGCGCTGGGTTAAGGGGGTGGGGGCGGGGGTGGGGGGGGGCGGGGTACGGAGGTCTGGAGCAGCCCGCCCAGCCCAAAGTCATTGTCATTCCCCGCAGGCAGGAAACAGCTCGCTCTTTAGAGCGCGGTGACATCTCATTTGGAACGCTCGGGGAGAAAAGACAGGGGACTCCCACTTAGGACTGTGATGGATTAGCCTGTGATAAATGGCCAGGGATGGTGTCTTTATGTTCGCTAAATGGTGGGTTCACTTCATTAAGCCACGCTGGCGCTCCGGCTGCGCGTTGCTGAGATGTGCATGAGGGGGCCAATTGTGTGTGGCGGTTACGTTGAGACAATGATGAAAGATCGTGGATTTTAAAACCATTTAGCGCGTTCCTGGACCTGCGAGACGTGGCAGAGAAGAGATGGATCTTGTATTCGTTTATCCAGTGATGTGGTCTAGGAGCAGTGAGGCTAATACGCCCAGTGGCACTGTCATGGTCACATGGCTTTTATGGATCCCACTGCTTTTCTGCCCAAGACCCACCCCCAAGCGTCAGGATTGGCCACGCACCCATGCTCGCGCATTCAAATCCTTGTGTTGATGATATTAAGTTTTTATGCCTATGCCAAATCTTATTCCAAACCTTAACCTTACTTTTGTGTGAACAACTTAAGCTAATGCATGAAAAGTGCAAAAAGCTTTGCTAATTATCAATCAACGCTCGCGTTAACGTGAACGCCTGGCCAATCCTCCCCCCTCCGCCCCCTGCTGGAGCGCCATGGCGCCGCGCTGAGTCAGAGCGCTCTCTAATCCATTGGCCTCAGGTATGGCCACATCAACTGCATGGTGAGGGAGCCAGGCACACTGCATGCCGATATTGAGTCTGCTCAACCGAGTTCTGGAAGTGAGCCATGGCCTTCCATGGCCTTCCATTCCTCAAGGATTTCCATCCGTGAGGCGAGGCGCCTTACAGGCTTTGTCTTTTTAAACAAACACAGCCACCGGGGACAGTACGTGAGACATCTGTTGGGGGGGGGGGGCTCAGTAATTCAGAGCTGGTCTGACGACATACATTTTTTGACCTAAACTGTGTTCTTTCTGACTCCGTCAAAGGAAAAATACTTCTGTTGTGGTTTCACACCAATAAGGAGTTTCGGTTTTTGGTTTCTTTCTTTTCCTTTTGTTTTGATAATGGAGGGCACGATGGGCTAAAACAAACTGACGTACTCTGGTTCAGATGAAGCTGCGCAAGCTGCCAGCCGTGGGGTCTAACAGAACAATGGACCACCACACAGACTGACTCCAGCCCCAGGCCCTGTGGGCTAGCTGTTTGTCTTTTTTTTTTTTTTTTTTCATAAATCACTTTCCAAGAAATAGCAAGAAAACACATCTCATTCCAAATCATTTCGCCAGAACACTCCACCGTCACTGGCAAACCATTTTCGCCAACACATTTGCCCTTGATTGACTCCCATTTTCGACACGTATCTATTTATTGTGCAAATAGAAAATAGGAAACAGCCACAGAAAAGCCTCCATTTCTCATCCCAGCGCTCTCTTTTCTCTCCCTTTGCCCTCCTTTCTTTCTCCCTTTCTATTTCGATCCTGCTGCATTGCCCTAACCTCCTCTCTCCCTTATCTCTCTTTCGCTCCTCCACTTTCTCTTGCTCTCGTGATTTTCACGCTCTCCCTCACCCTTCCTCCCGCCTCCACTCTCTCACTCGCCCTCTCTCTCTCTCTCTCTCTCTCTCTCTCTCTGGCTCTCTCTCTCCCTGGCTGTGCTGTCTGCCTCAGCTGTTCTCAGTTGCTCCGTGTGCCGTGCGCTGTGTGGACGGGGCTGTGCTACGCTGGGCTGGGCTACAGGCTGGAGCGCTGTTGACTACGCGGAGAGTGTGTCAGTGCAGATTGTGCTTACCCAGCAGACTGGATTAGCAGCTGAAACACACTGGACCTGTTTTTTCTGTTCCAAACTAAGGAGAGACGCAGGCTGGAAGAAAAGAGAGAGAGAGAGAGAGAGAGAGAGAGAGAGAGAGAGAGAGAGAGAGAGAGAGAGAGAAAAGAGAAGATAAAATAATTCCAATGTTGGAGAGGAGCTGGAGGAGAGAGCCTTGTTAGGACTTATTCCCAGCCCAGGACCTGTGTCTCTGGGCTCAGTATGGTCGGACTCCCCCGGGCTAACCTGTGACCTTATCGGTGAATGAGATGGGATTCTGTTTGGCGGGGCTGGTTTAGATTTGTTTTGTGTTGGACTGAGAGGGAATCCGTGGGGTTAGATCGAGGCGACACTGACCAAATCCCCCTCATCTATTTGCAGATTATCTCCCCCCTTTGGAAATGCTATTTGAATTTTGACCTCTGACTTGAGAAAAAGTGCAATTCAGCGGGCGAGGAGGACCTGCTGGCAATCAGACTGGACTGAAAGTGTTGTACCACGGGATCCTAAGCAGGAGGACCAGTCCCTGACCCGGAACAGACTGTCTGCTTCTGGAGGGGTTGTACCGGAGGAGCGGTGTTCAGGGACTTCTGTGGCCTCTTTCCCCCAGGACCATGCGCTCTCTCTGGGGGATTGTATTGCTGCTGTGTGGGGCCAGTCTGCACTGGGCGGAGGGCACTGGAGCCCAGCAGACCAAGAATAATGTCCCGCGGCTAAAGCTCTCCTATAAAGGTGAGTTTGTCACATCATTTCAATCCTCATGAGTTAATTTATTTAAAAAAGCAAAAAAAAAATGAGACCTAATCCAGACAGAAAAATATTTTTGGTTACAGCATGCAAAATATTTTTTTTGTTAATGATTTCTTAAATAATGATTTGATGGTGTTGGAGGATAAAATCAGGATTTTGGTGTCGAATCTTGCCTAGAATCCGTGTTTTGCTATGTGGAGACACATTAGGATCAGCATTTCTATGCCTTTCATGGTGTAGTGCCTCGTCTATCTCAGCGAATGTGCGCTCCCTAGAAATGAGAAAGCGGGCGGTCCGCCTTTCGAAACACACTCCAGGCTGGGACTGATTTGTTTGGCTCGGTACTGTGCTATTATCTATGCATGATAAATGACAAACGTCCTATTCGAAGCGTCTCTTCATAGCCGCACAGCGTGTCGTATTGATTTGAGATGACGCAGCGTTCGTGAGTTGTCACGCACAGATATACTTTTCCGGCGTGTTGACTGTTCTGTTAGGGTGAGATAAGACTGCACCTTTGTCCACTTGGCACGGTGGGTAGAACCACCAAACGGGGACAAATAACCGTCGTGATGATCCTCTGATTCGTGCCACAAACTGGGAGTGATTTATTGACATCAATTATGTTCTACCTACGACAACGGAGTGATTGATGGGATTATGTCACCTAGAGATAACTGCCTAACCAACGCGCTGAGCTGCAGGCAGGAAACGAGAGGATCCTAGCTCGTGGAGAAGAGAATAACTACCGGTGTTAGTGTGTGAGGTACTATAGCAAATCATGATGGGGTTATGAGGGAGCAGCATTAGGCTTACTCTGATTGAAACAACACAACAATATGCAGCATAACTGTGCACCTCAATCACACACCTCTTTCTCTCACTCTTTCAATTATGCACCCTTTTTTTTCTCTCTCTTTCTCTCAATTAACCAGCCTTTCACTCTCACTCTCTTTCTTTCACTGTGCCCGTCTCCCTCTCTTTCCTCCCTCTCTCTGTTTCTTTCCTCACCCTCCCTCTCTCCGCTGTTGTCAGTTGCTTAATGAAAAGTGATATGAGGCTAGCTCTCGCCAGTGTTTAAGTGGTGTTCCTCTCTCTCTTTCTCTCTCTTTTTCTCTCTCTCTCTCTCTCTCTCTCTCTCTCCCTCCCTGTCTTTTCCCCTGGATGTCATCTTTCCGCTCGGTCCTCCACTGGATGGTAATTATGCTGAGGATGAATGGCGCAGGCCTGCTTCGGCAGATGGCTCGTCCTAGAGAGAGACGTTTCTCTCTCAGCACTGGGACATCTGTAATTACAGACGTGCACACGCACACACCCGTAGACCAACACACACACACACACACACACACATACACGCACACGCACACACGCACACGCACGCCAATACAGACGTTTTGCGACCAACTGCAGGTAGCTAATGATACCTGTGTGCCTATCAGTCAACTCTAAAATACAGGCTGTCAGTTGAGCGACACACGCCCCTGTGATATCTCCATTTGACAGCCACAAGGCCAATAGGCTGGAGCACCAGCTTCTTCAGAGCCTGTTGGCCCCCATGTTTGCAAGAGGGGCCCATATTTGAATTGATGTGAGCCTGCTTGTTTTTGTCACAGTCCTGCTGGTTGTGAGTAACAGTTCTGAGACAGCCAGACACACATGAACCGTGAGGAGATGGAACCCTGACCCCTACAGGTGACGGGCTTAACACACAACTCAACCCCACCCCATGGTCGTGTGTGCAGGTGTGTTTGTGCTTGTTGTGTGCGCGCGCGTGTGTTTGTCTGTGTGTGAGTGTGTGTGGGGGTGGGGGGCGGAGGGGGGGGGGGTTGTCTGCGTGGTAGTTTGTGTACCTGTGTCCAAATCATTCGTTTGTTTCCACCACAGTTTGTTTCTACTTTTAGCACGAGCAGTTCAGACAAATCAATCCCACACCCCCTGAGCACCGACTGACTCCACCGATCGACGCTAGTTGAGTTCATGTCCACTGAACACACAATCATGTCCGTCTCTCTCTCACAATCACATCCAATCCTCGGGGAGAGAAAATGGAGCAAAAGGCTACTGGGCCGAGGGAGGTTCACCCCCCCCCCCCCCCCCCCCCCCCCCCCCCACCCATCTCTTTGAACGCGAGCCAACCCTTCATCCAACATTGGACCAATAACGGAGCAATCTGCCAAGGTTTTATTCTATATTTTGGAGCAAAAATAAATGCACTTACAAAACGTGCGGTGCAACTTGTCTATAAACGGGCACTTTGAAAGCAAAGGGGATAGCGGTGCCCATGTGTCCTGCATGTCTATTGTGTCCTGGC
>JAPMUY010006787.1:232500-245000 GCA_026901105.3 Galaxias olidus | reverse complement strand
TTTCCAGCCAACCCATCGACATCACACACCGTGCGTCTGTAGAGCCACACCGCAGTGCTGTGTTACATGCCAGTGTGCGTGTGTGTGTTTACATGTGCGGGTTAGAACATCTGTCACACGGACAGAGCACGCTGAAGCATACATCCGATCATGATTCCCGGGTCAAGATGGAGAGACCGTCCTCTGACCTGAATCATCCAATCCCCAGGACTTCTGCCTCATGCACAGACACATGTTAAACCACTGCTCCGCGGCCCTCCGTACCTCCCTGAGCAAGACGCACGCGTCGTGGGCCATGCCCGTCCTCTTTCGTGTCCCGGCGTTGCGCCACACAGGGTCATGGAGTCCAAGGAGGTCCTGAGATAACCGAGGTCCTCAGGCGCTCTATAACGGGAACAAAGGACGAGTGTTTGTTGCCGGGGAAAGCGAGTGGTTTCTTCAATCGAGTGGCTAATTGGATTTGCCACAGGCTGAACTTTTAGCTGTGTGCCCTCCCCATTAGTCTGGAGCGCATCCCGCTAGCTCATGGCCAAGCCCTTGTCTCAGGCCTGGCCTACCTGGAGTTATGACTCTCGGCGCTCTACCTCGGGGCGGAGGGGGTGGAGGGGCGGAGGGGCGGAGGGGTGGAGGGGTAAAGAGGTAGAGAGCAGCTTGGGAGCTCGAGGGTGTAACCCTGTGTAAACACTTCAAGGGACGTTGCTCCGGCTGTCTCCTTCTTGTGCGTTCACTCTCTCTTTCGCTCTCGCCCGCTCGCCCGCTCGCTCGCTCGCTCTCTCTCTCTCTCTCTCTCTCTCTCTCTCTGTCTCTCTCTCTCTCCCCTTCTTCTCTCTCCGATCCACAACTGTCCCGGACCGGGCCCGAGGCGATGAGCCGGAATATGAAATCATAACAGGGTGGTTTCTGCCTGGGTGCACCTCCAGGACCTGGAACAGGACCAGGCTCCCTCGGCCTCTCCACCGCGCTGGCTGGCTCCGAGCTCCGCAGAGTCTTTTGAAGCTCCATCAAGTCTTTTGCGCGCGTCTGTTTTCTGTAAACACGGTGGCCGAGATGAGCCCGGAGCCCCGAGGGGTGATCTTTGTGTTGAGCGAGCCGAGGAGAGGAGGAGAGGAGGAGAGGAGGAGAGGAGAATGCTGGTGTCCTCCGATGGACTGGAAGAAAGGCACTTCACAAGGCGCTGCAGGGAGTGGGAAGGAATGGGGACATGGTGGAATAACAGAAGCAAATAGTAAAAAAAAAAAATAGACAGGGTGAAGGGTGAGGGGGGAAACATAGCTAACCCTCTTTTTGTCTTTGGGGTCAATTTGACCCCTTTCAATGTTTGACATCCCTAAAAAAATCATTGCCCTTATTTGTTTTGCTTCATATTTAATGTCTTCTCCTAATTTAACGGAGACAACTGGTGAACACCAAATTGCCGTGATAATATGTTTTCCATGTCCTGTACACATATATATATATATGTATGCATCGGTGACCCCAAGCTGTTTAAGCTGTATAAAACATATACGAAAAATTAAGAATTTAGGCAGATTTGTTCTGGTGGTTGTGGCTGACGAGAACTTCTTCTAGTTCAAACCACATTGGGGAGGAAAACACATATATCCAACAACAACTTTAATATTGTTTTAGGGGGGCTGTGGGGGAGTCATGCTTAATTTATGTAGTCCACAAAGAGACATAAAGTATCTGACAAATTAACGTGGTCAACAATTTAAATTACAGTACATTTCTGATGGCTTTAATTACTGGGGTCAAATTGACCCCAAGGGCAAAGGATGTTAGTACATTTGAAGATGACAGGAGGGTTAAAACGAGATGAATAGAACCAGGTGTCAAGAATCCAGGAGTGGACCTACAGATTGTTTGGTTGAAGAACAGACCTTTTTCAACACCACGTGCACGTACTCGATGTGTCAGCAGTGCCTTGCCCTCGCAGCGATGCATTGCTTCCCGAGTCTCAAACCAAAGAAGGCAGCTGTTCCGTTGTAAACAAAAGCTGTACACAACAATGGGCGCTTTCTGCCACTGACCTACTAAAACCAGATTGACTACGTGAGACATCATCCCGGGGTGCTGTGTCTCACTGCTTTTTCCCCCCCACGTGTGATGACACATTCATTTTCACATGAGATCAGACCTGAGTGGGCACGTGCCCGACAGCACACAAGGACACCGTCCGTGTGGCACTGGAGCGGCATGTGTTAAAATACCAGCTGAGCAAAGCAACACACACTGAAACGTACACACACACTGAAACACACAGGCACACACATGTTATAGGGTTTTGAAATAGCGGAAAAGGATGGGGCCCGGTTTCTCCATCAGTGATTGGCTGGGTGCATTGAAGGCCCTCTGGCGCGCCGTTGGCCAGCCGTTTTGATTGCCTGCTGACCTGTCGACGTGACCAGACGTGGCAGTCGGGGCGAGTGACGCGGCAACAGAAAGAGGAAAAGCCAAAAAGAGGAGGAGGAAGGGGAGGGGTTTGAATGTGTCGTAGAGCGGCTGTTGACGCACCAACTTTAGTCCAACATATCACATCTTGTCCTGTTTGTTTGTCTCCATCAGAGGGAGTGTTCCAACTTCATCAAAGTGCTGCAGCCGTTCAACCAGAGCCACCTGTATGTGTGTGGGACGGGAGCCTTCCATCCCGTCTGCGGCTACCTGGAGGTGGGCAAGAAATCAGAGGTACCGCGCGACAACTACCAACCGCACTCCCTCCGCTGTTCACATTTTCGTCTTAAAGAGAGATTTCCTTAAAAGGAACAAGAGCAAATTAGATATTTAATTACATTTTTCGCAAAGTGGAAAATTGGTGTCCTTCTTTAAGCGTCTGTGTATAACTTTCTTGAAAACAATTTTCGAAACTGTTTAAAAAAAATCGACCCTTTCACTGAGCAAAATGAGGTGGAAAATTAAACACAGGGTTTGTATGGTCCTTGCATTTATCACTCTAATAAGGAGATGCCACGTGTGTGTGTGTGTGTGTGTGTGTGTGTGTGTGTGTGTGTGTGTGTGTGTGTGTGTGTGTGTGTGTGTGTGTGTGTGTGTGTGGGTGTTGCGAGGACAGGAACTAAATTGCGTGCCTTCTCTAAATGTCACTGACTCACGCTTATAAATGTGTGTTTCCTTCTCATTACACAGTCCTTTCCAGACAATTAGAGAGAGGAAATATCTCTGAGAATAGCCACACACGTACACTGAATCCCAACACTGCAATTGGGTCATTTGTTAAATTACGTTCATTTAAACAGATATAGAGTGGTGCTAGATTCACTATTTTCAGAAAGTATGCTTATGATGGTTGATGTTAAAAGCTATAAATCATTTGAACATTCCTGGTCAATAGCCGCGCCAGCGAGATTTTGTTGCGTTGGGCTTTGTTCCAACACAACAGTATATGCACCCTTGCCTCCTGGTCTGAGCCCGCTGTGTGTGTTTGTGCCCTCTCCCTGTGTATCTAGGACAACGTGTTCAGGCTGGAGCCACAAATAGAGAACGGCCGAGGGAAGAGCCCCTACGACCCCAAGCTCCTCACCGCCTCCGTGCTCATCGGTGAGTCTCCCCCACACTCCTCCACCTTTCATGTCCTCTCAGTTAGAGCCCAGCTCCGAAATAAAACCGGGGGAGTGCTGCCGCCACCCTCCCCTCCAGTCTGCCCTGCAGTCCACGGCCATGGATAGAAAACCACAAAGGCAGCGCGGATGACAGGACTCGGTCCGGTGTAATGACAGTCCCTCGGAGGGGCCGCTCAGTGATTTGGATTTACACGCTGGGCAACCCCCTCATTTCCACCTCTTCAAGAGTTTATGTTCCAACGGAAAGCACAGCTTTGAGCTCGGGGTGTTTCTCGGACAGGGTTTGAGTTTCAGGCGGGGGGTCTATTTTTCTTGTGGTGGTTAAACGTGCGTGGGTGCGTGCGTGCATGCGTGCGTGCGTGCGTGCGTGCGCGCGTGTGTGTGTGTGTGGCTGTCTGCCATTTCTCCTCAAGAGCCCTTCTCCCAACAGCTCTCTGGGATACCCGTCACATTGTTTCTGTATCACCCCGTTTGAAACAGATGGGCTTTTTCCAGCCCGTCACCCCTTCACCTCCCCTCCTCTCCTCTCCCCTCATCTCTTTTGACTGGCGTTATTATGCACTCCCCCCTGTCTCACACCTGTCCCCCTCTCTTTCTCCCTCCATCCCTTCCTGTTCCCTCCCTCCCCTCCTCCCCATCTGGCCCAGCTCTGTGTTAATGGGGATTTCACCCTCCTGACGCGTGTGGTGCCAGTGATTGTCTGTGGGCTGGGAGGGCTCTGTCTGTGCACAGCAGTTGGACCAGTGCCGCTAAGCCCCGTTACCTGACACATGAGTGTTACCGCGTCACGCCCGGCTACGCACGCTCACACCCGCGCACACACACACACACACACACACACACCCACACACACACACACACACACATTCACGCTCTGTGCACACGTAGAAGTTGACCTTTTCTCTGATTGGTCTAGACGGCGAGCTGTACTCTGGGACGTCGGCGGACTTCATGGGGCGGGACTTCGCTGTCTTCCGCACGCTGGGCAAACATCACCCAATCAGGACGGAGCAGCACGACTCACGCTGGCTCAATGGTGAGCAGAAAAAGTGAAAGAAGGTTAAAAAGACAGAGTATGTTCTACTGTTACTTTCAAAATGGTGAACATAGGGAGAAAATGTCTGTGCTGAGATTCCTTACATACAGCATAAAAATACATTTGATATTGTGCTTTTCTAGACACCCAAATCGCTTTACACTGTAGAGGGGACTCACAGTTTGGTTGCCAATAAAGTGCATCTTCAACTGTTACCTTCAACATGGTGAACGTAAAGACTTGTTACATGTGGTATGTGTCTGCGTTCAGATCCCAGGTTTGTCAGTGTCCACCTCGTCCCCGAGAGTGACAACCCAGAGGACGACAAGATCTACCTGTTCTTCAGAGAGAACGCCATGGACGGAGAGCACGCGGGGAAGGCCACCCACGCTCGCGTCGGACAGCTCTGCAAGGTACACACACACACACACACACACACACGCACATTTTACATCGCTCCTGCATTTCCACAAAAAAACACTTTTCAAGTGTCTTTTAAGTGGCCTCCACAATGACAGCTTTCATGAAAAAAAGTGGTCTCTGGCTATTTTTAGCCGCGGGACAAGAGGAGCGGACTTTTGTTTAGCTTGGCTCAGTCGCTGCCCGATGGCAGAAACCTGAGAGAGACGCTTTCAAAATGTCACCGGAGCCTGAGAGACGGGGGATAACAATGGCCGCACTGTCCGCCTAATGCCAGGCTTTGGCACTTGCTCGGTGTTTGCTGCGCCACCCTGCCCCGGGGGACAGCAGCCTGTGAGCGCTGATCCGCGGTCAGCTCTCCCTCGCCAAATCCCATCCCCTTTCACGACGACGGCCTGTCCGAAGCTGACCCAGGCCCAGCGCGAGGGTGGGGGGGGGGGGGTCACGCTGGGTGTGAGCCGTGCTATCGGGCCTCCTCCGCTGCAGACTGATCCTCGCGGCACGCGTGGAATCTGCTGCCGTCCACGCGAAACAATCCCGTCATTATGCGGGCATGCCCGTATCGGTTTCGGCCAGCGCGACTTTTCTGGCCGCGTCCCGCCCGTCCGCCGAAAATCAAGCCGCGGAGAGCCAAGCGTATTTACGCTCCAATCAGAGGCCGGCGTTCTTCTTCTGGACGCAGAGAAAACAAACACAGGCACACGCTAACCATGACAAATAGGGGGGGGGGGGGGGTTCGTAAAGCAAAACACATGCGAGGAGCAGTCCACCGCCGTCAATCAATACTGCGGGGCGGGAAACCCCCCCTAGCCATCAAGTGTCTGTTTACGAGCCCAAGGTGCGGTGGCACGGGTGATTGACACGCTTGTTTGTTTAGCAATTAGCTGGGGATTCCTGGCGTTCCGACAGGCTCCTCGCCTCCCCGCTGTTTCCCTCTTCTGCGGGTGTGATTTGAACTGGGGTGGGGTTGTTTCGAGCGTTTCGCCCTGGGGGGAAGGTGTTGCTGAAGCTGTGCCGTTGGTTCATGGGTGTGTCCCCTCTGGCTCTCTCTCCCAGAATGACCTGGGGGGCCATCGGAGCCTGGTGAACAAGTGGACCACCTTCCTGAAGGCCCGCCTGGTGTGCTCCGTGCCGGGACTCAACGGCATAGACACGCACTTTGACGAGCTACGTAAGTCAAACAAAAATATTCATAACAAACGTTTGATGCTAAAAAATGGATGAGTAGTAACACGTATTAAAATGGATTTTGGAAGGCCTAACAGATGTTTGTTGACGTTTTCTTCAGAGGACGTGTATCTCATGAGCTCCAAGGATCCCAAGAACCCCATCGTCTACGCCGTCTTCACCACCTCCAGGTACCGGACCATATCAGGCTTTCCTCGATGCTTTCCTGCTCAGCCAGGCCTGCTCATCTCCTGCCTGTCCCTCTCCTCTCTGATCCCCCTCTCTCTCTGTCTGTCCGTCCCTCAGTAACATCTTCAAGGGCTCGGCGGTGTGTCTCTACAACATGGCCGACATCCGAAGGGTGTTCCTGGGCCCTTACGCCCACCGAGACGGACCCAACTACCAGTGGGTGCCCTTCCAGGGTCGCGTCCCCTACCCACGGCCCGGCACGGTGAGAACAGATTGTGTGTGTGTGTGTGTGTGTGTGTGTGTGTGTGTGTTTGCATTTGTAATTCCATCCCAGAAAAGTGGACCGTGAATCACGTTTTAAGCTTCAGACAAAATGACACCTCCCTGCTTCAACAGTGCCCCAGCAAGACCTTCGGAGGGTTCGATTCCACCAAGGACCTCCCCGACGAGGTCATCACCTTCGCCAGGGGTCACCCGGCCATGTTCCATCCCGTCTCCCCCATTGGCAACCGGCCCATCATCGTCAAGACCGACGTGGACTACCAGTTCAGCCAGATCGTGGTGGACAAGGTGGAGGCGGAGGACGGGCCCTATGACGTCATGTTCATAGGCACAGGTTAGGACTGCGTCTTTACTGTTCATAGGCACAGGTTAGGACTGCGTCTTTACTGTTCATAGGCACAGGTTAGGACTGCGTCTTTACTGTTCATAGGCACAGGTTAGGACTGCATCCTTACTGTTCATAGGCACAGGTTAGGACTGCGTCTTTACTGTTCATAGGCACAGGTTAGGACTGCATCCTTACTGTTCACAGGCACAGGTTAGGACTGCGTCTTTACTGTTCATAGGCACAGGTTAGGACTGCGTCCTTACTGTTCGTGGGCACAGGTTAGGACAATGGCCTTACTTTACTGTTCATAGGCACAGGTTAGGACTGCGTCCTTACTGTTCATAGGCACAGGTTAGGACCAGATCCTTACTGTTCATAGGCACAGGTTAGGACTGCATCCTTATTGTTCATAGGCACAGTTTAGGACCCCATCCTTACTGTTCATAGGCAAAGGTTAGAACCCCATCCTTACTGTTCATAGGCAAAGGTTAGAACCCCATCCTTACTGTTCATAGGCACAGGTTAGGACCATGGCACACTGTTCATAGGCACAGGTTAGGACCATGGCACACTGTTCATAGGCACGGGTTAGGACCATGGCACACTGTTCATAGGCACAGGTTAGGACGGTGTCCTTATTGTTCATAGGCACAGGTTAGAACCCCATCCTTACTGTTCATAGGCATAGGTTAGAACCCCATCCTTACTGTTCATAGGCATAGGTTAGAACCCCATTCTTACTGTTCATAGGCACAGGTTAGGACCGCATCCTCACAGTTCATAGGCACAGGTTAGGACCACGTTCCTACAGCACACTGACTAGACGGATGCAGTACCTATTATGATAACCGAATTCCGTATTATAGTGATGGCGTGTGGTATGTGGTTTTCCATGCCATGCTAAAGGCAAGTCCTGTGTGTGTGTGTGTGTGTGTGTGTGTGTGTGTGTGTGTGTGTGTGTGTGTCTCCCAGATGTTGGCACAGTGCTGAAGGTGGTCTCCATCCCCCGGGGATCCTGGCATGACCTGGAGGAGGTCCTGTTGGAGGAGATGACTGTCTTCCGGGTAGGCGTGACCACCGTCATCATGCATCCTATTTTAATGTCGGTGTGTTTTCTTCTAAGGCGATAGATAAGCGGTTGTTTCATGGGCTGTTTTTTCATCTTTCACAGGAGCCAACAGCGATCACAGCCATGGAGCTATCTCCAAAGCAGGTAAGGATTCAAACCATTTACTTTGTCCTCATGAAGTCCTGGGCTGGCCCAAAAATACTGGAAGGATAATTTTGACGCTCAAAGCCTAATGTAGCCTGGTCTGAAAGTGAGACAACCGGCCCACTTAAAACTCCTTCTCCGCACACCAATGCTCACCTAAGTTTAGAGCACAAATCTCCGTGGCAAAGCTCACACCAAGGTACAATGTTGTACGGCACGCAGGCTAGGCCCGGGGCCGTCAGACAGCTGTGTGCGAGCCGTGTCACTCTCAGGGGCCCCTCAGAGGGCGGGAGCGCCTGAGGGGGTCGCGACACGCCCTGCCCGCGGCGGCGGGGTCGGCCCCCGTGACAAAGAGGCGCTTGTCAAAGAAAGAGGCTGAGGTTGGAGCGTTTGGGACGAGGCAGGGCTGCTGTCCCAGACAGACGGCTATTGTTGAGCTGTCATCCTCAACAGGTAGCTCATCATCATCATCGGCGGAGGAGGAGGAGGAGGAGGAGGAGGGCAGACGAGCGCTGTGTGTGATTACAGAGTGCTTGTTTTACCACCCGGGATCAAATGGTGTCTCGCTGTTTACTCTGCGCTCTCTTCTCGAAACCCCGCGATGTGTCGGAGGTGCTTATTATCGCTCGTTAGGTGGATTGTCTTGATTAGTGATGAACTATGGGGGGTGGGGCTGTGTGCTGGAATTTCCATAGAAATCATTCGTCGTCTGAATATGTCTCAGTCACCGTTTGAACGCGTCTCCCCTCAGCAACAACTGTACCTGGGCTCGGCCATCGGCGTGTCCCAGATGCCGCTGCACCGCTGCGAGGTGTACGGGAAGGCCTGCGCCGAGTGCTGCCTGGCCAGAGACCCGTACTGCGCCTGGGACGGCACCGAGTGCTCCAGATACTTCCCCATGGCTAAGAGGTACCGCCGCTGCCACTGCACACACACACACACACACACACTCACACAAACAAATTCACTCTGTCTGACACACACATGCACGCACACACACACACAGACAAATTTGCTCTTTCTGAACCCCCCCCCCCCCCACACACACACACACAGACAAATTTGCTCTTTCTGAACCCCCCCCCCCCACACACACACACACACACTCAGTCATGGCTGGTGTTTACGTTGACTTAGAATGGGTCTAGTGTCTCCGGCCCACTGGAGAGCGTGCTCCCTTCGTCAGACGCTTCCCCGTCCCAGATCCATCGCACATGTTCCCGTAGAGTTCCTACACGCTGACCCCATTGTTAAAGGGCCCAATCAGACGGAGGGCTTCTCGTCTCTCCCTAGATTGAGGACATATGCTGTCTGACTGTGTCTCAGCAGCGACGGTGCTCCCGAATAGAGCAGTCTTTGTGCGTTGGGCCAGAATTCCCCAAAGGTGCCGGGATCGTATTTCCCGCTGAGACGCAGGGCTGCCGCCTCCCTCTGGTGTTTACTGTAAGTGAGAGCCAATGTCAGTGTGTCTGGAGGCTTCAGCTGTCTGGGTGAACCTAAGGTGAACACACGAAGCGTAGGTGAGCTGCGTGTGTGTGTGTGTGTGAGTGTTATATTCTGTTTGACTCTGTGTGTGTGTGTGGGTGTGTGTTCATGTGTGTGTGTTTGTGAGTGTGTATTTTCACACGTGTGCATCTGTATGTGGTCTGTAGATGTGCTTTTACATGTGAATGTGTGGGTGTATGTGTGTGTGTGTGTGTGTTGGCGCGGGTGTATTTCCACGCATGCATGCCTGTATGTGTTTTGTGGATGTGCCTTTACACGTGAATGTGTGTGTGTGTGTGTGTGTGTGTGTGTGTGTGTGTGTGTGTGTGTGTGTGTGTGTGTGTGTGCGCGTGTGTGTGTCGGTGAACCAGTCTGTTCTCCTCGACGTGTGTGAATCCGTGCGGCAGCCTCCCACTCACCCAGCACCCCAGGGCGTATTGATTTGCGCTCTCGCTGCTCGGGCTCCTGCTCTCTCCCTTTAGTTGGACTCTGGAGCCCCCCCAGACAAAGCTAGTGCTGGAGCTCCAAACAACCCCTTGGATACCCAATTACACAAGGAACCCGGGCGAGGAGAGAGGGAAGAACTGAATGGGCAACGCTCTCACTCTGCTTCAGACCGTACATCCAAAGTGATAAATGGACTTGTTGACTTTGTATGCGCCACTGTTTGTTTCGCAATTATTTTTCACTCTGACACCTCTGCGCTCATAATTTTAGTGTTTGTGAGTATGTGTGAGTGTGTGTTTGTGTTAATGTGTGTGTGTCTGTGTATTTTGAAAGCAATCCGTGGACTACAGTGAGTCAGGCTCAGGCAGACAGGCCCTGGCGATGGATTAGCTCCACATTCCTCCATCCCTCACACCCTACAATTAGAGCTAAGCCTTTCCCATTCTCCTCTGGTTTACAGAGAGATGGCTGAATGCTGTTAGTTTATCTGCTGGCTCCGCCGACACCTCCGCTGCCGTTCCAACACCACAGGCCAACACATACAAACCCACACACTATGGCACGCATGTACACACACAAACACACTCTCAGACATGTGCAAACACCAAGCGCACACACACACACTACACACACTACCACTGCCTCCGGGTGACTCACGCGGGTGTTTTGTCTGTGTGTGTTCCTACAGGAGAACCAGGAGGCAGGACATCAGGAACGGCGACCCGCTCACCCAGTGCTCGGACCTGCAGCACCACGGTACGGGACCCTGAACGCCACAGCAGCGAAATAACACGTGTCTGATTTGGCTGCACTGCACGTCTCTGAGCGTCCGATTTGCATAAATAGTTGTTGAGGGTTCAACACTAACGCAGACCCTTGTTTGTTTCCAAAGCGTTACTTAACACATCATAACACACATTATAAGGCATTTTTATGCAACTCGCGTCCTCTCCCTTTTTTAAAAACAAAACAGTCTTTTTTTTTCTGTGTGCTGGAACTCGCCAAAAAGAGAGAAAAACAATTAGAGTGAGCGTGTGAGGGGTATTTTCTTCTTCTGTGTGTGTTCTCTGATTTCGCTGGTGGTGTGAAGATTAGAGCTGGCCACCCTGAGGCTTTTAATTAACGTGGCCAGCATTCCCTGGAGCCTCCTCGTCGTCTCGGCGACCGAGCATACCCCGGCACTTTGACGGCAAAGCCGGCGGTCCCCGTCTATAAACGGCCCCGCAGACCGCAGCCAAGCGGGCAACGCTCGCGCTTTTAATTACGCAGTTCAGTCTCGTCCAAATGAGAGAACGGCGCTGGCCATCTGAAACTCCGAGGCGAAAAGCAGCGTTGGTGGCGGGTCTGCTCACATAAAGTGTGGGAGATAAGGCGGTTGTCCCGCCGCCTCCAGCAGCCCACACGGTAAAGCCAAGCCGCACCTCGAAGCCTCATTCCGGACCGAGGGAGGGTTGGGAGGGGGTGTTGGTGGGGGTGGGGCGGGGGAGGGGGGGTCAGCTTCCTCTCACAGCCATAACTCGTACGCCGACTATACGCCAAACAGGATACAGACGGTTTACAAACGGACGAGGGAGCTGAGCGAGGTTGACTGATGACAGGATGACGGAGCGATGGCCTGAACAGAGACACACAGCACCAGGCGCTCCCGGAGTTCCGTCTGAAATCACGGGTCTACTTAAGCAGGGGAATACCCTTGTGGATGTCAATGGAGAGCAGCACCTCACTCCTGCAGGTTTTAGTTACCGGCTATTTCTGATGGATAGACTCCGGAGAGTGGCCGGCGGTTTGGAGCGGAGTGCCGACTCTGATTGAGTGTGATAAGAATAGGGAACGACGGGATAATGGGAAACACAGGCGTTGGCCGGGAACGGCCTTAAGCGGCGCGGAAGGCGACAGAGAGCGAAGGCTTCTCACCTGCTGATGGACGGACCGGGGCCTATATGATTATGTGTGACAGATGGACTAGACTCTAGTCACCAGAGCCTCAGTGATTATGTGTGACGGATGGACTAGACTCTCGTCAGCCTCTGTGTCAAAGCCTCTGTGATTATGTGTGCCACCCAGGGCATAACGTTGAAACAGTCCAGTCAGGCTTCTTGGGAGTTCGTTCCATCTGCCCGGCAGTCTGTTATCAGACGTAAGACGTGTTGCGTCGTTCAAACTCAGTTTATTGCTCTTTGCAACCATACAAAATGCTTTTTTATTTTGTTCAAAATCTATTATTTTTAATACAAATACCTCCTCTCATGGGATGATGGCTGCAGGCCATGTATTCACATGTATTCACCGCAGAGCGTTGCGATAATAAAAGATGAATTTATGTAGAAAGCACAGACACACAAATGCATTTCTCTCATT
>JAPMUY010006787.1:205000-230000 GCA_026901105.3 Galaxias olidus | reverse complement strand
TGCTATACGATAATGTACATTATGAAAATACTATTTGATAAACATATTATTTGTCTGAGTATAATTTCTTTAATACAACATGTTCATAATATAATTTGATGGAAGTTACTTAATCACATGTTTGAAAAGCAGAGTACAACAAGATCAGGGGGAGAAAATGTGAAGATACTTCAAACATCATTTTAAGTTTGCTATTGTCAACTAACATATCATGCTACATGTCGAAGCCACTCAAGCAATACCGGAGAGTGTACAAACTGTATTTTTGTTTGAGGTCATTGTTTTTCACATACTCACATGCTCACATAACAAAAAATCCCTGCAGTGCTTCACTTCCATATCGGTTCACAACATTTAGAGCTCTCTCTCTCCTTTTTCAAATAAGGCAATCAATAACTATATAAAAACAGACCCACGTACATACAAAACCTGGAATGTAGCTTTTGAACATTATGTAAATACAAATAAGAGCAAGTACCATGGTTCAAAGTACAACACCATGTAGTAAATGCATGTGAATGCCATTGTAGTGTATCTGTTTCGCTGTGGTCTAATTGTCTACTTTTGTCTGTGATTACTTGGCTGTTAGCTTAGAAGCAGCACTCGTTAACTATATTTCAGAGGTGTATATATTATTTCTTCGGAAACTCTCAATCACAGAACTCTTCATGCCTAGATCTACAAAAGTACCTTTTGAGTAGGTACGGTACTTTGTTGACGTTTTTAGGCCTTCCATTCCTGTGAACTGGATGTCACTCTTGTTATCTACAGACTCTCTGAATGCCAGACTCCATCCAGTGTAATTATTCCGAACATACCAATGCAAAACAAATCAGTATACAATCGATTGGATGGCCTGGTTTAAGAGGTTACAGAGACTCTCAGAGGGTGCCAAGGCCACCTGGACGTGTAGAAGGAGGGCTGAGGAGCAGGATAAAGGGGAATGAAGAGGGATTGTTGGGGTCTGGAGGCAGTGGCTCTGTTCGGTAACCGGTATGGTCTGGTCACACACCAACCAGTATGACGTGGTGACTGGAGTCCATGAGGGAGTGAAGTGCTGCTGCTGCTGCTGCTGTTGCTGCTGTATGGACTGTTTGGCATGATCATGTATTCTACTGTTCTAATAAATGTCTCTTCCAAAAAACATTCTGACTCTGTGTCTTATGATGTTTGCATGTAGCACAATCACTATCACCCTGTGTTGTTGTCCTAGAATTTTGATTCCTGCAAATCTCTATTTTAGGAAGAGCAACCTCTAAAACATATTGTATTGAGTCAGACACACGTCTTAAAAAGGCAAACGCATCAATAGATCCCAAGACATA
The DNA here is from genome assembly GCA_026901105.3 of Galaxias olidus. Classification (NCBI taxonomy): domain Eukaryota; kingdom Metazoa; phylum Chordata; class Actinopteri; order Galaxiiformes; family Galaxiidae; genus Galaxias; species Galaxias olidus. The sequence continues at coordinate 228,675 of JAPMUY010006787.1, read as the reverse complement.
TGTTCATGCATGAATGTTTAGAATTTATTCATACTGACAACAACAATACCAGATAGCCTTTTTATTACTTTGGTAGACTCTTTACTTTCTGTGCAGACTTTCATTTAAAAATGTAGCTGTTTTCTACTTTTTTAGGGGATGAAATAAGGAGTTCGAACTCAACCTTTTGACCCCTACACAACATATTTATAGTGGACCACTGATTGGCCAGGCCAAGTAAAATTCTTATGATTTGTTAATATTTTAGGTATTTTCAGTTCCATTGACAACCAGTTAAGAATTTAACTTGGCATGGCCAAATCCTGCACAAATATTTTATTCCATCACAAGTGTGCCAAATACCACTTACAAAATGTCCACAGAGTGAAAATCTGTATGCTTAAATGAAGGAGTGGCGATGAGCTTGCACAAATAAATCCCTTGTGTTAATCTCAATAACAATTTGTGGAACGGATATCCAGGGACACAATTCGTATCTACATGAACCGCAATAAAAAAACATAATCCAAGTTGCACAATCTATTCTAATACAATGTAATACAATATATATTTGAATGGATTCAGTTTTATAATGCACACACACACACGAGTCAAGACTGCATGTGAGTCAAACTGTGGACATGCTCACAGTGTGTTAAATGTACCTTTCAGACTTGATGATTTTGCGCCATACTTCATCCCCTGACTTTGGATCGTTTGGCATTACTGTGGTGCAGCACTACTGCTCCCTGGTGGAGAGTGTGTGACAACGCTCCGTGCCTCTTCATATCTCCAAAGTGTGAGCCTTACACAAATGTATTGAACTCTGCACACATATCAATCGGCCACAGATTGTCCAGAGTATAGTACACAGTACAACCACCACTATATACTGTGAGATCTGGTTCCGTTTTCTATGTACTGAGCATGTAGGTGCCTACTCGGCTGCTGCACAGCTGAGGGGTCGAAGGTCACCGAGCGAGCGCCTCAGCTGGGCTTTGACCCTGACCTGTACAGTTGACTCTACTCCAACTGGGGATGCTAACGAGGTTTACTCAGCGCCGCCTCACATTTCCGAGGGAGCATAAACGGAGATCGAGCGGTCAGGGTGGCCGTCTAATGCAGGGGGCAAACCAACACAAGAGCACACATGTGTACAGAGGCGGACACACACACACACACACAGTGAGAGCAGGGGAAAGGGCACCCCCGAGAGTGTGTCAATAGGGCTGTGCTACACGTATGACCTTGGCGACCTCTGGCTGGATATGGCTGTTTTCAGGTCCTCTCCCGACAACACGTTTAAGGGGCCACCGTTACCACGGGACAAATCGGCTTCTTTTGAACCCGAGTGATTTGTGCGCGTGTTCCTGCGCGTGTAACGACTCACAGCTCCAACGCAGAGCCAACACAACATCGCCCACAGAGAGACGTGCGTTGACTGGATCCACGAGGTCCCGCTAAGGTACGCATGCGTTAAAACACGTGTCCATGACTGGCCCACTGTTGCTCTGCACAGCACATGCTGCGTTCGGTGCAGTTTGATGAAGGGCTTTAAATGGGCACCCCTAGGCTCGCCTTCTGTCAGGGAGCGTGACCGCCCCCCGGTGGCTGAGGGCACACCTCCTGCCCCCGTGGTTCAGCAGTAGCGTCACAGCGGTCTAATGGAAAACAGCGGTCTCCTCATTCCTTCCAGCCAAAGCCATGGATGAGTGGATGGGGCCGCCGCGACCCCCAGCACGAAGGGTCGATCCACCCAATGGAAAAAGTGACGAGGGAATGACAGAGTAGGAGAGGGGGATTAGAGGATTAACGACGTCTTGTTGAAATCGTTTTAAGCAGCAAAACGTTTCCACTACCTAGGAACATCTTGGATGCATTGGTCATTGGAATTTCTATTATAGAATATTAAATTATATGCTTCATATTTTTTTTCTTTTTTATACCTCCATGTGGAATCCTTTTGTTGTTGTCTGCTTGGACTCTATACGGATGGAGGATTAGCCAGAGAACTGCACAGTGATTGTTTGGGGGATTATCTGGCCTGCGCATATTATCTCTTCATGAAGCTCCCATTGTGGCTCTGACAGTGCACTTATAAGAGCCACTGGGCCTGAAGAGTCATCTGGGAAGCAGCTGAGAGAGTACGCAACACACGAGCACACACACACACACACACACATACACACACACACACACAAACACACACACACACACACACACAAAATCCCACACGGAATGGGAGCCTTATTCCAACCTTAACAGCAGCTGGAAAGAGAGAGAGAGAGAGAGAGAGATCAGTGTGTAGGCCCTCTTATCAGGAGGTTTGGGAGAGGTGAAATGGTGCAGAGATAGAGTCGTTCATCACACGCTCGAGCAGCTGAGCCGTGTTAGAGCTGCGCTGGGGGACTGGACGCACACTGGAGGAGATGACTCAGCCCCACCAAAGGCGTGCACACACACACACACAAACACACACACACACACACACACACACACACAGACACACACGTGCACGCACACACACGCACACACACACACACACACACACGCACACACACAGCCCCCACCGTTAGGTCACAGCTGGTTGGTTCTGGGTCACTACTAGAGTCATCTCTCAAGTTTATCAGTTGAGATTTTTGGGAAATTCCAACGGCACGCGGAAGGCTCCACCCTGGGGTTCACGCCCTGAGGGTTCACTGACGAGCAGCCTACCTGGTGGTTCCTCACGGCAACATGTTGTTCCTGTACACACACCCACCGCTCAGCCCGGTACTGTGTTGCTCCTCAGTCCACCAGGGGTCACTGAGCACCACGTTGAGTCGTGCGAGAAGGCCCTGCTGCCCCTCCAGAGCCCCCCCCCCCCCGAGTGATCACCAGCCCAGGCCAAACAGACCACAGTCTGTGAGGTTCACCCGAACTGGAGAATGACCCCTGACCACGTTAAGCCCATTAGCCATGATAAATGACCTTCTGGCCCTCTTTCCTGTGGGTCTCTCCGCCCGGCTCTGGTGCCTTCTCCTATAGGCGCATACAGTATGCTGGATTATACACCCTATAGTGCACCGCCAGTGAGGTAATGATCCTTCCCCCCGCCAGCTGTCACTTATCAAAGGCTTTTAGGATCACGGCGGTGTCCCCTCCCGCCTGCCGTCATTAAGTCAATACTCGGGGAGTCAAAGTGATTTTCTGGGATATCTCGTTCCGCCGAGCGGGGATGTCGGCGTGCTCGTGGAAAAAGGGGAGCATGCTTTGAAGCGCGGCACCCCCCCACCTTCCCCCCCCCCCCCCCCCCCCCCAGTGACGTGTTAGCATGCGGCAGCACGTCCCCAGCCCCGGGGGCAGAGGGGAGCGCTGGGTGTCGTGTTGGCAAGGCCGTGGAGCGGCGGCGGCAGTCGCTTCAACCCCCCGTCCCTCCCTGCCGTGTCCCCCGCCCTTCCCCCCCGCCCGTTCCCTCCCCGCGTGAGGTACTACGCGCCACACGGAGTTCACACCGGAGCCGTGCCCGCAGCTTCACCTCACCTCTCATTTTAAGAGAACAGCCTGCTCTGCCTCAAGGGTGTTCCCGAGGGCTCGTCACACACACAGACCCCCCCCCCGCCCTCCCCTGTTCCCCCTTCGATCTGACGCAAGGTAAACCGCACAATTAGTCGGATGGGGTGAGATACGCCTGGGACGGCTTGTCGGGACAGGGCTGCGGAGAATAACTACCCAGGAAGTCAAATTTGAGTTAGCGGTTGCGTTCGTGAAACGAGTCATCGTTTTGTTGGTAGACATGGTGGCAACAGGCTCGCGGCGAACCAAGTGAACTTTTGACGAGCTCGCTCCTGAAGCTCTTCAAACGAAGCTGAACGCTGGAGGAAATTCCCCTAATCCAATTTTAGTACTCTCTTGACCTATCAAGAGAACATATAAATATGTACTTAGCCCAGCGGGAAGCCCTAAGTGTACACATGTGTCCAATGTATCCCCCCCCCCCCCCCCCCCCGATTGACTTGTAAACAACGGGGGAGCAGTGTGCTCGTGCGTCGCGCTGTGTATTCTCTGTGTCAGGGTCTTGGCAGTCTCTGGTTGGCGTTTGCCCAAAGATACTATTGGATGTTAATCTGCGGCGCAGTGACTCCTCGTCTCCAACTGGCAAATGTCAGTGGGGGGGGGGGGGGGTATCAGCAGGAAGCTTGTGCCAGGCAGCACTTCTTCCGAGATGTTTTGTAGGAGCTCAGATGTCACTGACTCAACCCGGCAGCGGCCAGCGGCCAGATCCTCTTTGCGGTGGCCCTGTGCCTTTCCAGAGGGAGCGTGTGCAGATCCACTCTGTGATGGCCCTCTGCCTTTCCAAAGGGAGCGTGTGCAAATCCACTTTGCGGTGGCGCTGTGCCTTTCCAAAGGGAGCGTGTGCAGATCCTCTTTGCGATGGCCCTGTGACTTTCCAGAGGGAGCACGAGCACAGGGACGCTCCGAAACGTGGCGGCACAAAAGACGGGAGACGAAGTTTGGTGAGAAAGAAAATCGTGACGATAACAGCAGTAAACATTACAGACAAGATCACGTCATCACGCGCGTACATCGACGTGCTTGGGAACAAATGAGCTCCACTAGGTTGTCCTTGGGGCCTGAGCTCCCGTGGAGTACAGCCGGAGCGGTCTGTCAGTCGGCCCACGGAGAGGTGACTGGCTGACGGGCACGCTGCCATGCTGCTGATTCCAGCTCGGCGGCCCCCCTCCAGGCTGATCCGGGACTAATTGCCGGGGCTTTGCGCGGGCTAAGGGTTTGGCTCCGGACCCTGGAATACCGAGGATGGTTGAGTTAGAGCAGGCCACGCCGACTCGTTGGCATGCCTTTCTGGGGTGAAAATCCACGTCGGCTCAGACCTCATTTGGAGCAGGCTGCGTGCATTCACACGTGGGAGGAGGGGATGGGGGATTAAGGAGTGCCTCTTGTTTCTGTATGCCACAATCCCCTACCGCAACGCAGGCTAAGGTGTGTAATACATTCCTATTTGTAGGACATATCCGCTCACAGAAATGTGTACCATTTCTACAATTCTTCACTGGGACATTTTTGCAGGATACAGTTGTCTCCCTGGCGAAAAAAAACAAACAAACAATGTTTCTAATTGACTTTGAAAACCAAACGGGGCTTTTTCCCCCCTTCAATCACGCACAGACCGAGCGGATGTTTTGAGCCGGTGGCGTGTAATCCCCGCCTTGGCCTCGCCGCCTGTCTGTCCGCTAATTACGGACGTGAGGGAAAACAATGGCTGGAGGTTTGAGGAGGCTGGGGCCGGCGGGAGGGGGAACAAAGCAGCCGGCCCATTGTTGGAGCCATCGTCTGACCGCGGCCGCACACTGGCGTCAGTCGGAAACGCACTGGAAGACATTCATCACGCACCACATCTAACAGCCGCACCTTTATTGTCCCAATTAAGGGGTTTGTGTCGGGGCTTTGTGACGGAGGGATTGGATGTGGTGGAGACTTGTGTGGACGGCAGACCGCTGGGAAACGTCTGTGTTAAGAGTGGGTGACTCTATGCTGTCGTTGGTGTGTGTGTGTGTGTGGACGTGCGTGTGTGTGTGTGTGTGTGTGTGTGTGTGTGTGTGTGTGTGTGTGTGTGTGTGTGTGTGTGTGTGTGCGTGTGTGTGTGTGTGTGTGCGTGCGTGCTCACGTGCGCATGTGCCCACTCGCCGGCGACCTCTGGCACGGGTCAGCGACCCCTCCTGGAGTCTGTCAGAGGTCATAAATCAGAGTGAGTTTAGTGTAAACCCAGAGAGCGTGTTTAGGTCAGGTAGGGGAGCGTTCGACGCAGGCCACTGATAACACAGTGTTAAGCGGTGTGCCTAGCGGGTGATCTACCAGATAACACCTATCTTTGGGAAAGGTGCCGACACCTCCACTCTAAACATTATAGCCACCCTTCAGTCTCTCCAGACTCTACCCTATTCCCGTTTGTTATGATGACTGATGAAATGCTTTCAACGGCAGGGGGAAAAAGATCAGTGGATGGAGATTCATAATTCACAAGCAGGGCTTAGAGCAGAAGCGAACTGTAAATTATTTCCACCTCTGGGCTTCCCTCCCTGCTGTCTCCTCTGACAGGAACAGGGCATGAGACCAGACAGGGCAAAGGTGTTAACGGGAGGCTTGCCCGGGATTTGTAGTCCGAGAAAGATACAGGACTGTGGGGAAAAGTCTGCATGCACAAGCCTAGTGAATCGTCCGAGGTGCAGTGCGTGACAACGATTTTACGACGCACGTGGGCATCCAGTTCTCTATTGAGCATTTGGTTGTAGTTAGGCTCGTTCTTTTTTTTTTTACGGCTTCTCAATTTTGTGGGATGTTTATTTGTCGAAACTCTGTTCTGCAATTAATGTCAGAGCTTGAAAAGGAGTACTGTTTTTTTTATATTGCGCTCAGACGATCAGAGCATATCTGTTCCGGAGTGAATCGCATGGCCTCCCAGCCACATCAAAGGCTGTGGTCAGAACATGGAGGCCGGGGGAGGCTGCCAAAACCTTTCCAGTGTAGCAGCGATGCCAGGTGGTCCTGCTCCGGAGCAGGGTGGGAGCGCTCACGTTCAATTTAAACGTTACAATTGAAATAATAAAAAGGAACACAAAGGGACACACGCACACACACACACACATTCACAACACACACACACACACACACACACACACACACACACACACACACACACACACACACACACACACACACACATACACACATTCCAACGAGCCTAATTCACAATTTCCTTTCCAAAGCGTTTTTAGTTTCCCATTCTTCTCAACTTTCCTCGGGAGCATGTGGCCATTGGCTTTGTCACACAGTTCTGCCCTTCATCCAACACGACTCCTTGGGTTGGTCACTGTGCTGTTTCAAACACTTCTGCTGAAACTCATGCATCACATACGACAGATGGGAAAACCGAACTAACCAACACACGTGCGTTGAACGTGCGTTGTTCTCCCCCCAGTGCGTTGTTCTCCCACCAGGGGCGGGCCGAATGACGGTGCGTGCTCTGAGCGTGTGTCAGCGCCACCATCTATTGTGTCACATCCTGAGTCCTCTCCTACGAACAAAAGCTTAAAAGGAGAGACCACCACAGCATTTATCAGACACACACACACACACACACACACACACACACACACACACACAGACACACACACACACACACGCTCCTTTTCATACCAAAAGCCTTTCCCTAAACCCCACCCAAACCCTGGACCTCCACCTCCCTGAACGTGCGTTGTTCTCCCCCCAGGGGCGGGCCGAATGACGGTGCGTGCTCTGAGCGTGTGTCAGCGCCACCATCTATTGTGTCACATCCTGAGTCCTCTCCTACGAACAAAAGCTTAAAAGGAGAGACCACCACAGCATTTATCAGACAACCCCCTATCACGGAGAGGCTACGTGGCCCCCATCTTGGCTCCGCTCCCCTTCCTGGGCTTCGTCTCCCAGGGCTGTTTCACTGGACCGAGTGCCGGTAATGGGAAACCCAGGCCCGGCCCGCTCCTGTACTCCACAGTCACAGACGATGCCGAGGAGGAATGGCTTACGCCTCTGGAGTGATATGTGGAAGTGACCACTGAGCCCCCTGCGAATGCGCATCCATCATTGTCACCGCAGTCAAACACAGACACAGGTGTGTGTGGGTGCGCGTGTGTGTGTGTGTGTGTGTGTGTGTGTGCGTGTGTGTGTGCGTGTGCGTGTGTGACATGACACAGTGTGACATGTGGAAGGTCCCAAGTAGACCCCTGTGTGTTGTCATCCATCACGCGGGCCACAGGGGCGTCCTCGTCGTCCTACACACTGGCCGTGGGTCGGAGGGGTACAGAGGGGAAGAGGGAACCAGCAACTGGTAAACAGCTCTTTGGCATCTGTTTTCTTCTTCTTCGTTGGTTTAGTTATGACCGCTCGCTCGGAACGGCGAGAAGATATATTGCTGGAGATAGCACTTCATAACAGGTGGAGGGATGGACTAAACATCTGTACTTTAAACAAAGGAAGCTAAGCATACCACAGTAATGTTCTGGTATACCTTTGCATAGTTTGTAAGGCCAACCATATCACACCTGAGCTCTTCGATTTGTCCATCTTCGGCTCTTTTTACCTGTGCAGGAGACCAAGGAAAATAAACTGCCGACGAAGCGCGAACTCGACAGAAAATGTAAGCTGAAATCATTTTCGTTAGCTCTTTTTTTTATTTTAGAAACAAGAATCCATGGGGGATCAGTTACACACTGAATGTTTCCTCAAACAGTACACAAGCTCAGTTTCCATTTTCTTAAGAGTCTAACGAGCACCCCTGGCCAGTCTCGGAAATGTGTGTTACATTCTTGACATAATCATGTGAAAACTGTCCAGTCCACCGTGTTCACACAGCTTTAAGTATGCTTCTGTTTGTGTATGTATGCGTGTGTGTGCGTGCGTGTGTGTGTGTGTGTGTGTGTGTGTGTGTGTGTGTGTGTGTGTGTGTGTGTGTGTGTGTCAATGCAGTACCCCACTGGCATAGCCATCTGACTGCCACCTGTGTAAACTGCCTGTGTATATCGCGGCTAGAGAGGGGGGTGGGGGGGGGGGGGGGGGGGGGGGGGGGGGGGGGCAGAAGCATCGGAACAGAAGACCTTCCCAGCATGGCCTCTGTCTGCTTCGGTCGGAGCGCCGCGTGAGCTCGGATCTGCACATTGGCCAAGTTGTGTTGGCGTACGTGTGTGTGTGTGTGTGTGTGTGTGTGTGCGTGTGTGTGTTTGCGGTGTATGTGTGGTTGAGTGTGCATGTAAGACACCAGAGGCAGAGGAAGGTGATCGAGGGCAGGTATTGATCTAGCATTAGCATGCATGAAAGTATTATCTCTCTGTTCAGAGAGAAAGAGAGTGCCTGAAAGGGAACACCAGCCGACCGCAGACAAAACTAGACGGCAGACATCCACACACCAACACCGACTCGCTGCTCCCGGCGTTTCTACAAGGGCTGTGGGTGTTGGTCAAAGGAGAAATGCTGGAGAGAGAGAGAGAGAGAGAGAGAGAGAGAGGGAGAACTTGGAACGGCGCCAGGGTGGAGAGCGCGGTGTTTTTGGTCCCTGAACGAGGCCCACTCAGACGTTTCCAGATAGCGCCCGCTACTTCAAGGCCGCGTAGCGTTTCAGCCTCGGCATATCTTCCATTCAGAGCCCCGACGGATTCCGATAAAAGAATGCCGTACCAACAAAAAGAAGAGAGAAAATAAAGAGCCACTTACCTTGGCCTCTTTTCACCCGGCGAAGCCTGCGATTGGTCCAGATCCCAGGGCCGGGGCTGGAGTGTGGGCCCGTCTGAATAGACGGCTGAGCGGCGACGGGAGGGGGGACGGGGGACGGGGGGGGGGGGGGACGGGGGGACGGCGGTGCTGAAGGGGCTGCGTGGGAGGATCCCCGGAGCGCGCTGCCGCGCTCACCGTTAATGGACCCGTCAAGAGCCCCAAAGACAAACAGAGACGGAGTGGAGGTAAAAGGGAACGACGGGGGGGGGGGTGGGGGTGGGGGGGTGGGGGGGGGTAGGAGGGAGGAGGCTCGGGGTGCAGTGCAGAGGCAGGGGAGCGGGGACGAGGCAGACTGCCGTGTCTGGGTGCCGGCCGTCTCCTCTGACTGATTACAGTTATTAGGGAGGCTGAGGGAGGGAGCGACGCAATCAGTCCCAGCGGGAGAGTCTGTGTGAGGGAGTGAGAGGAGGCTGCAGCCCATCATTAGGCTCCTGTACCGCTCATAAATCCACAGCGCTCCGCCGCGCACTCGCCGCCGTGCCGCGCCCGGAGCGGCCATGTTTCCTCCGCCGCCGCGCAGCCCCGGGGGGAAAAATGGAATGCGTGGATGCCACACGGAACACACCGCAGCTTACGCCCCGAGCGGTCGGCGTTCCCACGGGCAGCTTGCGCGCGAAAGTTGTGAACATTTGCCTCGCCGTCAACAGCAGATGACGGGTCTATAATTAAAGCCGAGGATTGGCATAACACAGATTGTGTGTGTGTGTGTGTGTGTGTGTCTGTGTGTGTGTGTATGTGTGGAGGTCTCATTACACACAGAGCCCTCTGTTCTGGCAGGGAACAGGTGCAGCGTGGGAGTTGGAGTCATCAGATCCCAGGGGGGTTAAGGGGGCGGGGGCAGCTGCTGCAAACCACCGCAATCGCTTCCCATCTATTTCCATATCCATAACATTTGAAGATGGGTTTTACATTCATGGTATGTGCACACTGTCCTCCGCACTGCACTTTTTTCCATTTTGCTGTTTGTCTCCCTAATCTGAGAAAATAGCTATTGTGGTATTCCCCGGGTCTGCAGCAATGCAACTCCATCCATCTACACCGTACATGTTTGACAATTAGTTGGCAAATAGTACAACGTCAGTACCCTTTTGCGTGTATTTTTATGGGCTCTTTAAATGTGCTGTAATGCAAACGCGTTGGTAGATATTTACCTTCTGATGCAGGGCACAGCCTGTAGCTACATGGCTCATCACAAGCAGTGGGTTCTTATGGCACCAAACGCAGCTCTGAGAGGGAATAACCGCTCCGTCTCAATTGTTCCGTGGCAAGATGTGCCTTTTCTGTCAAGGAGAGACAGACTGGCAGAAGCAGATGTGTTCTAGCAGCAAGGTTTTAAAAAGACCGACAAAGCTGTGCTCCGGTAACTGATATGCTCCGGAAGTCCCCCGTGGGCTTTGTTCAAATCCACTAATGAATCCAGTCCTGCCCCTCCTATAAGTCATACAGTGGGTGTGTGTGTGTGTCTGTCTGTCCTCTCGCAGAGCTGGTGATATTGTGTTACAGTATACTGTATTCTATTGTGTGAGTACATGCATTGGTTTGTGGGGGTGTCGTTCTGTTCACTTGAATTGATTAACACTGTTCACACACACACACACACACACACACACACATGCACACGCACACACAGGCACACACACATTCACACTTGAAAACCCAGACACCAAATAAAAGCACAGACTCAACAAAAGCTAATAACAGGGTTTCAGCGTGAAGAGAAGCAGGATGAAGGTTGAGGCGACGAGTGAAGAGCGAGGCAGATGAAAGTAGGCGAGGAGACGGACAATTAGCATATTTCTTTTCTCCGTGCGCACCTTAAACGGTTTATGGGAAGCTCTCTCTGTAATGCAAATGTGATCATTATGCTGATGATGCCGAGACACAGGAAGACAGGGAATTCTGAAGCCCTGGCCCTCGTCTGTGCTAACGAAATCGGGGGGGGGGGGGGGGGGGGGGGAGGGGTTGAAGGGGAGGCAGGGGGCAGAGGGAGGAGAGGGGAGAGCGGTGATCCGCCGAGCGACGCGGGGAGAGAGGCTGTGCATTCAGCTGTCAGAGAGAGAGAGCGAGAGAGAGAGAGAGAGAGAGAGAGAGACAGGGGAGAGACAGGGGAGAGAGAGTGAGCTCAGCTGTCAGAGAGAGTGGGGGGGGAGAGAGAGAGAGAGAGACAGAGAGCAAGAGAGAGACAGAGAGAGAGAGAGAGAGAGAAAGAGAAAGAGAGAGAGAGAGAGAGAGAGAGTGTGTGAGAGAGAAAGGGAGAGAGAGAGGGGCAGAGAGAGTGTGAGAGAGAAAGGGAAAGAGAGAGAGTGTGAGAGAGAAAGGGAAAGGCAGAGAGAAAGAAAAAGAAAGTGTGAGGGAAAGAGAGAGAAAGAGCAAGCTTCCTCATTAGCCAGGGTCAAAAGTCAGCTTTGAGAAGGAGCAGGCCAACTTCATCCCAGCGGGCTGACACACACACACTCTCATATACTTCACTGACTCACACACACACACACACACACACACACACACACACACACACACACACACACACGCCATCTCTTGCATGCCTTCCCTGCCGTGGCAGTCTGTGGCAGCACCAGTTATTCAGAGCCCCTGTGGTTTGGAGCCAAAATGTGGAGTCTTCTCCCTGCCTGCCCCACCCACAGCAGGCAAGAGGCTGTCCCTCCCTACCGAAAAGGGGAGCACACGCCCGGCACGAGCCCCCTCCCCACCCACCCCAAGCTCCCTGCTCCTCCTCCCTCAGCCTGTCCTGGGCACCCTTCCAGGGAATGACTTGCTCCACTGGACCCTGGAGGCACACAGACTGAGAGCACAGCAACTCCGGTTCTGCCTACCTGTCTGTCTGTTTGCCTGCCTGCCTGCCTGCCTGCCTGCCTGCCTGCCTGCCTGCCTGCTGGGACAGAGAGAGAGAGAGAGAGAGAGAGAGAGAGAGAGAGAGAGAGAGAGAGAGAGAGAGAGAGTGAGAGAGAGAGAGAGAGAGAGAGAGAGAGAGAGTAAGCGAGTTAGAGAGAGAGAGAGAGAGTTAGAGCGAGAGAGAGTTAGAGAGAAAGCCAGTTGGAGAGAGAGAGAGAGAGAGCGTTAGAGAGAGAGACAGTTGGAGAGAGAGAGAAAGCGCTAGGAGGATCCCACACCAGAGAAGCCCCCGTGCTGCTCACACCGTGCTGCCGCTGCGTTGGTCTCCGGCAGCTTGGCTTTTCTTCTCTCTCCCCCGCTCACAGAGGGACACGCGGCCGCCTGGGAGAACAGCCACAGAGGAGAGGACGACAGCCTGACGGAGGGCGGCGGGGGCACTGCGGCGTCTCTTCCCTGCTCACAGCCAGGCCAGGGGAGCAGGAGCAGGAGCCAGGAGCCAGGAGCGCCGGACACCGAGGCGGTCGAGGGGAACAGGGGACGAGGAGACTGCTGCCTTTAATGCCTCTCGTTTCTAACTTCCCTCCGTGTTGTGGTGGGAATAAGGTGCAGGGATTAGCGGATATTTTTTGGGGGGGGTTGGGAGGTGGGGGCTCTCCCGGTTTCAGAGGACTCTCGGAGCGGGACGTTGGTGCAGCCGACTCATTCCTTCCCAGGGCGGCGTCAGAGAGACCGGTGAACTTTGAGACAGTTATTTTATTCGTGCGTCTTTGTTTATTTATTCGCGGTGAAACGCACACACACACACAGACACACAGACACACAGAGCGGAGGAGAGCAGCTGACTCACCGCATTCACGTGAAGGCTGGGAGAGCGTGCCAGCATGGCGCCGTGTCCAAGGAGCCTGTGGCGGACCCCGCTGGCGCTGCCGCTGCTGCTGCTGGTGGTCCTGTGGAGCTCGGACCACTCGGTGCACGGCGTTTACCCCAGGATAAGGCTCTCCCACAAAGGCAAGCACCACCCGTCAGAACAGCTGCATACCCATGTTATCTGTTACAATATGGTCATGGTTGATAGGGTTGGATTGATTTGTGTGTGCGTGCTAGGCACGCATTGCTGTTTTTTGTGGACGTGTGTGATGAAAGGTTGAGTCGTGTATGTGCCGCCGACACGCTCGAAAGGGTAATGTAGTCCTTGAAAATACAGTAGCAAAAAACGCCCGGCGCGCCTTGCTTTACGGACCAGTCCACACAATGCTGGGTGGAAACTCACGTTCTTTTTTCCCGGCCAGGTCATGCTAGCTTGAGCCTTCAGACAGGTGTGTCGGCGCAAACGCCGCGCTCTTCACACTCTCCCCGTTTCGGCTCGGACCGCGAAGCCCCCCCATACGGCGGTGCATGCAGGCACAGGGAAGCAAAGCATTCCCCGCATTCCACGGCGAGGACAAAGCTAATTGAATGTTGTCGTCCTGTTGGCAAAGCGATCTGTCACCATGGACACGTAATTCAATTAGAACGCGGCGGGTCACCCGCCGGTCCATCAATTAGCTGCCGGCACCATCTGTGCATACAGGAAGTTGTGGTTTATGGTTCCCGTCGAATGGATTTGTTATTGATTGTCATCTGAGGTGGACGGGGAGGGACAGGGGCGCCGTGACAGCACACGAGGGGGGTACAGAGGGCTGGTCTCAGTTGTGACTTAGTCAAGGACTCTGGCTCTCTTTCTGACTGTTGTGGGTTCGTGTTTTAGGAGTCTGTGGTTTTCTCCTTGTGGTCTACGAATGGTTGTTTTCTACTTCTGGCTATGGTGGTTGACCGTCCACAATGTGGCTCTCTGTTCTTCCATCACGGTGGAGTGGTAGAGGGGTTGTTTTTCTGTGGGTATGGCGGTAGTGAGTGCGTGTGTGTGTGTGCGTGTGCGTGTGTGCGTGTGTTTGTGTGCGTGTGTGCGTGTGTGCGTGCGTGCGTTTGTGTGTGGGTGTGTGGGTGTGTGGGTGCGTGTGTGTGTGTGCGTCTGCGTGTGTGTAATGTTGAGTCTTGCCTGATTGTTTACACTGTCTCTTAGCAATAATGACGGCTCTCTGTCTGTTGATTTAAATCTTAAGTAAATAGCAAACCTTCCCTCTTTTTTTCTCCTGCTTCTTTGATCTCCATGGTAACAGCCAGCACGAAGATTCACATAAGCCTGCTAGCCATGGTTGACGATTGGAGCGTAATTTCCATGGTCAATAAATCGTGAATGTGGTCCGCGCTGCGAGTTAGCTACGCGAGCAGGCCACCGTGCGAAATCGTAGCCATCCTCCAATAACAAAGTCTTGTTGTGGCTTCCCTCTCTGCAAATATCTCACAGACATATTTTTGTCACACCCCGGTTTGTGTAGAATAACACAGATGAAGCTAGGCCTGATATATGAGGACATATGAAATATGAGGGAGAGGGGTGATGGTGTGAGAGCGTATAACGCCTCCGTGTTATGTCGGTATATTGACGGAACCCCCAGCTGTGTGCGGAGAGGCGCTGATGGCTTCAGTCATAAACGCCACATCAATAACCGTAATAACCCCAGACTTTCATACTTCGCCCAAGTCATTGGTTTAGCCGGAGGGGGAGAGCGAAATGCAATGACTGACAATCACAGAGCTCAGCCTCCGCTCTCTTCCTCTTCTTATTTTTCAGCTTCTTTCTCTCTCTCTCTCTCTCTCTCTCTCTCTCTTTCTCTCTCACTCTCTCTCACACTCTGTCTTTCTCTTTCTTTGTCCATCTCTCTCTCTCTCTGTCTCGTTCGATACCACTTATTCTCTCTCTCGCCTTTCTCCATTTCTCTCTTTATTTTCTTTCTTTCCCTTTATGCCATTAACTCTCATCTCACTCGTTCTCTCTCTCGTTCGCTCTCGTCCCCCCATGTGTGCGGCATGTTCTGGCTGGTGAAGAGTTCAGTTTGAGGCTCCACTTGGATCCTATCATTACGGAAAGAAAAACATTGATGCTTTAATATATGTTTGACTGTCTCTGCTAGTGGGTGTACACACACACACTCACAAATACACACACAATCATAGATACGCAGATGTGGACCCCTCCCACACACTCACACAAACATGCACACACACACACACACACACACACACACACACACACACACACACACAAAGAGGGAATAGCATGAATGCTTTGCACGCTGAGGCCTTGGAGGCAGCTCAAGGAGACACAGAGGGATGTGGTCTAAGCTATTCACCCTTAGGGCCATGAAAATATAACCAGAACATCTGGGATATCAGAACAGGGTGGAGGCCTTTTCAGAATTCACTTTATCTGCTCGGAATTCACCGCATGTGGAGTAATGTGATTGGAATATTGACTAGCGCTACTTCTGTATGAAATTACACGATATGCTACGTATCTGACGTGAAATCCGCTACACACCTGGCTTTGTCGGGATTGAAGCGCCCTGCGTTTTTTCTTTTAGAACCCGCTGTCGTACTCGATTATGAAAATCCATTCTCTGACCCCCTTTCACGCGTTTCTTTCTGGGTCAGAATCCCTTTGGGAATGCTGTCAAATTCCTCAAGGACAACCAGTCCGCCTGCGGACACTATGTGATTGCTGCCAAGTCCCGAGCAGAGATCCTATATTGGCTGTATGCTAGGCTTAACCATTCCACTTTGCAATCTCCTTCACTCCACCCCTGGACCCTTGTACAAATCCACCCCCCCCCCCATCACACTCCTCTTTATCCATTAGAGCCCCCCCCACCCCCCATCCTTATATACCCCCTCATTTACTCTCTTTCCAAAATCTTACCAGGGATCAAGTTCCAATCAGAGATAGCCCGGTATCTTTGGAGCAGAACTGATCCTGAGCCAGGGCTCCACTGCCTCCGGGGGCCTTAAACACACACCATGAGAATGTAGCACACCTCACTGAGCAAGGCTCTCAAGCATTCACACCCCCCTTAAGCCCTGAGCTCCACTGCCATGTCTATTTCATTATCCCAGATGGTGTCCGCCAGAGAAATGTGTTTAGTAGAAAGATATAGCTCCTGTTGGAGAAAAAAAAAACACAACAGAACCGTTTCTTTGAAAGCAGCTGAAGATCGGTTTTCTTGGAGGGCCGTCTCAGCGTTCGTTGGTCTCTTTTACGGCCGGCGCGTGCCAAGGGGACGGTGGAAGGGAGCGAGCTAGCCAGTGCTTGATTTACCCCGCCGCGGTGCTGTCCTCATGCTTGGTCCAGCTCAGCACTGCTTCACAGGGTGACTGATGTTGCAGTTTCATCACAGAGACAATGGTCTGAGAATACCGGAGACACTTCCCAAGTCTGACCTTACTCTTGGCAACCATGCCGGATGATAAATGAATTGCCGTTCGCGCTCGACGAGGATGAGAACACGGTGTTAAAGGTTTGTGGAGGTCTTAGTCATCCAATCCGAGCACGGGTCTCGTCCAGGAAGGGGTCCCTATTGGCTGTTTCCCTCTGTTGTAACAGCAGGCATTGATTCTGGGAGTGAGGCGATGGGGGCTTAGAGTGATTAAGGCTGTCGCCACACCCAGATAATGGATACCTGTTGAGCACGGCCCAGCCTCCACGTGTTGCAAGAAAACCATTATGGGCTGCAGAGGACATAAAATATGAAGCAGACGTTTTCATACTCTTAAAAAAGGGGATGGCGCCCGGTTTTCCGACGCTTCTGTTCTGCAATGAAAGGCATTCCTTTGGTTGGAGGAAAGTGAGGGGACATGTAGGAAAACTGTCCGCTCGCATTCCTCTAAAACAACACGAGTGAGCAGGAGTTTGAGGCGTGCAAGCCAATCTCTATTATGGCGCGTCCGAGTCGTGCGAGGAATTTGGACAAGTTGCCACGGTGCGTATGCATGGGAGGGCTACTGAAACGTGAACATTTCACCCAAAATTAGGATCAGCGGGCTTCAAACGCCACCTCTGCCAAAAGACGTATTTATTTAAAAGTCACGATCGTTTAGTCGAATTTGTAAATATTTGCCCTCGGCAGGTCTGCGCGGTGTTCCCAGCTGAACGGAGCGGTTAGCCATGTCAGCCTGTTTTGACAGGGTTAACATCGCTCACGTTGGCCTGTGTAAATAAGCCCGTGGTCACTTCCCCTGTTCTAGGCCAACCGTTGCCTCTCCAAAAAAAAAAATCTCAAACACAAAAGTTCCCAAAAGCACTCAGACGCTATACTTCACCAGCGCGCTACTTACAACTCAGTATATGTTTCACGTGGACCGTACCGGCGCACAGATGCAGTCCGTGTTAATATTGGCCAGTTTTTGACATGATGTAAAGAGTAGGATGCATTAGGCTCTCTGCTTTTTAACGCGTCCGCTATATCACCCCTGCTGTCATACACAGAACTAGTTTGCTTGCTGAAGCCAGTCCATGGCTATGGAGCACACCCTGTATGAAAGGCCTGGCTATCAGTGATAGCAAAGAGCAAGGTCAACCCATGATGGAGGTCGAACGGTAGAATTCAGGGGAGAGCTAAACCTAATAAGGTTTAAATATATCTCATTACGGCTCTATCAAATTCCTCCTTTGGGCGTGTGTGTGAGCATGTGTGTGCGTGTGTGCGTGTGTGTGAGTGAGTGTACGTATGTGTGTGCCAGCTCCGGCTGTGTGTACATTCAGGTAGTAATTACCAGTGTATTGAACTCCCTTCCAAGCTGTAATTGAAGACTTTCTCCCCCGGCCTAGAAAGGCAAACCTCTGTGCGTTTTACAATCTCCAAATGATTTAGCTCAGGGTGAATTTCTCGGTGGTGGGCCGCTTGGAAATGCCAGTCTCACGTGAAGTCCTGCCCAGGTGCCATGAAGGGGATTTCTCACTTGAAAACGAAGGCGTGAGGTGAGGAGTTCCTTCGAATGGTACTCCAGCTTCGTGCAGGCAAATCTATAATTAAGATTAAGCACGAAGCGTTTCATCCGCACAGAAACTTACTGAAAATCATAGGAGAGCTGAGGTGCGTTAATTCACCTTTCCTAGGAAGGCACCAGCGGGGAACTGAGGGAGATTCCCCCAGCCTCTCTCTCTTTCTCATTCCCCTCAGTGTGTTCTCCACTCTCTCTTCCCCTCTCTCTCTCTCTCTCTCTCTCTCTCTCTCTCTCTCTCTCTCTCTCTCTCTCTCTCTCTCTCTCTCTCTCGTTGTCTCTATCTGCTCTCTCTACCCCCTTCTATCTCTCCTTCTCTCCGGACCTCCCATTGTGCGAAGTGTGTGCAGGCCGGTTCATTAACGAGACGTCTGGAAGAGCAGGCAGCTGGTGGAACTTTAATATCCTCGCTGACCTTTTCACTGCACCAGGGAGAGGGGGAGGACGGGCACTGGGGAGGGCGAGGGGGTGAATTAACATTTGAGGCGATTGGCTCTGCAGTGTACGGGCGAGAGGGGCGCGGGGGGTTGGGGGGGGGGGATGGGTACCCGGGGCGGAAAGGCACAAAGCGCCAGAGATGTTTGGGCAGCGGGAGAGAGACCAGGCTGAGGCGGGAGGGACGGGCGCCAGGGGAACGGTAGCCGCCCCCGGTGCCAAGCAGCTGCTGTTCGACGGAGGGAGAGGCCCGTTGACCGACGGCTACCCACCCCTCCCGCCTGCCAGCCTGGGGCTCCCCATGCCAACTGAGGGGAGGAGAGGAGGGAGGAGCGGAGGAGGAGCTGGACTGCGGGTCGACACAGCCTCTGAATCCTTTTTCCCCTCCTTCTCCTCCTCATCCTCCACCTCCTCCTCCTCCTCCTCCCCTGCGTGCTTGACGGGGCCCCGCCGTGGGGCCTCTGCGGCGAGAGCATGTGAGCGATCTCATGAGGGCTGTTCCTGTGACCGAGCCCCCCCCCCCCCCACACCGTACGAGTGTATCTGACCCCCTAGAGGCCTCCTTCTAAATCCCAGAGGGAGAACGGTGATTGGGAGGGAGGCAGCGTAGCACGAGGTGAATCCGGACAGCCCTCCGTTGGGGAACAACGACGGCGATTGACCGTTTCGTGGCGGCAGCGGGGCATGACCGGACGGGCCAGGACGAGGGATCCTTTGGGAGGATTGTTTGGTTTGCGGTGCGACAAAGTGTCTCTGTGTTTGTGTTTGTGTTTGTGTTTGTGTTTGTGTTTATGTTTGTGCCGCCCTGCAGCATCTTCAGCACCGGTTCCCAAAAGGACACGCAAACAATTGCGTGCAGAACGGGTCCGCCTCCCTTTGTCTGTCTTCCCAGGTCCCGTCTCTCTTTCTCTCTCGCCCCTCCGTCACTTTGTTTTTCTCTTGCTGTCTATCTATCTATCTATCTATGTATCTATCTATCTATCTATCTATCTATCTATCTATCTATCTATCTATCTATCTATCTATCTGTCTGTCTATCTATCTCTCTCTCTCTCTCTCTCTCTCTCTCTCTCTCTCTCTCTCTCTCTCTCTCTCTCTCTCTCTCTCTCTCTCTCTCTCGCTCTCCCATCCCTCATTCTCCCCCAACGCCCCATGTGGCTCTGGTTTTTACTCGGGTGACATCATTCCCTCATGCCAGGGGGACATGGGAAAACAAGGCCGCCCCAATAATTGCACGACACCCCCCTTAGTCCCCCTCTACCACGACCACCCCCCCCCCCCCCCCCCCCCCCTCCCGGGGCAGCACCAGGCGAGCACACTCAGGCTTCTCTTCTCCTCCCCCGTGTACCGCAGCCCGCTTGGCTATTTTTCTTTGTTTTACGTTCCAGTGCTGATCCCATTAGTCGGCACTTCAGAACTCGGCCCGAGGCCACGAGGAGCCGCCTGTCACTCGTACGCCACACTCTGACTCCATCCACGGAGTGGGTTACGGCCCACACGCACCAATGTTTCCAGCAAATTGAATTATTGTTATTCCTCACCCCCCCCCCCCCCCACCACCACCACCACCACCTCTCTCGTTTTACGACCTCGTCCGCGCGTTCATCTGTTGGGGTGTTTCTCTGATTTAATATGATCGTACCCCCCCCCCCCCCCCCACAACTCAGAGAGGAAACAGAAACCTCCGTGGCCTGCACTCACGCTGGGCTCTCCCTGTAGAAAAACAGTCCCCTGCCTTTCCCGTGGGGAGATCGTGGAGGTTTTTTTTGTATTTCACTTCCCTAAACCTCCGCAGGCATCTCTCAGCACTTCACGGACAGCCGATGACAACGTCTGTCTTGAGGGGCTCTCCCCCCTTCTCCCCCCCATCTCCCCCATCTCCCCCTTTCTCTCCCCCCCCCCCCATCTCCCCCTTCTCCCTCCCTCGTTTCCATGTCGAGTGAGAGTACAGTAGGGCCGTGTGTCTCTCTGCCGCCTGTTTGTTTTAGCGAGACACCCCCCCCCCCCCCCCCTCTGCCGACAGCATGTTCTGAAGTGCGTTTTCTGGCTGCAGCTGGAGACGGCGGGCAGGGTGGAAATCCCCCCTCTCCAAGTCTGAGGAGACGGAACTGTGACTCCAACAACTGTTTCACATAATGACAGGCCGGGACGCCTGCCTTTTGAACGGGCCTCCTTTGATTGAAAGTGCCTCTCCTCTGCGCAATCAAACTGTCACGGAGGCCCCCTTTCTCATTCCTGCCTGATCAATCAGGAGCTTCTTCTCTCATCGCCGTCATCCTTCTCATGCCCGTTACAATCGGAGAGCTCTTTCGAGGCACCGGGCAGATTAATCAGTGTCTTGGATCCAGACCGCTGTCAGTTCACTTGTCGGGCCCGGAGTGCAATGCCGGCGGAGCCAGACGGGCTCTTTGATATCGCAGAGCTGCACGGTGAACCCCTGCTACTTAACCCCCCCACCCACACCCCGGCCCCCACCCGGCCCTGCAGGACCAGCCCCTTCCTTCATTCCTTTCGGTCCAAAACCAGATAAAGCATGAAACGCTCCCCTTGAGGATGAAGGATTACGATTGTGCATAAAGCATGAAGGCGTGTGAGTGTGTGTGTGTGTGTGTGTGTGTGTGTGTGTGTGTGTGTGTGTGTGTGTGTGTGTGTGTGTGTGTGTGTGTGTGTGTGTGTGTGCAATCCAGTTGTCACTGTTCATTAGTCCCGCAGGACGCTGACAGGGGGGGTGGGGGGGTGGGGGGGGGGGGCAATGTGTCGCACTCCATCAGTCCCAATCTCCATCTCGGCCTGTCATCCCAATCTGAGCTAGCGGCCTGGCCACCTGGTGAACGCAGGCGCTGATCGTCTCTGAGTCGGAGCAGGAAACGTCGAGAGGAACGCTGGAACAGTCTAAATCTGTGATTTTTTTGGAAGATACTGTGTATCGCATGTATTCTAACGTGGTTTTGAGTGAAAGAGGAGGTGGGCCGGATGAAATTCAAACAAAAACAGAGAGACTAATTCTGTGCTCGGTCTGTGAGGTGAACAGACAGAAACACACAAAGACAAATGAAGATAGAGCGCCGAAATACTTCAAAGGGAAAAAAGGCCTACAGGACGAGCTGGGGTGGGGGGTGTTGGGACTGCTAGGATTAGATAAGAACAGGAAACTCGTCTAGGGGCTGGCATGATCCCTCTGCCACATCCCCTCTGGAATAGCCACCCTGCCACCACCCACAGCTAGCACTAAACATGCTGGGTCTCCGCCAGAGACGATCACGGAAACAAACGGCGGCAGGCCAACCGACGAGGCAACGGCTTTTCCATTTTGGTACCGCTCCAAAAAAAAATGTAAGTAACGTAAAAACCTCTGCGTGCCTCTGCGGTGTCACCCTAAACGACAGAGGTAAATAAAGCAAACAAGCGAGCGCTGTGCGTCCATGTCACGGAGCTCAAGTCTCCCTGAAAACACACAGACTCCGCAATAACAAGTCATCGAGTTACCCGGGCCGGAGCGCTGGCGTTCGGGAAAGCGCTCCGGGCCCTATGTGGTGACGGAATCTTAGACATGGTGTTTCAAAGTCCCGCTCGAGGAGGGGGAGGGGGGGCTACATGATGATAGCCAGGGTTTAGCCTTTCTCTCCTGAGGGGCTACTCTGCCCACCGCGGAGTCTGGCAGCGCTAATTTGGAACGAAGCGAGGAACAAACGAAGGCCTACTGAGGGAGACGTGGTAGCGCAGGCTGTGCGACGTGTCAGGGACGTCTGCATAAACACACACACACACACACACACACACACACACACACACACATCGGAGTCCTTGCCTCGTTCTTCACATACCTGGCCTGCAGGAAGCACTCGTCCCTGGGGGTTTTGAACTCCTCAAATGGGTCCTTCACCTCCAGCACTGGGCAGCTCATACAGTGTGTGTGTAGTATTTTAAAATTTCTTATCTTTCTTTTCTCTATGTTTGAGTAGTATTTTGATGTAAATCAAACTTGGCGACGCAGTACTTCCTGTTGAAAGCAGGAAGTCACATGAGCTTCATTTAGACTGACAGATAAAGGTAAAATGCCGTGGCTGCCCTAAGGGAAGCTGACGCAAAGTCAGTGGTATGTGTCTTCCTCCAAAGAATGGAGTGAACAGACTTGGTGGGAATGCTGATCCCAGATCTGCGCCTGGGGGTGAACTCAACCGAAGGCCCGATAAAGAGAATAGATCCGTTTCCTGTCTGATGAAAGCCTTTCCTGCCAGACGGAGAGACCATAGGGCAGGCTGCGGAGATCAAATATCCCTCTGACTAATCACTTCATCTTTCCCAGGGCTCCTAGACCACCTCTTCCGATTCCGCTTTCGGAAAGGCCTTGGGAAATGTATTAAAAAGATGGTTATCAGGCTTTAATATCGCATCACTGTCGTTTGTCACGCACACACGCGTTACACGATCGTCGTATTTTAGGGCAGTGATATTGGATTCTGTCATCGCGGTGGCTGACTGACATGCACTGGTGCGTTCGGCGTTAGATGTGATATTGGCATTGTTCAACTGACATGGTGTTGCAGCTGTGGATGTGATGCATATGGATTATGTATGTCGTTTTTTTTGGTAACGTCGACTTTGTAATAGCCTAGGCTTTGCCCTTCTGATGCACCATTACCCAATTCTAGTTTTCATTTTTATACTCATACCTCATACCGACCCCCCCCCTTGCATTGCCTAAAATCTCATATGTTGAAGACCATTTAAAAAAGTATATTTTTCATCTGAGCCCTTAAGTCCCCACCGATTTTCAACGCAAAGTGACGCCCTTGGATGTGACATCTCCAGGGACTGTTTTACTTTCATCTAACCCATTAACTGGAGCATAAATCTCATGAAAGAAACTCTCTGTCAGAGTGCAATGTTTTTTTATTGCCGTCATTAATCCGAAACCATTTAGCGACCACGCTTGAAAGGGATTGTTTTGCCCCGACGTCATAAATTTCATAGCACCAGCTTTTGATCAAAATTGAGAATAATGTTGTGAAAATATGGAGTTGTGAAGTAGGCCGATCTGAGGAGATAACCTTGGCGTGGCTCTCCGTAACATCCTGGGACTCGGCAGATCAGAAACATGTGTTGTTGCCATGGGCCTGTGGGCCATGGGAACAGCCCCCGACTCAGGAACAGGTTCCCGGGAGAAACTCAAAAAAACCTCGGATGCAGGGAACAGATGGGAGTCTAACCTCGCTTCACATGCTGCTATA
>JAPMUY010006787.1:192500-200000 GCA_026901105.3 Galaxias olidus | reverse complement strand
CGCCCACCACCAAGATACCGGCTGACCTTGAGTCTGTTGAGTGTTGTTTGACTGACGCCTGTCGTCTTTTCCCCCGTATCCCCGCCGTCTTGACAGAACGACCTGGGAGGTCAGAGGATGCTGGTGAACCGGTGGAGCTCCTTCCTGAAGACCCGGCTCATCTGCTCCGTGGCGGGCGCCAACGGCATCGACACCCACTTTGACGAACTCGGTACGTGGTGGTCTGCGTGTGTGTGTGTGTGTGTGTGTGTGTGTATTTGTATATGGGCACTGAGCGGATGGTTTCCACAAACGCATGTAAGGTGGGTAACGTTCCCCCTCCTGTGCGTTGCAGAGGACGTGTTTGTGTTGAAGAGCAAAGATGAGAAGAACCCGGAGGTCTTCGGCCTTTTCAGCACGACCAGGTGAGCGGAGCGGACGAGGCCCGAAACTAACTGACCCGCCCAACTATCTCCCCCGCGCTTCAATCACTCACGCCAGCCCCTGAACTCTGGCCCTTTCCCTCCCCCCAGCGCTGTATTCAAAGGCTACGCCGTGTGTGTGTACCACATGGAGGACATCAGATCGGCCTTCAACGGACCCTTCGCTCACCGGGAGAAACCCGAGCACAACTGGACGCCCTACGAGGACCGGGTGCCCTACCCCCGCCCTGGATCTGTGAGTCCCCGCAGACAGGGGCAGATTTCAAACACATACTTTACAACCTCGCAAACCCCATCTCCATCCATCCATCCATCCTTTTGTACCTCATGTAGTTGATGTACATAAACACTTGCATGTGTACGTTTGGGTACGCGGGTAATTACGCTGCAAGTGGAGACCAACCAGTCCACCACTGCAGCGTGGATCGGCATTATGTATTCCCGGCGCGTCTGCTCTTGAGAGGGACAGTGTAACGGGGGATGTAGGACAGCTCTGGGACAATGTTCGGACAGTTGTTGCGACACCAGAAGGTCAAACTCAGAGAGGTGACAGTCTGGGCTTCAGCCAAACACAAACGTACAACATACAACGCACAAATTAAATTACCTTTTGTCCCCCCCCCCTCTCTTTCTCTCTGTCTCTCTCTCTCTCTCTCTCTCTCTCTCTCTCTCTCTCTCTCTCTCTCTCTCTCACTCCCTCCCTCCCTCCTTCCCTCTCCTCCATCCCCCTCTTCCCTCCCATCCAGTGTGCCAGCAAGGTGAACGGGGGAGGGTTCTCCACGTCGAAGGAGTTCCCCGACGAGGTGCTGCGGTTCGTGCGGGCCCACCCCGTGATGTACCGGCCGGTCCTCCCCCAGCACCGCAGGCCCATCCTGCTGCAGACAGAGCCAGGGGCCAGGAGGCTCACCCAGATCGCCGTGGACCGCGTCCAGGCCCAGGACGGACACTACCACGTCCTCTACATCGGGACAGGTAGGAACACCACACAGCGACTCAAACAGGTCTACAACGACAACTACCATAGATCAGAAATGCATAGAATACGAATTTTGATGAGGTTATAGGATGAATCAGATATCAAATGCATGGTATACGGGTGTTGATGAGGTAATAAGATGGATCCGATATCAAATGCACGGTACACGAGTTTCGATAAGCTCATAAGGTAAATCAGCCATTCTTCGGAGCCATGAGAGTGTTGCAATGTTTGTCTCTTTTTGTAATTAACCGGTGTCGTTAAGTGAGGTGAGCATGTTCTCCCCTCATTTTGGTTTCCCTCCCAGACGACTCGGTGGTGCTGAAAGTCATCTCCATCTACAACAAAGACACTGACACGGTGGAGGAGGTGATGCTGGAGGAGCTGCAGGTCTTCAAGGTACACCGTCATCAAAACTTACATGGCATACGGGGACATGAGATACGTGGCGCTTCAGTGCTCCTGTAGCTGAACAGCCATTTATGTGTTTTCATCTTCCTTTTGTTCTCATGGGTCACGCTATAGAAGCCTAAATATGTACCTGTATGTTTACACCCCAGGTCCCAGTGCCCATAACCGAGATCCTCATATCATCTAAAAGGGTAAGGCTCCTCACCCTGAACACACACACGGTCTTGATGGTCTGAAATGACCCGCGGTAATTTGGTTTCACCACAAGAGGGCAGCGTTGGCGCGGTGGGAGCGAAACTCACACCCGACGACCTTGCCTTAAATTACCAGAGCCCGACAGAGAACATCTGGAGAAGGCCATCGATGATGATTACCATGATTACAATGATAAGGACGACAATGGCGCTGATGACAACGATGATTGAAATAACGGTCTGGCGTGACGGCTCGAATGAAGGTGCTGTCGGTCTGCGGGGATGTTGTTTGAACGCCGCGTCTCTCTCGTTCCCTCCGCAGCAACAGCTGTACGTGGGGTCAGAGGTGGGCGTGGCCCAGCTCAGGCTGCACCAGTGTGACCTCTACGGCTCGGAGTGCGCCGACTGCTGCCTGGCCCGCGACCCCTACTGCGCCTGGGACGGCCTCACCTGCTCCCGATACTACCCTGCCGGAGTCTACACCAAGAGGTTAGACACACACACACACACACACACACACACACACAGCTATGATAATCAAAAAGTGTGCGCTTTTGGACGGTGTATTATTCCCTCCCCCGCAGAGGGGAGACACGAGTGTTTAGCACCCCCCACCCCTTGTCTCTCTTCTCCGTCTCCTCCGCTCCGCTTCTCGCCCCTGTCTCCCCAGACGGTGCCCGAGAGCACTCTGGTTGTGTAACGTCTATTAGTATTCTCCTGTTCACCCCTCGCTCTCTCTCTCCCTCTCCCTCTCCCTCTCCCTCCCTCTCCCACCGCCATCCTCCGATCTGTCCCTCTCCCTCCCTCTGGCTCTCTCCTTCCATCAGCAGGCGATTCAGGCGGCAGGATGTTCGCCATGGCAACGCCGTCCAGCTGTGCAACGGGCTCCAGATCGACGGTCAGTGTGTGGCGCCGTGTGTACGTGCATGCGCCTGCGTTTGAGTGTTTGGAGAGAGAGCGAGAGAGAGAGAGAGAGACCTGCATTTGAGTGTTTGTTGAGAGAGAGAGAGAGAGACCTGTGTTTGAGTGTTTGTTGAGAGAGAGAGAGAGCGAGAGAGAGAGAGAGAGAGAGAGAGAGAGAGAGAGAGAGAGAGAGAGAGTCCTGCGTTTGAGTGTTTGGAGAGAGAGAGAGAGAGAGAGAGAGAGAGAGAGAGAGGGAGAGAGAGAGAGAGAGTGAGACACTTGCATTTGAGTGTTTGTTGAGAGAGAGAGAGAGAGAGAGACTTGCGTTTGAGTGTTTGTTGAGAGAGAGAGAGAGAGAGAGAGAGCGAGAGAGAGAGAGAAAGAGATAGAGAGAGAGACACCTGTGTTTGAGTGTTTATTTATTTATTTAGAGAGAGAGAGAGAGAGCGAGAGAGAGAGAGAGAGAGAGGCAGCGAGGGTCGGCGTGTTCACATAACAGTCCATCGGGAAAAACCGCATGCAGTCATTTGTGGCATCGATTATTAATGCTATCGTTGGGAATAGCCAGAACCATTCACTGGGGAGGAAGTGGAGGGGTTAATGATGTTCTGATCGAGCCTGAGCCTGTGATTGGCTGCGTGCCTCTCCGAGGAAGCAATGTGGAGTGAAGATGATAGAAAATGACCTCGCTCTACACAGAGGGGTTTGATGGAGGTGGCCGAGGTCAATGGGTCTCGACCCCCCCCCCCCCCAGAGTGACAGGGTGGGGCGAGATGAACGCTCTGGAAAAAGCAATAAAGGGGTCAGGATAGGTTCATCGCTATCATCAGCCAAGCCCCCGCTTTCCCCTCTGGTCTTTAGCTCATATTATGTGTGTCTGTGTGTGGGTTTGTGTGTGTGTGTGTGTGTGTGTGTGTGTGTGTGTGTGTGTGTGTGTGTGTGTGTGTGTGTGCTTGTGCTTGTGCTTGTGCATGTGTGTGTGTGTGTGTGTGTGTGCGCAGAGGAACAGTGGCAGCGCGCTGAGGAGAAGCTGGTGTACGGCGTGGAGAGCAACAGCACCCTGTTGGAGTGTACACCCCGCTCGCTGCAGGCCAGGGTGCTCTGGTTCCTGCAGAGAGGCGCCGACCGACAGGAGGTAAGACCACCCCCCCCCTCCCCCACTTAATTCTAATTATAGAAAAATAGATAATGCACAAAAAAAATTGCTGGCGCACAACATTGATATTTAAAGCCAACATTTATTTGTTGCCTTAACATTGTTTTGCTTTTGCCCAGGTCCACGGCGACGAGCGCGTGGTCGCGACCTCCCACGGCCTGCTCTTCCTGCGGGTGCACGGCGCCGACGCGGGCGTGTACGTGTGCCAGACGGTGGAGCACGGCTACGTGCACACGCTCCTGCGCGTCACGCTGCACGTGCTGGCCGCGGAGACGGTGGGGGGGGTCCTCAAGAGAGGCGCCGCGGCGGAGGACGGGCCGGGAGAGAGGGAGCCCCTGTGCCAGCACGCCGCGGCCAGCCTAGCGGGCCCCAGCGTGGGCCCCAGGGCCCCGGGCCCGGGCCCCCAGTCCAAGCTGTGGTACAAGGACTTCCTCCAGCTCATCGGCTACGGCGACGCCCAGCGAGTGGAGGAGTACTGCCAGAGAGTGTGGTGCTCGGAGAAGAAGCGCCGGAAGACCAAGCGGAGGTACGCTCCCACGGGGGCGGAGAAGAAGGGGAGAGGGAAGGCAGACAACCTCCAGAGAGCCCCCAGACACACCCTGGAGACCTGAGAGGAAGAGACGCTGACTGTACACCCACACACACATCCAAACACAGCACACGCACAGCGCGCACACACACACACACACACACGAAAACACACAAGTGTGCACAGTAAAGGTCAGACTCCCTCAGTGTTTGCAGCAGGTGAAAGGTGTGTACCTGCCACTCCGACAGGGGACTCGACAACCAAAACAAAGCTACAAGGCTGTCCCATTCGCTAGTGCGCTATATACAGTATTGATGTCTTGATCTGCATGTGTTCCCTTGGACTGAATAAGATGTTAAATTAAGGAGCCTCAGCCGCAGCCAAAAAGACTGAAGGGTCTGATAGACGCGTCCCTCTGTGTCCGTCAAAGCCCGGAAAGGGGCCGGACCGCGTTTGAACGACGTTGCCTCTGATCCGAGGAGACAGAACTGACAGCAGCTCTCCCAGAACTGTCCCCAGCCAATCCAATCCGAGCGCCCATGTGGAAAGGGAGTGTATGAATTCAAATAGGCGCTTCTGTGTATGAGACGAAATTGTCCCGTGTTATAAACTTTATTCATTCTCAGAGGTCTGTCATCCAAGTAAGGAGCTTGTGTCAAAAGTCTTCTTTATAGATTACATATATGGCATGTTATACAGTATAAGTGTATTAAATGGGCCGCATTCATATCTGTAGAAAAGAGACTGTGTTCATATCTATACAAGTGAGGCCATTTTCATGTGTTTTGCAAACTGTATTTTGAAGCCTTTGCGACCAGGGTGTAGTGCTCCACTGGCCTTCGCTAGTCCAACACACACTGCTCAGAACTGACTGACAAAGCCCTTGCAGACTCACCCAGCTAGCCAGACATAACCCAAGGCATAATGTTCAAAGCTGATCAATAGCTACTGAATCTCATCTTGCTGGCCAACCCCAACGCACACTGCTCACAACTGACCAATCGCTGGTCAACCTCATCCTGCTGGCCAACCTCATCCTGCTGGCCAACCTCATCATGCTGGCCAACCTCAACGCACACGGCTCACAACTGACCAATCGCTACTCAACCTCATCCTACTGGCCAACCTCAACGCACACTGCTCACAACTGATCAATCGCTACTTAAATCACTACTCAAACCTGACAAACTGACCCCCTCCTCAGAACTGTGCCCCACCCTACCTGACCATAGAGTAAAGCATGTGCTGTTGGCTCCGACTAATTCCCTGCAAATACCTGCCATGGGCCACCTGAGAATCACTAAGACATCCTACGTCAATCATGCTGTCACAACTGACTGTAGAGGCTTGTACTGTAATTAAGTTATTTTCTTGTAGGCTTCTACCTTGAGTTCAATAGTTGTTTGGATGTTGCAGACTGAAACTGGAAATATCCTGATTCACATTGTCTATTTTCTATGAGCTTTAACTTTGCACCGCTTACTATCAAATGTGTTGTCAAGTACACCTCCGTTATGACTAAGTAATACCACTAGGTTTTGGATGCTTTGAGGAATGTGATTTCTAGCAAAAAAATGTATTAATACGTTAGCACTTGATAAACCCAGTAGGGAAAATATGTTGATATTGTAGTCCCAGTATGAATAGCCACCGCGACATTTGTGATAAAATAAATATACCAACTGTACTGTTTCACTGGTGCTCGTGTGATGTTCAGGACGGCCAGGGTTTGTCTGTCCGTCTGCTAACCGTTACTTTGTATTCAAAGGCTTGCAGAAGAGACGAGGCACATTTGTTAGTTAGCATTCCCCTCCGCCACTGCATCAGTCCCCGTCCCTTTTTTTTCCGTCGCTCTTCATCCCTGTCCTTCCCTCCTCTCCTTCCCTCCCTCTCGTCACCGTAATGATTCCGAAGACGGGGGTTCATAATTAGCCGCGCCGAAAGCCGGCAATCTACGGCAGCAGACGTCCGTTTCAAAGAAGGCAGGGAACGTTAGGGTGTCCGCCCGACCATGTCATTGGCTAGACCGAGGAGTCGGCCTCATGAATATTCAAGCTAGTGCGAGACAACAGCATTAGATGTGGTGACGGGAAGTCGAAACCTGTCTTTTCCCTCTGCCATGTTTGGGCATTCCAATTCAACTGAGTGTCTTATCTCTCCATTATTTTTGCCACTCGAATGTGTTGTTCAGACTACAGCGTCCCGCTGGATTAACGTCTAAGCTTAACACAAGAAGAAGCGAGGCCTATTATAACCCACTTTCTCCACGCACGATTCTTTTTGACCGTCATCCCATTTAGTAGTGTGGGGCTAAAATTGAAAGCGTTGCGTCTCCTCTGGCTCTCACAAACAGCTGCCATTGAAGAGATGGATGGTCTCCTCCCGGTGTCACCGCCTTGATTCAGCCGTCAATGATCTGGAGACGCCGTCTCCGTCTCTCACGCGCACGCACTCGCCGCTGCAACTCACGGTGGTCAGCCTCCAATCAGACAGCCATAAATACAGAGCAATATCTCCCAGTAGCACGTTTTTATGACCTTCCCCCGTCGCGTGGTTCAGTAACTCAAACGTGCTGTTTTTGCAGAGCGCAATGTAAATGTCGTTGAACACAAGGAAATGCCATTGATCCCCCCCCCCCCCCCCCTCCCCCCGCAGAAGACGGCTTTACCGCGCACTCTGGCTCTCAGGGGGGAGGGGTGGGTACTACCTGCACGGGGATGATGAAGGGATTCAAACTGCTGATTTACAACCGCCTGCTGCCATGACAACGACCGGTTTGAACCCGCTCTGCCGTTGTCCTCTCCATCAACCACCCCCACCCCCACCCCCACCCCTCCCTCGTTCTGCTTGGGGAAGCAGCATCACTGGTCCCCAGTCCCCCTCGCCGGTGCCCCCCTACCCGCCGCCCC
>JAPMUY010006787.1:77500-187500 GCA_026901105.3 Galaxias olidus | reverse complement strand
TGGCTCTAGCTCTTGATTCGCCAGCATGGGCAGGAGGAGATTAGGGGGTGTGAACCACGTTATCCTTAGGATTCTCCCATGAAATGAGGGAAAGGGGAGGGATGAGGAGGGGGGGGGGGAAGGAAGTGAACAGAAAAGAAACCGAGACGGAGAGAGAGAGAGAGAGAGAGAGAGAGAGAGAGAGATTAAGGGATGAGTCAAATTGAATGCTGGGTCTGGGAGGAGCGGTCTAAGAGGTCGCTGTCCCTTTAAGAGTATTTTTAGTGGCGTTAGTGTTGGTCACTGCTCAGGGAAACAGACCATGTAGGGTGGCAAGCGAGAGCCACATTCTCCCTGCATGGGTGCCGGGTGAAGCCAACGAGGGAGTGAGCACTGCCGGGCGCATGCTTACGGAGGGCAGGCGACAGATTGGCGAGGGCCAGTAACCCGACCCTCCTTATCGTGGGGACCGTCGAGTCATCAGCCAATCGACACGCTTCGCTGAGTGTTCACGTAATGTGTCACGCTACGCTAATGGCTGTCACCTTCAAGAGGACAGTGTATCGTACAGAACGGGAAGCGCGGGGAAACATATTAAACATTGACCAAAATCATTTATCATAATCGATTTGAGATGAGTTCTCTGTCTTTAATAGACAATTGAACCTAAGAAACATAACCTAAGACATGCCATACACTTGTAATTTCCCACCCCACATTACCTTGATAATGGCCTACGCAGGCTTTTACCCCTCTCAAGAGTAGCGTCTGAGCGTCCACATTTTCCCTTCTTCAGGGCGGATATGTAAATTTAATGACACTGGCAAAGTGCGCGTGATCGGGTTACTGTATGGATTACACAGTGACCCTGCGGCGCCGGGTGGCTCGGAGACCCAGAGAGGCGACCGGCAGCACACCTCCATGCAGGGCCCCGCTCCGCACCCAGCCGCTCCCAGGGAAGACATGCCGGCCAAGAACTGCTTCGCCTTCCTGAAAGGCCAGCGACAGAGGTGGGTCGCCTGTTCTTTGTGGTAACCGCAGGGCCTTACCTGTCGGCGTGGTGGTGGGGGGGGGGGGTAGTTTGACGTTGTCTGGTGAACGTTCTGAGTGTTTGGGTAAAAGCTGACGAACGTGTAAAACTGCAGCGGAGTCGTAACTGCCAGCCCGCTTTTGTCCTCCAACGTCTGGGCTTAATTAAAACGAGAGGGTGATAAGTACTTCTGGGATACGGCGGCCTGTGTGTGTTTGTGTGTGTCTGTGTGTGTGTGTGTGTGCGTTCGAGAGAGATAAAGAAAGAAAGAAAGGGAGAGAGAGCAAACGAAGAAGGCAAGGGGGAGAGATGGGGGGGGGGGGGGCTTGTGGAGGAAAAGAGTGCTGGGGGAATACAAATGCGTCTGGGACTGGCTACGCTTCGGTGAGCAGTGGAGGCCGGGCAGAGGTAGCGAGATGGGAGCAGGGCCACGGAATGGAACGGTGTGGTCGTTTGTCAAACTGGACTCGCCCTCGTGTGTAAAACCGAGAGGGAGCCTTTTAAAATGGCATCCCGTGCTAGCGGCTTTATGTGGGAAAGGGGATCTGTTGCTCACAGCAGGTGCATGCTGTGGAAATCCTTCTCCATTGTATCCCCTACCTCTAATTAAAACATTTGCTCCAAAAATGTTTTCCCCATTTGATGGTCATTCATATTTAAGGCACATGCAACACGTGTTGCTGGTTCTGAAAATAACTGGTATTATAAATATAATGTTGACATTGCCAACCTGCTGCTAGGCCTATGCAACAACGTGGATTTGCTAATGTCCCACAGCAAATAGGCTACAGAGGGTACTTTGTGACTAGCCCACACACGGGGCAGCGTAATTGGACAGATGATGTGTGATTCATGTGCCCGTTGGGAAGTGACATTTCACCCTGCAGTCAGAGATTGCATGGAAGGGGTTTGTTGGTATTTAGTGGTTTTAGATTACTAAAAGTCAATTGCTTTCCACCTCCATGGGATTCTTGCTCCCCAGATGGAGGTCGCACTCATGAAAGTATGTGTTTGGTTGTGAGATAAGAGCTTTATAGTGTGTGTTGTGTAAGCAAAATCTGGTGCTGTGTGCACACTGGCAGGGACCAAAGCCTGCTGCTCATCTCACACATCACACGTGACGCACCACTTCCGCACGCCCACACACCACTTGTTCTCCCTTCCACACACACACACACACACACACACACATATATACACGCCGCTGGAAGCAGAGCACGCTGAGTGTGAAGTGTGTCCACTTGGGTCTGTGTCTGTGTGTACAGAGAAATCCCTGATAAGTCCTGTCCCCAGAGGCTGCCGTGAGCAGTGCCGCGTTATCGTCCACCTCCCAGATGAACGGTGCATTACGGCTGGGCAGGGCTCTCTCTTCCCCTCACCACCCCCCCACCCCCCCCTGGCCACTCGGACCGTCCGCCCTCGGATATACTATTACACGGTGGAAGTTTTGTTTACATCCAGATACCCCTTTGGGTGAACTGTTTAGCCCAAACGTGTAAGGAGTCCCCGTCTCCCCTTTTCGCGTAGGCGTGGAGTTTTTCCTCAGGGGGACTCCCATTGTTACCCCTCATCTCAAGTACACGCCGATGCTCACTTAAGTCTGTCCCTGTAAATTCAACTGAGGAAACTAAGGTGAATTCACATGTTTTTTATTCAAAAACAGAAAGTAAATGTATCCCCGAGAATCATGGCACGGTTGTACTCTTTTTTTTATTGAATTGTTTTCGATCCTAGCCCTATTGGTGGACTTTTGCAATTGTCCAGCACTACTTGGGCTTTGACAAATCTCTTGGCGAGAACACTGTTTCTTATGTATGAGCACGTCCCAACAGCCTCTTCACCTGGCCAGGGAGGAGGACGGAGACAGGCTGTTCTTCATCCACAACACAGCATGGGGACAGCAGGCCAGGAGTGTGCCGCCCAGATTGTCTCTTCCCATCACATCTGCTCTCCTCAATGGCGGAAGCAGTCTTCTGGGAAAGGTGCCAGCCTGGCTGGCCCTTATGGAGCAGGAGGAGGAAGAGTCTAGACTCCAGTGCAGCCAGACTAGTGAGTCTGCCGGGGGCTTCTAGGTGTTCCCCGGCTCCCCAACACTTCCACGTTCTAACTAGCAGCGTGCTGCATTGTTTTCTTTTTCACCTCAGGCCCAGGAGGAAGGGTCTAGGCCAGTTGTAGTGCTAAAGGTCCCAAGTGGTTATTTTCCACTTAGCATGCTATCACAGCGCAAGTCTGCCTGTGAGCCCACAGGCTGGGCTCCGAAAGGAAAAGGAATTCAGATGCTGACCACACACAAACAAGGACATAAATTTACAAATTTATTTTGATGGTGTCTGTGGCTAAAAGCAGGGTTAATGTCTTGCCCGGCATAGGTTACTGCTAAAACAGAAAGGTATTGGGGTGAAGAGCATACGTTTTGAACTACTTAGCTGAAATTGCTTGATTATTTAAAATATTCATATATTGATACTCCTTCTCCCTCTCTCTCTCTCAAACACGCTCACTCACTCACATAAATACACTCATATTTTGTATCTTGATGCAGTGTAGGCAGAATATGCTGAAGAATGGCCAAGGATGTGGTTGTTGTTGCAGCAATAATACTTAGGCTATCACTGAACCATCGGACATGGGCCAAATTACTGAAAAGGATTACCTTCATTCATAAATCAGAAAGAGTAATACAATTAACATATATGTTTATTTTGTATGTATACAGATTACATTAAATCAAAAAAATATATATATTTAAAACACAGCTAATTGGAAAATAACAATACATAAAAAACTATAGAAATAGAACAATGGAAAACCACTAATTAATTCAACAATATTACATATGTAGGCCTGCTATCAACTTCAAGTAAAACAATCCACTCCGGCATTGTGTACTATAAAAAAAATACATGAAGACCTTTTGTCAAACTCAAATCTAAATTGTAAAATTGACATTTCATAAACCTGCGAAATTGTCATTTTGAATGTGAAAACAGTTGATGCGATAATGTCAACATACTGTGCACAATGATAAATCTCTGGGGTTTTATTGCTAATAACACGACTGTTTGGAGATAAATCGTCTTGTCTCTTTAATTTCAATTTTCGTGCGTGATGTATTAAGATCACCTGTCAGGAGCTGCGCTTGCGCAGTGGCGATGAAGGCGGAGTGGATGCTGAGCGCTCGCGCTGCCCTGTGCCCTCCATCCCGTGACAATCAAGCTAGAGGCATAGAAAGGGAATTTCGGATGAGGTTCAAGCGACACTGGCGTGTCATTTCTTCCATGACACTGCGCGGAGAGGTATATTTTTGTCGGGTTTTATAGGAATACCGTTGTTACTTTTGTTTGACATTGTGACCGCGTAGAGTGAAGGATGCTCATATGCAGGGTGGGAGGGGAGAGGAGCGAGAACACATCGGAGAGGATTATACGGCGGGATTGCAACTGTAGACAAGGGCTTTGATTTGGTGTGCCCAATACTGAGAATGGATGTTTATATTTTAGAGGAGTATTAGATTACGAAAGGGTTTGTGGGCGAACAAATAGCCAAAAACATGATTTTTCCATCTTAGTACCAGGATCCAGGTTTGGAGACTTGAATACTCTGCATATCTTAATGTGTATTGTAAATTGGGTTAAAACAACATTCTGTTGTAAATTGCATACTTTCCTGAAAACAAATCTGATAAATGGGTCGCAGACTGACAGTAACAATTTCTTTATCACAAAAACGGTACCCTATTTTAACCTATAATCAATTTGTATCCTGTTAACAATAAGATGTTTTATTAGCAATGTGTACGATCTCTTGTATAATATTTACTCTTTCCTTTCGATGTGTTCTGATATCGTTTTCCAATTGTAATAGTGTATGAAATCATATTTCCATACAAGCCCACTTCATGCATCATTTCACGTCCCCTGCCCGGATGTGCCTGCGGTTTGTCCAAACGCCAAATTGACTGATTTAACTCTACAATTCGCATTAAAAACAATAGATATCGTATAACATTTATCTGAATTTTAAATATAAAGAATGCCATCAGACTAGTAATGGCCTAAATTAAACATGTCTGGCTGTTATCCTGGGTCTATTACAAGAAATCAGCTCCAAGGTCTTGCTTGAGCTCTTTCACGTTCAGTGGCTAGAGAGGAAATAAGTAAAGCAAGTAATAAGTAAATCCGTGCGCGAAGCTACATTGTGCTATAAACTTTGAATGATTACGGCACCGCAGTCAATTCAGAGAGCAGTAACTCATTCAACCCCTTTGCTCGACTTGACCGTAAAATATTACTCACTTGAAGAGAGACTTCTTTGGCTTGAGAAAGTATAAAACCGTGATCCATCGCGCGGCTCTGTAATGCTGTCCATGGTGCTGAAAGCAACAGTCGGCGCAGCGTAAACCAAACATAGTGAAGCGTAATGGTTTTCTCAGAATAGAGACAATCGATATGAGATGATATTCGGTTTCCTATGAGCTCACGTCATAGTCACAGTCAAATCAGGCATGTTTTTTGTTACATCTTTATTTACTTTGATGTATTTAAATTGTGTAACCTGCTTTTATATTCACATATGTAAATACTAACGGTTGACAGGAAAGCAAGCAACATGAATATTTAAATCACGATAAACAATATTTTTTCCCATTTATCCTCTACAAGCTAGAAATACATGAACACAGTTATTTATCATATATTCTTTTATCCAGCATTATTCAGAGCCAAGACCAGATGAGACTGCTGGCTCATGATGCAGCAGGAGGAACATGACACCCACCAATATCATCCTGTTTCCTGTAGTCTCATTATTTCCCCCATGTTATCCATCCTAATGTTTTTATTGTGTTTACCATGTTCTACCTCGGGCAACACATTGAGTCAGATAATATTGCAAGAGATTTACAAGCATACTCGTGTTGCCTCCCTGCAACCCCCCCCCCCCCCTCTCTCTCTCTCTCTCTCTCTCAATCACACTCTCTTGTCACACTATCTCGCTCACTTCTGCTTTCTCTCTGTCCACTCCCCATACACTCCTGTAGGAAGTCCGATGTAGACGCTGAGCCAGAGGGGAGCCCAGCGAGCAGCAGCAGCAGCAGCAGCAGCAGCGGGGCAGTAGATGCCCTCTCCCCAGCTCCAGTCCCTGCCCCTGCCCCCTCTCAGGACCCCACAGGAGTGCCAAGACGGAGGGGGGACAGCTCCTGCTCAGACTCTGACACTCCTGTAGACTCCATCTCCACTAAGGACGACGACAAGGACAGGGAGGAGGAAGAGGAGGAAGACCCCGCCATGTTCTCCAATTTCCTAAGTGGGGCTAACCCCCTCAGTGCTGTGTCCTCCACTGTAAATAAGTTGGGCCTGTTTGGGGACGATGCCAAGCCGCCTGGGGCCCAACAGGCTGCACCAGGCCCGGGCAAATCCCCACAGCCACCTCAGGGCCCCCAAGGACCTCAGAAACAAGGCCAGGTGCCTCCTAAGCTGGGTAATGGTCAGGCTGGGCCTCCAGCCAAAGCTGGTGGGCAGCAAGCCCCTCCCAATGCTGGACCACAGTCTGAGGGCCAGGCTAAAGGTGGAACACAACAAACTCAACCCAAGGGGGGCCCACAGCAGCAAAGTGGGCCTAAGGTTGGAGCTCAACAGCAGCAGGGGTCTCCCAAACCTGGACCACAACAACAGGGTTCTCCCAAACCTGGACCACAACAACAGGGTTCTCCCAAACCTGGACCACAACCACAGGGGTCTCCCAAACCTGGACCACAACAACAGGGGTTTCCCAAACCTGGACCACAACAACAGGGGTCTCCCAAACCTGGACCACAACAACAGGGGTCTCCCAAACTTGGACCACAACAACAGGGGTTTCCCAAACCTGGACCACAACAACAGGGGTCTCCAAGGATTACACTACAGCAGCAGTTGGATGGAAAACCTGGGCCCCAGCAGCTAGGCCCCAAAGGCCCTGGGGCTCGCCAAGCAGGCCACGCTCAGACGGGGCCTCCATCACAGGGAGACATCAATCCTAGACCACAGTTAAAAGCTGGAGCTCAGGCTCTCTGCCCAGTGTGTAACACTACAGAGATTAATAAGCATGCCAAGGAGCTGCCCAACTACAAAACCTGCACACAGTGCAAGTCTGAAGTCTGCAGCTTGTGTGGTTTCAGCCCTCCAGACTCAGGGGTAAGTTGAGGTTAACTCCATTTTGTATAACCAGGTTCTGTAGGTGATATAATATCTAATACATATTCCATGTTATTTCTGATTCGTTTTGTTAATCTCTCTATAGATCGGTGTGTTTTATAGAGCTGATAAGTGAACGCTCCTTTGTCATGGCAAGGAGTATAATGTGATTGGTCAGTGTATTGACTACAGGTCACCACTTAGTAGTCTGTTTAAAGAGAGCAATCGTGTTTACTGGCAGTTCATTTAGGAAGAAACATACTGCAGTCTGGAAAAGGAAAGTTGTGACCATTTATGAAAGAAATAGTGTTGACCTGTGGCGGAGATCACCACGAAATCGTGTTTGTGTTTGTTTCACCTTACTGGAACAATCTGTGGTAATTAGGCACTAACAAGCTACGTTTCTATTTGACATTCAGACCGATAATTACAACAGATCTCTATATCGCAAGCATGGAAAGTATTATGTGGATTGGGGAAGATTCAAACGCGTTAAAAACGAAACGGAAAACATTATTGATTATAATCGTCTTATGAGTATGATTATTTCTTAACCAAATGTTTGTTTTACAGGGAAAGGAGTGGCTGTGTCTGACCTGCCAGATGCAGAGAGCTTTAGGTGCCACAGAAGGACCAGGAGCCTCCAAGAGGAAACCTCAGGCTTCGCCCAATAAAGCCCCTTCTGCCCAAAAAACAGTACCTGGTGGCCCCCAAAAGACTGACTTCTCGATGGCACATCCAGCTAGGACCGAAGCAGCAAAACCAGCAGAGAGTCAGAAACAACCCAGTCCAGCTCCAGGTCAGAAAACACCACAAGAAACCAGACGAACATCAGGGCCTCAGAAACCACTAGACCAGACCAACCAACCTGGACGGAGACCGAGTAATGTCACTGCAGCTCCACAAGAAGAGTCTGGAGGCTTCTTTGGATTTGGTGGTTCTAAAACTGCTGCAGCAAAGCCTGCAGAGTCAGTGACTGGGAAGGTGTTTGGCTTTGGGTCGTCCTTCCTGAGCTCTGCATCAACTATGATCTCCTCAACTGTTCAGGACGAGCCCCGCCCCACACCACCAGCTTCTCCCAAGGTGTCTGCTTCTGCCCAGGCCTCTCCCAAAGAAGCTGCTGCTCAGAAAACAGAGGAGAAGAAGCCAGAGCAGCCTCAGCAGACCAAGGCTTCACCATCAGTACAGGCCAAGGTGGACAAAGCCCCATCTGAGCCTCCAAAGGCAGCAGCAGCCTCCCAAGCTGCTCCCAAAGCAGGCCAGTCTGCTTGTCCTCTCTGCAAGGTGGAGCTCAACATTGGCTCCAAGGATCCTCCCAACTACAACACCTGCACTGAATGCAAGAACAAAGTCTGCAACCAGTGTGGATTTAACCCAATGCCAAATGTTACTGAGGTATGGCATTATATTTTTATTTTATTTTGTTAGACTGTCTGACAACGCTGTACTTACAGTTAATATAAACAAAAGTAAAGATAAGAAAATACATATTGTAGAAAGGAAGAAATTAGATTGAAACATATGAAGAATCTGAAGAATTTTATTGTATGAAAGATACATATACTGATCCTGCTTGGTTCCGACGCCTAGACATTAATTATTTCCCAACAGCTGGACAAGGCAGTGGTGTAGACAGACCTGTAATAATCCTAATGGCCTTAGTTAGACAGCCACGGCTAAACACTTGTCACTGGAGCAATGAGGAGCGCCGCTGATATTTCTGTCTCCAGGGTCACACTGACACGGCCATGCCAGGGGGATTGTCTGCTAGGGAACACCGTGTTGGCGGTGCTCTAATTGGGGCCTCCGTATTCTAGGTCATCTTCAGCACAAAAGGACTTGACACTTGACTCTGTAATTCAACGCACGCTGTTTTGTAGGCTACCTCGGCCCGGGCAGTCCGGGGCTTCTTGATCGCCTCAGGGGGCTGTGGTACTCTGCACATGGCCTGAGACAGGAATACATTTAGATGGAGAGCTCTGTTTGGTGAGCTCTGTTTGGCTGTCTGTTCGCGTGCGAAAATAATGTACAGTACATTACTGACCTTCTGCTACTGTATACGGATTTAGATTTGGCTGACTGGAGTAAAAATAGTTATGGCCCTATTTGTAATTTCAGGCCGAGTGGCACTCCTGAGAATAGCACATCCCTTTCAGTTTGGAAGGCATCGAGTTTGTGCACTGTATAATGTCGACCAAGGATTTTCTTGTCATTACGAATGGGCCTAATTTCATTATCAAATGCACTACATTGCACTGCAAAGGGTTCCATAAGGTTAGTTAATGAGTGTAGGTCTGACATCCATTACTCTTCAGCTGTTTTGGCCAAAGCAGATAAGCACTGGACAGTCAGGTAGAATAGAGCTAGAGCTCCTCTCATTCCGGAGCAATATGTCTTGTGTAAGCACTTGTATTTAAGAGAAAACTAGGTAGCAACGCATTCTGTACACAGTAAGAAATGAACGCACGGAGATTATGAGATTCTAAACGACTGTTGCAAAGAAAAATAAAAAACACTATCCATTCCCAGAATATAATTTAAATAATATTAACAAAATGTTGTAAACCCTGAAGCAGTATAACGCATTACAGCAGTGTTTGAGGCAAACAAGTATTTTAATATCAATTGCTCAGAAAAATTTAAATAAAAATCTCCAAAACAAGGGACCGAGATCAGCATAAATCAACATTCAGTAATCAATTTTACTTTAGAAGGACGACAGTACGATAATTGCCTCTCTTACCACCTGGATGAGACAACATTTTGTATTTCCATTTCAAAATTAAATAGAACCTTTTGGTTATGACCAAATAATGTTTCCTGACGTATATTGCACATCCCATTAAAGCAAAAAAATATATTGATGTTAAGGGTTATATGTTTATGTAACCAAATAATTTAAGATGCCCTCAACTGGGAATGTCATGATATTATTGTTAGATATTGTACAATTTCTATTTTCACTAAATGACCTTAGTAAATATTGTGGCTCATTTAGTTTTAAATATATTTAATTCAGTTAAACTGAAACATACTCAGTTTAAACTCAGTAAACTCTATGTCCAAATACTTTTGCTGTCATGGCCTGGATTGTTTGGCCTAGCTTTATTTGATTGGTTGCCTCGGCGTGGACTCCAGGACATTATAGTTAATTGTTTACACCTGCTCCCCATTATCTTGTTTAGGTCGATCTGTTCATTGGTTCTTGATTTGTTCCAATTTTGTATTTAAGCCCTGTCCTATGTCGGTTCTGTGTCTTGCATCGTTTGTTGTCGCGGTTGTCTGTGAAAGTAAAGGTTTGTTCCCTTTCATTGCCACTATTGTCTGCATTCCTCCTCCTTTCAACACCCTGTCCTGCATTTGGGTTGGACCCTGCATCGAATTGTGACATTTGGCGAACAAAACACGGCTGAATTAATTGGTTTTAAATGAATATGAGTTATATTCTAGCTAGATGTCACAATACATGTTAAGGTGTGACTAGCTGCTTGCTGACTGCTACAGAGTTTGGGGAATGTACTATGTGGAGGAAGGCAAAAAATGACATGCAGTTGGCATAATATCAACTATTCCCAACGGCACTTATGCTGAACAGGTGCCCAAAGTTCCTTTTGCTTATGGTTTTCATCTCAATGCGCTTATATATATATACAGTCCAAAAAAACAAAAACACGTGATGCCTCGTGAGAGTTATTGCTGGTGCAACCATGCAAAAGCGGAAGCAAACACAGTATGTTCCTTCCAAACCAAAATAAAAACAAAAACAAAGGGGGTTTAATTGGGTGAGAATGTGGCTTGGCTCTGGTCGACTAGCAGATTTGTCCTCAAGTGTTTATAAACGTATCTACACCTTGAAATACAATGGCGCATACGATATATATATATCTGTTCTGCATCAATGTAAGACACCTGCAACAGTAACATTTAGCATATTCTAAAATCCTACCTGAGCTGGCTAAGTCATAATTCTATTTAATTCCAACAAGTCAAGTATTGACAGCAAATAGATGTATTAGTACATTTTGCACCACAGTTCCTGATCAAAGTTTAGAAACAAGCCTTATAATTTCTCCATCTGGTCATAAAATGCTGTGGCACAATGATAACCATTTGGAGCGTCTACTCTACATGGTCTTGAGGTAATATGGGCAGCTGGTGTATTTTAATAACAGGCACAAAGTCAGCATCTATGTAGTGGGCTATGCAAAGCAGATGGCCTGCTTATGCTATAATACGTACTCAATGCAAACATTACTTTGTTATATTTACATGGTTTCATTCAAATACATTTTGTTATCTCTTGCATTTTACTGAGCTGGTCTCATGCCAATAACAAACCTAAGCCTGATTATATATGTTTTGTTTTTTCTTCAT
The DNA here is from genome assembly GCA_026901105.3 of Galaxias olidus. NCBI lineage: Eukaryota > Metazoa > Chordata > Actinopteri > Galaxiiformes > Galaxiidae > Galaxias > Galaxias olidus. The sequence continues at coordinate 175,944 of JAPMUY010006787.1, read as the reverse complement.
TTAGTAAGATATGGTCCCACAACATTTTCTTTTATTAAATATCTTTTTTATTTTAACCTATTAGATTTCTCAATTATGTCTGTCTCTACAGAAAAAAGAGTGGCTATGTCTGAACTGTCAAGTGAAAAGAGCTGGAGGAGGAATGGATCCTCCAGGACCTCCGATGATGAAACCACAGCCTTCACCCAACAAAGGCCCCTCTGCCCAGAAAGCCAGTGCATTGCCCAGCACATCTATAAAGGAGACCCCAAACCCTGTTCAAATGCAAAAGGAGCTTTCAGCACCAGGATCTCCTCAGAGGAAACAGTCTACACCAGTAGAGAGTCACAAACAACCCAGTCCAACTCCAGGTCAGAAAACACCACAAGAAATCAGACGAACATCAGGGCCTCAGAAACCACCAGACCAGACCAGCCAACCTGGACGGAGACCAAGTAATGTCACTGCAGCTCCACAACAAGAGTCTGGAGGCTTCTTTGGATTTGGTGGTTCTAAAACTGCTGCAGCAAAGCCTGCAGAGTCAGTGACTGGGAAGGTGTTTGGCTTTGGGTCTTCCTTCCTGAGCTCTGCATCAACTATGATCTCCTCAACTGTTCAGGACGAGCCCCGCCCCACACCACCAGCTTCTCCCAAGGTGTCTGCTTCAGCCCAGGCCTCTCCCAAAGAAGCTGCTGCTCAGAAAACAGAGGAGAAGAAACCAGAGCAGCCCCGGCAGGCCAAGGCTTCCCCATCAGTACAGGCCAAAGTGGACAAAGCCCCATCAGAGCCTCCAAAAGCAGCAGCAACCTCCCTAGCTGCTCCCAAAGCAGGCCAGTCTGCCTGTCCTCTCTGCAAAGTGGAGCTCAACATTGGCTCCAAGGATCCTCCCAACTACAACACCTGCACTGAATGCAAGAACAAAGTCTGCAACCAGTGTGGATTTAATCCAATGCCTAGTGCCACTCATGTAAGTTAAACCATTACAGTTGTATTTCAAATCATTGTCTACAGACCCAAGGTCGCAAACATTTGTTTCAAGCTTAACCCTAGAATTGGCACTAACAATATTACAAAATGATTAAGCTGACTTCTTATTCCACTTAAACACTGTTAATTTGAATCTAACTGAGGCATGTATGAAAGAAGAAATTTCTCACTATTGCAGCAATAGACATTATTTAACTACACATGAACAAACACACAGGACAAAATGGTAAATGTTCTATCTTGCACACATAAAAAGTGAGCACTTTATAAACCAATATTCCAATGCAAGGAAGGGATTGTGTTGGGATCAGATATGCCATTGAGGTTTCTTAGTTATAACCTTTTTTCTTTCACGTCCCCATAATATCTTTTCTCTCTGCAAATATATTTTTTTTACTTTTTATATACTTTAATCATGCTTGACTAAAACGCGGCCATTCCGCAGGAATGCTTTTTTATATTTGAGTTACTCTACTCTTTTATTTATTCTGGCTCATGGCATTCTTGAAGGATACGATTTTTGTTGCTCTATTCTTGTAGTTTCACAGCCTGCTGAGCAGGAACTAAAAGTATGATTAGATCCAATAGTAAAGGTATTATCAGACACAATTTAGGCATTTTCCTGATGTAAGACCACTTTTCAATAGACACACTTAATTTGGTTCATTAAGTTCCCCACAAGCAAAGACTTTTTTCCTCAGTATTTTTCGTAGATTTACACATTCCTCGTTAAACCAGTGAACATTTTAAGCTTGAGAGACAGCTTAATTCTTCCTTCAGCTGACATTAATCTAAATAATCTTGAACTTGAGCTGCACTAATGTTACTGATTTTCACGAACCAGGTTTGCTTATGCCAGGCCACAAACCTCCTTGTTTATGCTGCCCTAGCCATAGTGTTTGATTTTGTGAAAGGAACTGAAACAATAAAGATTGCGAACCACTTTACGAAGGTTTCACAATTTAGTTCAAAGGCCAATTTATAGTATCACTAACTACGAAATAATTTCTAGTAGGTCGCAATGCATTTAAATCGGGTTTCATATTTTTGATAAATGTTATAAAAGGAGTTTTACTAAGTAAAAGCCTTGAGTTTTTTTTTCTTAATTATATATCTTAGATAATATATCCTGTTGAATTCTTGACAATTTCTTTAATATAATAAATTAAGGGTGGAGTGCATTACCTTTGTATATCAATTGTTTCATAAGTTTGAAATAAATACATTTGCGTAACTAAATGTTGCTGTTGATGTCAAAGCTGTGTAAAACCCATTTATTCTCATTTCAGGTGAAGGAGTGGCTCTGTCTAACCTGCCAGATGAAGAGAGCTATAGGGGCATCTGAACCTACAGGACCCCCTATGATAAAACCTCAGGCCTCACCCAACAAAGTCTCTACTCCTGTTGCACAGGTGAAGAAAGAGACTGAAAAACCTGCAGACCACCAAAAGAAGGAGAGCTCAGCTCCAGGTTCCCCGCAGAGAAAACAGTCTACACCAGCAGCACAGCCAGTCAAGCCTGAAGCTGCTAAACCAGCAGAGAGTCAGAAACAACCCAGTCCAACTCCAGGTCAGAAAACACCACAAGAAATCAGAAGAACATCAGGGCCTCAGAAACCACCAGACCAGACCAACCAACCTGGACGGAGACCGAGTAATGTCACTGCAGCTCCACAAGAAGAGTCAGGAGGCTTCTTTGGATTTGGTGGTTCTAAAACTGCTGCAGCAAAGCCTGCAGAGTCAGTGACTGGGAAGGTGTTTGGCTTTGGGTCTTCCTTCCTGAGCTCTGCATCAACTATGATCTCCTCAACTGTTCAGGACGAGCCTCGCCCCACACCACCAGCTTCTCCCAAGGTGTCTGCTTCAGCCCAGGCCTCTCCCAAAGCAGCTGCTGCTCAGAAAACAGAGGAGAAGAAGCCAGAGCAGCCCCAGCAGACCAAGGGTTCACCATCAGTACAGGCCAAAGTGGACAAAGCCCCATCTGAGCCTCCAAAGGCAGCAGCAGCCTCCCAAGCTGCTCCCAAAGCAGGCCAGTCTGCTTGTCCTCTCTGCAAGGTGGAGCTCAACATTGGCTCCAAGGATCCTCCCAACTTCAACACCTGCACTGAATGCAAGAACAAAGTCTGCAACCAGTGTGGATTTAATCCAATGCCTAGTGCCACTCATGTAAGTAAAACATTACAGTTATTTCAAAACATTGTCTACTGAACCAAGGTCGTTAACAATGTTTCAAGCAAAACTCTAGAAGTCGGAGAGACACAAATAATGAATTATTTAGCAGAGTTCCAATAAGTTCCTACAATTTAGGCATTGTCTTGATTGAATACCTGTTCTCAATAGAAGCACTTATTTATCCGGGTGCATTATGTACTGCAGAAAGTCTTCCAGATCATTTTCTTCACTTTCCTTGTTTAACCATTGAACATATTCAGCTCGAGAGAAATCATTTAAACACCCTAATGCTTCCTTCAGCTGACATTGATCTTCATTATCTCGAACTTGTGCTGAACTAATGCAACTGATTTTCACCAACCAGGTTTGCTTATGCTAGGCCCAAATCCTCCTAGTTTATGCTGCACCAACCATAGTGTTTGATTATCTGAGAGGAACTGAAGCAAGGAAGCTTGCGAACCACTTTATTAAGAATTTACAATATAGTTGAATGGGCAATTTATCTTTTCACTTACTGCAAAAAAAAATTATTACTAGTAGGTCACAATGAATTTAAATGATGTATTAAATGGTATTTTTTTATGAATTGATTAGTCTAAGTGAAAACCTTCAACTTGGAGCTTTAATATATATTAGATATGTATCCTGTTTATTTTTTAACAATTGCTTCTTCAGCCTGAATTAAGGATAGATTATATAGGTTTAAAGCACGTTTGTATGTCAATTGTTTCATAAGTTTGAAATTGATACATTTGCATACAAAATGTTGTTGTAATGGCTGTGTAAAACCCCTTTATTCTAATTGCAGGTGAAGGAGTGGCTCTGTCTAACCTGCCAGATGCAGAGAGCTATGGTTGCATCTGAACCTACAGGACCCCCTATGAAAAAACCTCAGGCCTCACTCAACAAAGTCTCTACTCCTGCTGCACAGGTGAAGAAAGAGACTGAAAAACCTGCAGAGCCCCAAAAGAAGGAGAGCTCAGCTCCAGGTTCCCCACAGAGAAAACAGTCTACACCAGCAGCACAGCCTGTCAAGCCTGAAGCTGTAATGACAGCAGAGAGTCAGAAACAACCCAGTCCAACTCCAGGTCAGAAAACACCACAAGAAACTAGACGAACATCAGGGCCTCAGAAACCACCAGACCAGACCAACCAACCTGGACGGAGACCGAGTAATGTCACTGCAGCTCCACAACAAGAGTCTGGAGGCTTCTTTGGATTTGGTGGTTCTAAAACTGCTGCAGCAAAGCCTGCAGAGTCAGTGACTGGGAAGGTGTTTGGTTTTGGGTCCTCATTCCTGAGCTCTGCATCAACTATTATCTCTACTGTTCAGGACGAGCCCCGCCCCACACCACCACCTTCTCCCAAGGTGTCTGCTTCTGCCCAGACCTCTCCCAAAGCAGCTGCTGCTCAGAAAACAGAGGAGAAGAAACCAGAGCAGCCCCAGCAGACCAAGGCTTTCCCATCAGAACAGGCCAAAGTGGACAAAGCCCCATCAGAGCCTCCAAAAGCAGCAGTAGCCTCCCAAGCTGCTCCCAAAGCAGGCCAGTCTGCCTGTCCTCTCTGCAAGGTGGAGCTCAACATTGGCTCCAAGGATCCTCTCAACTACAACACCTGCACTGAATGCAAGAACAAAGTTTGCAACCAGTGTGGATTTAATCCAATGCCAAGTGCCACTCATGTAAGTAAAACATTACAGTTGTATATCAAAACATTGTCTACTGAACCAAGGTCGCAAACGATGTTTCAAGCGAAACTCTAGAAGTTGGAGAGACACATAATAAATTATTTAGCAGAGTTCCAATAAATTCCTACAATTTAGGCATTGTCTTGATTGAATGCCTGTTCTCAATAGAAGCACTTATTTATTCGGGTGCATTATATACCCCAGAAGTCCTTCCCGATCATTTTCTACTTTCCTTGTTTAACCATAGAAAATATTCAGCTTGAGAGACAGAATTCAAACACGCTAATGCTTCCTTCAGCTGACATTGATCTTCATTATCTCGAACTTGTGCTGAACTAATGCAATTTATTTTCACCAACCAGGTTTGCTTATGCTAGGCCCAAATCCTCCTAGTTTATGCTGCACCAACCAGTGTTTGATTATCCGAGAGGAACTGAAGCAAGGAAGCTTGCGAACCAATTTATTGAGAATTAACAGTATAGTTGAATGGCAAATTTATCTTTTCACTTACTGCAAAAAAATTATTACTAGTAGGTCACAGTGCATTTGAATGGTGTTAAATATTTTTTATGAATTGATGAGTCTAAGTGAAAACCTTCAACTTTGAACTTTAATATATCTTAGATATGTATCCTGTTTATTTTTTAACAATTGCATCATGGGCATGAATTAAAGAAAGTTGATTTAGGTTTAAAGCACATTCGTACGTCAATTGTTTCATAAGCTTGAAATTGATACATTTGCATAACAAAATGTTGTTGTAATGGCTGTGTAAAACCCCTTTGTTCTCATTTCAGGTGAAGGAGTGGCTCTGTCTAACCTGCCAGATGAAGAGAGCTATGGGGGCATCTGAACCTACAGGACCCCCTATGATAAAACCTCAGGCTTCACCAAACAAAGACTCTACTCCTGTTGCAGAGTTGAAGAAAGAGACTGAAAAACCTGCAGAGCCCAAAAAGAAGGAGAGCTCAGCTCCAGGTTCCCCGCAGAGAAAACAGTCTACACCAGCAGCACAGCCAGTCAAGCCTGAAGCTGATAAACCAGCAGAAAGTCAGAAACAACCCAGTCCAACTCCAGGTCAGAAAACACCACAAGAAATCAGACGAACATCAGGGCCTCAGAAACCACCAGACCAGACCAACCAACCTGGACGGAGACCGAGTAATGTCACTGCAGCTCCACAACAAGAGTCTGGAGGCTTCTTTGGATTTGGTGGTTCTAAAACTGCTGCAGCAAAGCCTGCAGAGTCAGTGACTGGGAAGGTGTTTGGTTTTGGGTCCTCCTTCCTGAGCTCTGCATCAACTATGATCTCCTCAACTGTTCAGGACGAGCCCCGCCCCACACCACCAGCTTCTCCCAAGGTGTCTGCTTCAGCCCAGGCCTCTCCCAAAGCAGCTGCTGCTCAGAAAACAGATGAGAAGAAACCAGAGCAGCCCCAGCAGACCAAGGCTTCACCATCAGTACAGGCCAAAGTTGACAAAGCCCCATCAGAGCCTCCAAAGGCAGCAGCAGCCTCCCAAGCTGCTCCTAAAGCAGGCCAGTCTGCCTGTCCTCTCTGCAAGGTGGAGCTCAACATTGGCTCCAAGGATCCTCCCAACTACAACACCTGCACTGAATGCAAGAACAAAGTCTGCAACCAGTGTGGATTTAATCCAATGCCTAGTGCCACTCATGTAAGTAAAAAAGGTTAAGTGCATTTAAAAACATTGAGATAGTAATACATATTTATATATATATACATATATATATATATATATATATATATGTTTTAAAACAAATCCATGTATGTGGAAATTTAACTAAAAATGATTTGTTAAGCAGGCTTCCTATTCCCCTCTAACACTGTTCATTTGAATTAAACTGAAGCATGTTTGAAAACATGACATATCTCAATGGTGCGATCGGAAATTATGAGCAAATAGACATGATACAATGGAAAATTATCCTTCACGCACAAGTCATATTTGAGCACTCTATAAACCAATACCTTATTTTAGTAAGTAAGAAATTTGGCTGAAATCAGCTTGTTCATTGAAGTTTCTTAGTAGGAACCATTTTTCTTTTACATCCCCCTAATTACTCTCCTCTTGTCATAGAATTTGCATAATGCTTTTTTATAGTCACATTTCTTTGAGTTACTCTACTCTTTAGTTTTTTCTGTCGTGTGATACTCCTGCAGGATTAGATTGTTTCAGCTCTACTCTTGTCGTTTCACAGCCTGGTGAGCAGGGAACAAATGTATGATTAAACTCAATGGTTCAAAGTTTTAACAGAAACAATTTGGCCATTTCTCAAATTGAATATCTGTTCTCAATAGATGCACTTACTTATTTGGGTTGATTTTCTTCCCCACAAGGCTTTCTCTGCCATTTTCTCAGCTTTACACGTTCCCAGTTTAACCAAAAATAATCATCTTGAGAGACAGCATTCAAACACCCTTACGCTTTCTCCGTCTGACATTGATCTACATTATCTAAAACTCTTGCTGCACTAATGGAATTGATTTTCGCCAACCAGTTTTTCTTTTTCCAGGCCCCAAACCTCCTTGTCTATGCTGCACTAGCCATAGTGTTTGATTATGGGAAAGGAACTGAAGAGAGGAAGCTCGCCAACCACTTTATTAAGAATTTACAATTTAGTTTAAATGCCAGTTTGTATTGTCACTGACAGCAAAATAGGTACTAGTAGGTCACAATGCCTTGGGGTTAATATTTTTGATAAAATAAAATTATAAAATTTGTCAGGGTAGAAGTCTAACTTGTTACCTTAAATTGTTCTTAGAAATACATAGTGTTTCATTTTTAAAAATTTCCTTCAAGAATTCCAAATGGTTCAAAACTCTGCTGCTCGTCTCGTCACCTCATTCAAATAATCTGAGCACATAGCATACGTCCTCTTCGACCTTCAATGGCACCCTGTCCCTCAGCGCATAAACTAAAAAATCCTTCTCCTCATTGATGAAGCTCTACTTCCTACCTTTAAAACCTGATCCAATCCTATAATCCATCTCGATCACTCCAGTCTTCTACAGCTGATCATCTTGTAACCTCCGAGTCCAAACTTTAAAACTTTGGTGCCTGAGCATTTTCTAGGGAAACCCCCAAACTCTGAAACTCTCTCCCTCTTCTAATTTGCAACTCTAATTCACTAGCTGGCCTACACTTTAATACTCTGTGATAAATACCCGGTTCAATCCTTCATCTGTTTTGTCCGTTCTTTTTGTTTTGTTTTTCTTTAATTTAGCCAACTGATAATGCTTTTTTTCTGTTGTTTTCCCTCAGGGTGTGTCATGGTCTCTTGCCATGCTTATAGTTCACAATGTGAAACGTTCTTGAGTTTTAGAAAAGTGCTATATAAATCAAATGTATTATTAGCATAATCTCAGGTTTGATGATTTAGGTTAAAAGTGCATTTGTATATCATGTGTTTCATACGTTTGAAATAATTACATTTGCGTAACTAAATGTTGCTGTTGATATCAATGCTGTGTAAAACACCTTTATTCTAATTGCAGGTGAAGGAGTGGCTCTGTCTAACATGCCAGATGCAGAGAGCTATGGGGGCATCTGAACCTACAGGACCCCCTATGATAAAACCCCAGGCCTCACCAAACAAAGTCACTACTCCTGCTGCACAGGTGAAGAAAGACACTGAAAAACCTGCAGAGCCCCAAAAGAAGGAAAGCTCAGCTCCAGGTTCCCCACAGAGAAAACAGTCCACACCAGCAGCACAGCCAGTCAAGCCTGAAGCTGCTAAACCAGCAGAGAGTCAGAAACAACCCAGTCCAACTCCAGGTCAGAAAACACCACAAGAAACCAGACGAACATCAGGGCCTCAGAAACCACCAGACCAGACCAACCAACCTGGACGGAGACCGAGTAATGTCACTGCAGCTCCACAACAAGAGTCTGGGGGCTTCTTTGGATTTGGTGGTTCTAAAACTGCTGCAGCAAAGCCTGCAGAGTCAGTGACTGGGAAGGTGTTTGGCTTTGGGTCCTCCTTCCTGAGCTCTGCATCAACTATGATCTCCTCAACTGTTCAGGATGAGCCCCGCCCCACACCACCAGCTTCTCCCAAGGTGTCTGCTTCTGCCCAGGCCTCTCCCAAAGCAGCTGCTGCTCAGAAAACAGAGGAGAAGAAGCCAGAGCAGCCTCAGCAGACCAAGACTTCACCATCAGTGCAGGCCAAAGTGGACAAAGCCACACCAGAGCCTCCAAAGGCAGCAGCAGCCTCCCAAGCTGCTCCCAAAGCAGGCCAGTCTGCCTGTCCTCTCTGCAAGGTGGAGCTCAATATTGGCTCCAAGGAACCTCCCAACTACAGCACCTGCACTGAATGCAAGAACAAAGTCTGCAACCAGTGTGGATTTAACCCAATGCCAAATACAGCAGATGTAAGACAAGATAGTTAAAAATATTAAGTGTGCATTTTTTAAAATGTAGAGTATTAGTGCAAATGTAGAATAACAATTCAATTTTTAATTGAAGCCTTATCTCAAGGCACTTCATGCCATGCCAGGTTAACATTAAGAGATTCCGTCTAAAATAATGTTCTTCACCATCATAATTGTTAATATCTAAAGCAATTTATTTGAGGATATTTTAAGAATGTTAAATCCCCACGAATCAACAACTAAAGTATGCTAAGTAATATGATTCTAGGGCACTGGTAGACTATAGAGCAACACATCATTTTTCCCTTGCAAAAATGATTACATAAAACATAGATGCTTATGCTTGATTACATAAATGTCCAGAAACAATTTCATGGACCTTGAATTATCAGAAAATGTTGTAATGCAGGATTATTATAAATTTGCCAAACCGCTGAGTTTTAATATACCCGATATTTATGACCAATATATCCTTTTTGGTAAAAACCAAAATATATATTGTTACATATTCATAAAGATTATTGTTTAATCACAGTTAATTTAAAAAGGAAATCAAGGTAAAAGAACAAACTGATTTATATTTTTTTATTTACACCCATTATCTTTTTCATAAAACAATAGCCCCAATAATAGAAAAACATAATTGACATTTTAAAGCCAAAGTATATGCATGCTTTTTATTTAGTGCTTTTTCCGTGCGAAAATTTCTGCTTCACATAGCTCATCATTTGCTTCTACTTTTGGTCAGCTTTGCTAAACTATTTTTTTTTTCTAACTTTAGGTGAAGGAATGGCTCTGTCTGACCTGCCAGATGCAGAGAGCTATGGGGGCATCTGAACCTACAGGACCCCCTATGATAAAACCCCAGGCCTCACCAAACAAAGTCGCTATTCCTGCTGCACAGGTGAAGAAAGACAATGAAAAACCTGCAGAGCCCCAAAAGAAGGAGAGCTCAGCTCCAGGTTCCCCACAGAGAAAACAGTCTACACCAGCAGCACAGCCAGTCAAGCCTGAAGCTGCTAAACCAGCAGAGAGTCAGAAACAACCCAGTCCAACTCCAGGTCAGAAAACACCACAAGAAACCAGACGAACATCAGGGCCTCAGAAACCACCAGACCAGACCAACCAACCTGGACGTAGTCCGAGTAATGTCACTGCAGCTCCACAACAAGAGTCAGGAGGCTTCTTTGGATTTGGTGGTTCTAAAACTGCTGCAGCAAAGCCTGCAGAGTCAGTGACTGGGAAGGTGTTTGGCTTTGGGTCCTCCTTCCTGAGCTCTGCATCAACTATGATCTCCTCAACTGTTCAGGATGAGCCCCGCCCCACACCACCAGCTTCTCCCAAGGTGTCTGCTTCAGCCCAGGGCTCTCCCAAAGCAGCTGCTGCTCAGAAAACAGAGGAGAAGAAGCCAGAGCAGCCTCAGCAGACCAAGACTTCACCATCAGTGCAGGCCAAGGTGGACAAAGCCCCATCAGAGCCTCCAAAGGCAGCAGCAGTCTCCCATGCTGCTCCCAAAGCAGGCCAGTCTGCTTGTCCTCTCTGCAAGGTGGAGCTCAACATTGGCTCCAAGGATCCTCCCAACGACAACACCTGCACTGAATGCAAGAACAAATTCTGCAACCAGTGTGGATTCAACCCAATGCCAAGTACAGCGGACGTAAGACAATATAGTTAAAAATATTTTAGAATGTAAGGCTCAATGACATAAAGGCTGAATTAGTTATGCAAGTAATTTTTGAAGAACATGTGTTGTTTCATTTGTAGAACAAGTCTACATTTTGAATCCCTTGCAAAAATGATTGCACGCTTGTTAAAATATATATGCTTATTCTTGTTTAAGCTTTAATGCAATATATGTGCAGAAAAACTTGCATACACCTTGAATTATCAAAACATTTATCATGTATTAATTAACAATAATTGTTATTATAAATTAGACAAACCATTGCGTTTTAGATTTTCGTCTAACGTCAAATATGCCCAATAATTAGGGCCAATATATACAGTTTAGTAAAAAGCACATTTTATATTGTTAATAACGCATGAATATTAGTATTAAATCATAGTTAATTTAAATGGTCTGAAACTTTTTCAATAAATCCGTACCACACAATTAGTCTAGGTAAAAGCAAAAACTGATTTCAAAACTACCTTTAATCTACATCCTTGTTAATTTTTTCATAAGACAATTGCTTCAATAATACAAAATAAGAATTTCCATTTAATAGTCAATGTACACACGTGCTTTATATCAAAAGCTTTTTCAGTCTGAAAATGAGAACTTCAACATAGCTCACAATTTGACTGTAATCATTACTTTAAGTCAGCTTTGCTAAACGCTTTGTTCTAATTTCAGGTGAAGGAATGGCTCTGTCTGACCTGCCAGATGCAGAGAGCTATGGGGGCATCTGAACCTACAGGACCCCCTATGATAAAACCTCAGCCCTCACCAAACAAAGTGGCCACACCTGCCGCAGAGGTTAAGAAAGAGACTGCAAAACCTGCAGAGCCCCAAAAGGAGAGCTCAGCGCCAGGTTCCCAACAGAGAAAACAGTCTACACCAGCAGCACAGCCAGTCAAGCCTGAAGCTGCAATGACAGCAGAGAGTCAGAAGCAACCCAGTCCAACTCCAGGTCAGAAAACACCACAAGAAACCAGACGAACATCAGGGCCTCAGAAACCACCAGACCAGACCAACCAACCTGGACGGAGACCGAGTAATGTCACTGCAGCTCCACAACAAGAGTCTGGAGGCTTCTTTGGATTTGGTGGTTCTAAAACTGCTGTAGCAAAGCCTGCAGAGTCAGTGACTGGGAAGGTGTTTGGCTTTGGGTCCTCCTTCCTGAGCTCTGCATCAACTATGATCTCCTCAACTGTTCAGGATGAGCCCCGCCCCACACCACCAGTTTCTCCCAAGGTGTCTGCTTCAGCCCAGGCCTCTCCCAAAGCAGCAGCTGCTGCTCAGAAAACAGAGGAGAAGAAGCCAGAGCAGCCTCAGCAGGCCAATGCTTCACCATCAGTACAGGCCAAAGTGGACAAAGCTCCATCAGAGGCTCCAAAGGCAGCAGCAGCCTCCCAAGCTGCTCCCAAAGCAGGCCAGTCTTCCTGTCCTCTCTGCAAGGTGGAACTCAACATTGGCTCCAAGGATCCTCCCAACTACAACACCTGCAGTGATTGTAAGAACAATGTCTGCAATCTCTGTGGATTTAACCCAATGTCCCAGTTGACAGAGGTTAGTAAATTAAACCAAAATTCGCAATTTCAGGTATCACTCACAGTGTTGTTATGTTTGTGGTGAGACACCTTTGTACCATGTGTTTGTCATACAAATACTTGATTGTGCAACTACGTGTGTATGCATGCAATCATTTCCTATCATTTTTTTCTTCAGGTAAAAGAATGGCTTTGTCTTAACTGTCAGATGCAAAGAGCCCTTGGTGTTTCTGAACCACCCGGGCTACCCATGATGAAACCTCTGGCTTCAACAAAACAAGTCTCAACATCTGCCGAAAAGCAGCAGGAGAGTCCCACTCTAACTTTGCACAAAGTACAGGATATGCCAGATACAGCTGAAATGAAAAAGGAAGCCGCACCCTCTGTACCACCTAAAGAAGGTGCAGATCTTTCACAAATGTCCCATATCCCCACTGAATCCCAGGGCCCTGCTTCTGCCCTCACAGAGAAGGCCACCTCCATAACCAGTGAGACACCTACTCCGTCCTCAAACACAGGCGAAGAGGCCACGGTTTCTGCTTCAACCCTTACCAAGGAGTCTCCAATTTCTGCCTCACCTCTTAGCAAGGAAGCAGCATCTCCTCCCACATCAAATTCAACTGAGGCTCCAACATCTGCCACGCCGCTTACCAAGGAGACTCCGACTCCTCCCTCACCCCTTGCTATTGAGACGCCAGTACCTGCCTCAACCGCTGCTAATGAGACATTAACTTATGTCTCAGCAATTAGCGAGGAAGCAGAAATTCCCACTTTGCCCGTCACTAAGGAGGTAACTCCCCCCACCCCCCTTACCAAGGAAGAAACACAATTTACTCCTACAACTATCACCGAAGAGACTCCAACTCCCCCTTCGCCTCTCAGCACGGAAGTCGTTACGCTTCCCTCACCTATTACTTCAGAGGCTACGACTCCTAACTCATCCAACAGTACAGAGGCTCCAACTCTGGCCTCATCCATCACTACAGAAGCTCCAACACCTAGCTCCGACCGCAGCGCAGACACTCCAACTGCTGACTTAGCCCTCAGAACAGAGGCTCTAGCACCCAAAGCGCCCCTTACCATGGAGGCTCCAGAAGCTGTCTCAGTTCCTATTAATGGAACGCATACTCCTGCTTCACTCCTTAACGATCAGGCTCCATCTCCTGCCCAACCCCTTGACAAAAAAGATCCAACTCCTGCCTCACCCCTTTCAAATGAGGTTTTAACGACTGCTTCAACCCTAACCGAGGAGTCTCCTACTCCTGCCTCACCGCTTAACAAAGCGGTTCCAACTGCTGCCTCACCCCTCACCACTGATGATTTAACGTCTACAACACGCCTCAGCAAGGAGGATCTAACTCCCTCCTCAGCCCTCCTCAAGGAGACTCCGACCCCTAGTTTGCCACTAACCAAGGAGGCCCCAACTCCTGCTTTATCCCTTGACAAAAAGGCTCAAACGTCCGCCTTACCCATCACCGAGGAGGCTCTAACTCCTAGCCCAATCCTAAGCAAAGAGGTTCCTGACCAAGTTACACCTATTGGAGCAGAATCCCAGACTCCTACCCAAAAGGAAAATGATCCCATACCAACAGGCCATCCTGTTCAGAGAGATACTTCGAAAGCAGAAACTATTCCCGACAAGATAGCGCCCCACACTCGTGAAGCCGATGGTGAAGGAAATGAGCCATCACTTGATGAGACATCGTTAGCAGAGCCAATCTCAGTTCTATCCACACCTAAAGCTGATCAACTCTCTCAACAGTCAGAAAATCCAAGCCCTCAACAAATTGCTGCCAAGCCTCCCCATCAACCCCCAAAACAAGATCCCAAACAGATTCCTCCTCAGCAACAGCCTGGAAAACCTCCACAACACATTTTAAAAGCTGGGACTCCTCTTGCCAAATCTGCATCCCCACCTGCACAGCCCAAAAAACAAGAGTCAGGAGGCTTCTTTGGATTTGGTGGTTCTAAAACTGCTGCACCAAAGCCTGCAGAGTCAGTGACTGGGAAGGTGTTTGGCTTTGGGTCTTCCTTCCTGAGCTCTGCATCAACTATGATCTCCTCAACTGTTCAGGACGAGCCCCGCCCCACACCACCAGCTTCTCCCAAGGTGTCTGCTTCTGCCCAGGCCTCTCCCAAAGCAGCTGCTGGTCAGAAAACAGAGGAGAAGAAGCTAGAGCAGCCCCGGCAGGCCAAGGCTTCACCATCAGTACAGGCCACAGTTGACAAAGCCCCATCAGAGCCTCCAAAGGCAGCAGCAGCCTCCCATGCTGCTCCCAAAGCAGGCCAGTCTGCCTGTCCTCTCTGCAAGGTGGAGCTCAACATTGGCTCCAAGGATCCTCCCAACTTCAACACCTGCACTGAATGCAAGAACAAAGTCTGCAACCAGTGTGGATTTAATCCAATGCCAAATACAGTGGATGTAAGACAATATAATTACAAAACATTTAAGTATTTAATGCTTAAAAACATGAAGGTTGATTTAGTTATCTCTCTTCAAAAATAACTTGCATATCTATTTCATCTGTGGAATAGTTGTATATTTTGAATCCCTTGTACAAATTATTACTTAGTTGTTAAAACATAGACACTTACTCTTTAATGCAATATATGTGCAGAAAGACATGCTTATGCCTTGAATGATCAGAAAATGTACACTACAGGGTCATTATGAATTAGCCAAACCATTTCGTATTGTATTCTCGTCTAACGTCAAATGTACACAATATTTATGGCCAATATGTCCTGTTTAGTCAAAATTGCATGTTATATTGTAACTCATGCATGAGTATTATTAATAAATCATAGTTAATTTAAATGGTCTAAATATTTAAACAAATCGGCACTACAAAATGAGTCTAGCTAAAAGGAAAAGCTGATTTCAAAACAATCTTATTTAAATCCCTGCTTTTTTGTTTTTATCAGACAATTGCCTCATTATTAGAACATATGATATGGCATTGTATGGTCAAATTACATTTGTGCTTTATATTAATTGCTGCTTTAGTTTGGAAATTTGAAATTCTCATAGCTCATAACTTGATTCGTCATTACTTTTGGTCAGCTTTGCTAAACGCATTGTTCTAATTTCAGGTGAAGGAATGGCTCTGTCTGACCTGCCAGATGCAGAGAGCTATAGCCGCATCTGAATCTACAGGACCCCCTATGATAAAAACTCGGGCCTCACCAAATAAAGTGTCCACACCTGCCGCAGAGGTGAAGAAAGAGAGTGCAAAACCTGCAGAGCCCCAAAAGAAGGAGAGCTCAGCACCAGTAGCACAGCCAGTCAAGCCTGAAGCTGCTAAACCAGCAGAGAGTCAGAAACAACCCAGTCCAACTCCAGGTCAGAAAACACCACAAGAAACCAGAAGAACATCAGGGCCTCAGAAACCACCAGACCAGACCAACCAACCTGGACGGAGACCGAGTAATGTCACTGCAGCTCCACAACAAGAGTCTGGAGGCTTCTTTGGATTTGGTGGTTCTAAAACTGCTGCAGCAAAGCCTGCAGAGTCAGTGACTGGGAAGGTGTTTGGCTTTGGGTCGTCCTTCCTGAGCTCTGCATCAACTATGATCTCCTCAACTGTTCAGGACGGAGCCCCGCCCCACACCACCAGCTTCTCCCAAGGTGTCTGCTTCAGCCCAGGCCTCTCCCAAAGCAGCTGCTGCTCAGAAAACAGAGGAGAAGAAGCCAGAGCAGCCTCAGCAGACCAAGGCTTCACCATCAGTACAGGCCAAGGTGGACAAAGCCCCATCAGAGCCTCCAAAGGCAGCAGCAGCCTCCCAAGCTGCTCCCAAAGCAGGCCAGTCTGCCTGTCCTCTCTGCAAGGTGGAGCTCAACATTGGCTCCAAGGATCCTCCCAACTACAACACCTGCACTGAATGCAAGAACGAAGTCTGCAACCAGTGTGGATTTAATCCAGTACCAAATGTTACTGAGGTAAGTGTGCTTTTATGGCAAAATACATAGTCATTATCTAACCTACTCTTATTTGTCTTCTCAGCCATGTCTCTACCCACCAGACCACTCACATGATTTGTCAATCTTTTTGAAAAAATTGATTTTCTACATATTGCCAATTGCCAGTAACATAATATAATTAAGCTGAAGACAGCTCTCAGGTCATCATGGCGAGAATACCTTTAATAATGTTACGATAATATTTTGACCTTACAATGCCTTAAGTTAACATACAGTATATGTAAGTAAATCCATTCAGTGGCTTTTTAGATTAGACTATGATGTACACAAAAACATACTTTTTTATACTATGATTGGTCTTCAGATTTTGTAATTGTAGCTAACATTAAAGAAAGGGCTTTGTAAAGTTGAGACCAACTATTTTCCCTGAATACAATTTATTTTACACAAAGGCCTTTTATGTCAATGTAAAAATATGACTTTTCTGTTGTTGTCGTCTAGGTGAGTGAATGGCTTTGTCTTAACTGTCAGATGCAGAGAGCTCTAGGAGCCTCTGAACCCCCAGGGCTCCCTGTAATGAAGCCCCTGGCCTCACCCAACAAGACACCCACATCTGCTCCTCCTCAACTGAAAGAGACACTAGCATCAGCCCAACCACAAAAGACCCCAGATGCCATGACAGCCAAAATAGAAGTACCTCCAGCAGCTCCAATTCAAAAGGAGACACTCACCACCGCTGGGGCCTCAATACCACCTGTACCTCAAAAGGTAGACAAACCAGAATCAGGATTGCCTCAGACAATCCAGGGTAAGCCAGCTGTGATAGCTAAGGAGGAACAGGTTTCAAAACCTACTGCCACGCCATTACAGCTGTCAAACAAGGGAACAGTCAGTCAGCAGCCACCTGATGCAAAATCCAAACAGAAAGCCCAGCCTCCTCAGAGTGTCACCCCAGTACCAAAGACTGCTACTCCCAAGCAAGAGACACCAGAAGCTGGGGCCTCTCAAGCCAAAACTGTACCACCATCTGTTCAGGCCCCAAAGCAGGAATCAGGAGGCTTCTTTGGTTTTGGTGGTTCTAAAACTGCTGCTGCAAAGCCTGCAGAGTCAGTGACTGGAAAGATGTTTGGCTTTGGGTCCTCCTTCCTGAGCTCTGCATCAACTATGATCTCCTCAACTGTTCAGGACGAGCCCCACCCCACACCACCAGCTTCTCCCAAGGTGTCTGCTTCTACCCAGGCCTCTCCCAAAGCAGCTGCTGCTCAGAAAACAGAGGAGAAGAAGCCAGAGCAGCCCCAGCAGACCAAGGCTTCACCATCAGTACAGGCCAAAGTGGACAAAGCCCCATCTGAGCCTCCAAAGGCAGCAGCAGCCTCCCAAGCTGCTCCCAAAGCAGGCCAGTCTGCCTGTCCTCTCTGCAAGGTGGAGCTCAACATTGGCTCCAAGGATCCTCCCAACTTCAACACCTGCACTGAATGCAAGAACAAAGTCTGCAACCTGTGTGGATTTAACCCAATTCCACATACTGCAGTGGTAAGTGAAACAATAAGTCTTCATAATTACATATATTATGATTACATATTGTCAGTGATTGTATATTATTTATCTTCAGCTGGTGCAGTACAAATTTAAGTTTAAAGCAGCTATAGTTAAACTTATTTATTATATTGTTTATAAATGATCTATCAAAACAAGCAAAAAGAAAAATTTAACTAGATAAATATGTTTGAGGAAATGCTGGCTGTAGCGTTCTTTAGTTTTTCTAAACTGACTTACCAAAAATGTAGCCTTTAAGATACAGGCCTGTCTACCTGTTCGTCCCAATTTTTTTGGTCGGCAGTAAATACTTCTGTACGTTCGCTATTTCATGAGGATATATGACAAGACAATCTCCAGCCTTAACCTTATTTATGATACAGACACTGGAAGAAAATAAAATACTAATAAATATAAAAAAGCAAGGTCACACAAATCCGAGACCGGGAGTTTGCTCGGTGAAGAGTCAGTTGAAGAGTGAATTGTTCTTCTATAGCCATGTTTTAATGTCCAGCTAAGGTCAGCGTTGCCAGATTGTGTGACTAGGCCTCTTTTGATCACATTGGGCTGGAAAACATAGCATTGTAGGGGTACACATTATTGTCGCTACTGGTTGAAAAAGTCTCATGGTTTATTGGTTTTATGGCATTATATGATTTGTCTGGTTTTTGTGGCTTTTAGACTGAAGTGGGGCTGGAAATTGTAATTCCGATCTGGCAACCCAGCCTAACGTTAATGTTGAACGCTTAACTTGGTGGTACAATAACAGTGGCCTACAAGCTTGTTTTGCGGGGTCGCTATGAAAATAGGCCATTAGCACATCCCTTCCTTTTGTCAGAGTCAAGTTACTAACGTCGTGAATGTGACATGTACACTGAACTGAAAATCTAGCTAATTTGTTGGCCGTTTAGGTAAAAGCTACGGTGACAAATTTTACGGAAGTAATTTCTATACAGCAGCAACAAAACGGTGAGACCTGGTGGTCTCCAAGTTTTGTCAAAACCATCCTGTGGCTGCTTTGCTAACCAAGGCATAATAGTGTCTTTTATTCCAGCTCTTTTTTTTTCCAGTGTTGTTAACTGCAGGGCAATTGGAGTTGATGACAAATAATAACAGTCCATTGTCTTCCTGACCAGACAGCTTTAGCTACCCCCAGCAGCCTAACAAGGGAACAGGGTGGACTCTGGAGCATCTGGTGTCTTTGTTTTGTAAAATACAGTGCTACCATCATGCTAGCACCTCTCTGTGATTTTAGTTTAAATGGGTTTTACTATAAATTGTGTGTTGATTATGGGTTATGGGCAATTTAAGCTTTACAAATGCTATGTTTTTTGCCATTGATTCCTGCTAAGAGTACTCTGTTAAAAAAGGAGAAGTTGGTGGTGTTGAAAATAAATCGTCCCCAATTGAACTCTGGTGGTCTTGTAGCCAACTGAGGCCTAGTGTTTTTATATATTTAAAAATGAAATAACTCCATAGACAATGGAAAGCATAGGCTAGCTCTCTTAAAATGCAGTCAGAGCTTATCCAGAGAGGTGTCCAGACTGAATTAGCATTGAGGTCTAAGGGCACTGGAACTGTCTAATCTTTATTAATAGTAATAATATTTTGAGACCACTGATACCAAATAGCAATGCTGTAAGGCGGTGTGGTTGGCTTGGTTAGAATGTACACACTACATAACGGCTCATGCAAGGGGCTGCCTCAGCAGTCCGGCAGCACTGGAGCTGTTTTAACGTGATTGAGAGTTGTGCAACAGCATTAGTGAGATGGGATCTGCCATTGTGGCTGACTGGGGACTCTCTCCAGCACCTTTGGGAGATGGCAGAGCTGTGTGATATGCCAATGAGCAGAGGTGAGCTGGAATAAGCCCAACACAACACGGCTCACCAGAGTACAGAACATTGCAGCAGCACGCGTTTCCCTTCAGGCCATCTGCTCCCCTGACATACCAGTGGTTCCTTGTAATTCTACAGTTCTCCCTCTCTTTTGTGTCACTCAGGTGGTGCGCACGCCCAGAAATATGGGTGGTTATTTGGGCTGCAAGGCTGGCTGTCCTTGCAATGCTGACCTACAGATTAGCTAAACCAGTGTTACCTCCCTAATGCTACATTGGACTGGAAACCACCAGAACCTATCATCAGACCTGCAAATAGACACGCCGATATATTGCAGTAGTTTAGGAAGTACATTTTATCTTCTTAAAATATGTTATACTTTGGGTTCATAAACTTAAAGGGAAACACAGTCGCCGTGGTTTTAGTGTGTACATAGAGGCTTATTGGTTTTAGTGTGTACATAGAGGCCTAAGCGACCACCAATATGCTAATGTGTATATCAAACCTCTGTGTTAGTCACACAACTGGAGGCTTTTTTTTGTAAAAGGTCAACTTTTGATGCGAATGCTTTCATAATCAAAAGCATATTCATTTGGACAGCAGAACAAAAATGCAATCTGATTCAATTCGATATAGCAATGAAATCACAGTTGTCGTGGCAATTTATTTTTGATTATTGCTTAGATTTTATTGGCATGGCGTCCTGCGGTACTAGGCGGTTCATGTAATGCCTTGCAGATAACCTATTCCAGAACACGTGCATGTGAACTGCAGCGCTGCTCCTTTCTATGCTGAATATTGAGCCTCTGGAATAGATTGGTTTGTGGTGGCGTAGGAAGGAAACGGAGACGGTGCTTTTTTCCCTTCTTTCTGTCTCTTCCACAAACAGGTTTATGTCTCAGTCCGACATGGCATCTCATTATAGGGAAATAACACTGGAATATGTCTAGGATTCTCTTGCGTAAATAAGAGCCCTCGATGTCTTTCATGGAGAGCACAGCCTGTGGGGTAGGGTTGGCAGCGGTGGGGGAGGAGATGGCCCACTCTTTACAGCACAGCCCTGTGCTTGTTAAAGGCTGGGGAAGACAGTAATAGCTTGGCCTCCACACTGTCAGAACCACGGGCAGGAGGCTCATGAACCGGAGGGGGTTTTGGCCTTTTAATGAATGTCTTGTAATTGTCATGCAAGTTTCCATCTTTTCCCCCTCATGCGAAGAGGAACCGCTTGAGAGGGCCTGATGGAATCGCCTTCCTCCCTTTCTGAAAGGCCTAGAAAGCAGTGGCGCTGTTAAAAGGGAGTGTGTGTGGGGTGGGGTTAGGGGAAGGGGGGGTGGGGTGCCACTCAAGGGGAGTGAGTGCCAGCAGCAAGTCTGTCCACTCCCTTCTCCCTCGTTCTGCTCCAGCTGATGTTATCAAAGAGCCTTTGCGGTGTTGCCTGTTATCTAGGGCACACGCGCTTTCTACCTCAGCAGTCGGAGCCATCTACATCACAACCAGAGCCTTGTGCATGAAGATGCCCAAGTGTTAGCATGGTAGTGAAAACATTCCTTTAAGAACATTGCTGGTGGGGTTTTTAATTACTAAATTGTTTAGTTGTCCAGCTTACCGGCTCCTAAATTGAATTGGAATTTTAAATTTGAGTGTACATAGGCCACTTTACTCAAAGAGTTTGTGTCATCATTTACATTGAAAGCTCTGTGTGTGCCAATCTGCTTTGGCAAGAAGCTAAGGAAGCCATGTTGCTTATGCTTACCCTCTAAATACCCTTGAACACTTTGAGGCAATTGAGTCCATTGTTGCTTGCCAAGGCCTCGTCCACCATCCATGAGAAATGGACTTGTCACATGGCTTATATCTTTGACCCACAAGCCCTGCAATCAGCACACCCGCCTCCGTGGTTATATGTTTGTTGACATCTGGCTCTAGCGAGCTCTTGCAATTAGCCTGAGCCGCCCTATCGCTCAGCTAGGTCTGTATAAATGCAGAGACGTGCTCCCCTGCCGGCTAGCCAGCCACAGACTGTTGGCACGGTGATAAGAAGAGACCCCCTGGTGCACCTAGCGACGGTGTTAAAAATAGTTGCTGAGGCAACACCAAACACAGCTCACCTGAGGTGACTGCTGCTCCCCTCCCCTACCCCTGTCTAGGATGAAGCGACAGGAAAATATATAGACTGATAACAACCCTGGTGCTGCTGCGGTTTTAGGGCTTATCTCCTTTTTGTAAAGTTTTTTTTTAAAATAATCACCGAAAAGGCATCTTAAACACTTTGCAGTTGTGGGATGTCCAGTATATTTTCGCATAAGTCCACCATTATACTCACTTCATCTCATATCTTATTTAGTTTGTGTACAGTTTTAAGATCCGGATGTTGTTCATACATCATGCTGAAAAATTGTCAGAGATCATGAGTGGTACTGGTTGCTATTTTGAAGGTGGGCTTGGCTCTCAGTGGAAGGAGATGGAATGTGAGCTTACCCTGGGGGTCTGGCCTTGTTAATGCTGTCCCAGTGCTTTTCCATCTCTCTTTGAGTGTCTCTCTCCCCCACTTTCTCTTGCCTCTGACTCCCTGTCTTCAAACGACATTTTGGTGATTATGTCAGTACTCCGTTCAAAGAGAGCCGACATCCACCACTCCTTGTCTATAGAATGGAGCACTTTGCTCATTACAGATTAGTGGGTCAACATACTCCATTATCAGAGGGCCTGATTTACAACGAGCCTTACCCTGCGAGGGTTGCTGAGAGTGTATTAGCCAGCTGCGGCTGTTGCCAAAGGCGTCTGCAAGGAAATCAATAACTTACCCTCCAGCATCAGCTTAGACAAGAAGAGGCGAGCATGGATGGCTCTGAAATACTGTTTTAGGCTACAACCCAAGGCCCTCCCTTGTATTTGCTCCACCTTTAAGATGACGTAACTCGTCTATGCATTGCCTAATGTCAGGCGATGCACTGGTAATGGGAGATCATGTTTAGGTACTTGTGTCGGAATGAAAGAGCTTATCCTTCACTACTGTACAGGGCCCTCTCCGCTAAGCGGCGCACCTGTGTTTTGCGATATCGGCATGCCAACTACATTGACGAGCATGATTGATGCCACCTGTCGTCCAACCACCGATGCTCGGCAGATAGTCAGCCACCGTAGCATGGGCATCAGAGGCACACATGTCACTGTGTACTGGTGATGGATGGCCCGGCGAGACTTGGGTCATTTTCCCTGCACGTTGTTTGGAGCAGAAAGCATCTTTCACTGTGGTTTCCCTGCTGCGTGATTGCGTTGAATAAAAGGGCAAGAAGGGGGGGTAGGGGGGATTTAGTGTGGAGCTCAGCACATACTGCATGGTGCCGGCGTGCCTGTGTGTCAGCAGCCCAGCTTTCTGACTGCTGTCGTTGTGAAGGCCTGCTAATCTAGCGAGGCGGCTAATCACAGTGAATGGCCCACTCCCACTGCTCCCCGACTGTGGCTTCTGCTCTTTTACTCCACTAGCAGATTTAATTAAAGGAAAGGATGATGGCCGCCTTCCAGGCCTCAGATCTCTGACTGCAGCGCAGCCAGGGGCTTTTGTTTGGGTGGAGAGAAGGAGCCTGCATAGTAGAGGTTGTTATTTCGAAATGGTATGTGATTGTCTGTATAACCAGAGGTGAGCTCTGGTATTGTGTCCGTCTGAGCTTCCAGCACCCGGTGCATTGGACGGCAGAGATTTCTGTAAGGTACTACCGTTCCGTGATGGTCATTGGCTGACACCTGCTTACACTGTCCTCCTGAATTCGAAGCTTTCGTTTTGTTCGTTTTTCATTTGAATATTTCCTCATGGATAAGTCCATTAGCTAGACACCCTCTGGTTTTGGATGTGTGCCAGCTTACCACCTGGAGAAGTGTGAAAGGCAGGTCCACATTTAGACTGATAGAAGGGAGGCTACATAAGGGCACAGAAATACTTGGACATTGCCCAACCAACTGTGACTGGTGTGTGTCATATCCCCCCCCCCCAGGTTTTAATGAGTTATGCAAATTAGGCTGTGATGTAACTCCAGATCAGTCCGAGGACATTTCTATAAAAAAAATAAAGAAATACTTTTCATTGTTTGAAAAACAACAACTAATTGTTAGTGTTGAATGTGAAATCAGAGTTAGGTTATGTATGACCATATTATTGTAATTACAGATTCACTGTACAATTATGTGCAGAATGGCTGTTGCTGGAAAAAGATCCACTTTCACGTCTGATTAGATGAATGTATGTAACGTAAATACTGTTTTGGTCTTTCCACTTAATATTCCAAGTCACACTCAACTGGTGCCAACATAAGCACACCTCACCTCCTTTGAATAGTAAACAAAACTATTTATTTTTATTTAAGAAGGGCGATGTTTTTATCATATCCCCACATAGTTAATAAGCATCTTAAGATGCAGTATTTCTGTGACTAGGGTGATTCCTTTGGCTCCGCGAGGTTATCCGAGAAGCAGAGAAGTGCTGGAGTCACTGATTACCAATTATTCGCCTGATTGGTCCCATCGGTGACATGGCTTTTCTGATTAGCATATGGATGAGACAGAAGCAGCTTTCTTGTTAGCAGTGATTACATCCGCCGTGCATGACGGATGTGGTGTAGGCAATGGCATTCACCGGCGTCTATAGACGGGAGAGTCAAACTGACAGATTGATGTTAGCTACGTTTCACAAGCTCTCCTTTAACCGATCTAACAGAAAGGTAGCCTACCACGATTGATATTTCAGTTCTGTCTGTAACTGAAGCGATGCAGAAACGTGTACGTTTAGATTTTGATGAGGCTCCGAGTGCCTCAGATAAGTGATTAACCTTCACGAACCTAGACATGGAGGTTTCTGCGTTTCTGCCTCCACTGGCTTCATAGACCTCCCCATACGTCTATTGAATTATGTGATGTTATATCATCAATAGCGTGCCATAGATGTAGAGAATTATGAGCAATGTCCCAGAGGCTCATCTCTATTATTCTTATGTAAGAATAGGATTAGCAGATTGTTGACTAAACAAAACACTTGGGGAGTCCTTCACTTGTACATAACTACCAAAATCAGTCAAATTGCTACCGATTAGGTCTTCTGGCTTGAGAAGGAAATTGATGAAAACACTTGCAATCATCTGAGGATGTTTGTTTTTTTACACAATGTCTAGCCGTGCTATTCTTACGTTTTTGTTCAATAGTGTGGTGTATTAATACTCTGAAATCACTCCGGAGTGGTAGACCCATTGCGCTGAGCGTGGCTTCTGCTCACCAACCGAGGTCAGGGAGAGAGCATAGCCATTTCCAGCTTCTCAGAAAGCCACTGAAAGTTCGAATGCCATCATAAGGAAAACCACACGACACATAATGAGATCATTCTTTTTGTTTTGTTGGAGTGGCCATGGACTGGTAACTAAAAGCTTTTTGTGGTGATTAATTCAGCTGTCAAGAGTGTCTGGCCGTTATGAGAGTGCATTGCTGAGGGGCCATAACATAACCATATAATCCTGAGGGTCTGGACAGATCATCCACAAACCTAGTGTATTTCATGTTTTTCTGCCAGTTTTGACCGTGGATGTTCCAGCACGTGCCTCAGTCTCGTAGTCCAGGTTAGAAGCATTCTCAAGGCTGGTCACGATAGGGCGGTTATTTTTGGACTGTTTCTGGGAGTCGTTTCTGGCAGTGGACATGGAATTCCTTGCTATATGGGAAGTGTAGGGCCTAAGCCAGGATATGACACAGGGAAGGTTACATCAGGGGCTAAAGCTCTAGTCAGCTCATGTGCCCGTGAAATATTACTCATTTACGTCACCGCGAAGTCTAAAGCATTAATCTGCAGTGGGGTGTGTGTGTGTGTTTTGTTGTGTTACTAATAGGAAAGTGAGTCAGTAAGCACATAGGACAGAACATGTTAAAGCATAGGATGAAGCTCTAGGGTCTGTGTGCAAGGCAGTCGGTTCATATCAATATGCCTTTACAGACCAGGCTCATATAAATGTTTGGTAATGATGAATTGAATCAGATGTATGTACGTGATGTGCCTGTGGGCCACGGTTTTCCATGTAGTCCTACATGTGTGTGCATGCGAAAGACATGGATCTTCACCTACCAACAGGGGCTTCTGGGTTCAGCTCTCAGCGATGTGGTAGCATATTGAGGCACACATGTGGTTCTAGATAGGCTGTCTACTAGTGCACACAGCCCGTTGGTAACCCAATATGTCAAACGAGTGAGTGAAATGGAGAGCCGTTTGATGAACAGGATATGTGCTGGATATAATCTCCCCCTCTGCCCTGTGTATCAGCTCCTCTCGCTCGCTCGCTCGCGCTGCAGAGGCAGGCGCAATGCTGTGATTTTGTCTGCCAGGATGCTACTGGCACTCTGCTCTTATTGACAGATAACACTTTTTCTCTTCCTGAAGTCAATTGCAATGGAGCTTAGATACTGCTGGGACAAACGCCTCTGTATTTTTTTTGTGGGGGATGTAAACGGAAATAAGATTGCCTGTAAGATGTGATATTCTTTTTTCGCAAGGTAAGCATTTTAGATGGGCAGCCTGACAATGTGTGTCACAAGCTTTAGCATTGTGTCCATGGGCATGTTTACGTTACGACCGTCGACCAAAGTAATTGTTCGGGGGAGATGTGTCTTACTAAATACTAATGGATTGTTGTGGGGTTTTTTACAGTTGTGGCTCTTTATGCCGTAGTAAGATGATTTGAATATGATCTCATTCGTGGACATTCGTTTACATATCGGCTTCTCGTCCTGTTGTTGTCGATTACATATTGATAATGTTCATATATCATGTCAATAAAGTAGAAATATTAAAGTGCATTTATGTTTCCTTAACCTGCAACTCTCATGTATCATACTACTTAAGGCTGTCCAATCTCCATTTCACCCACGTTACTGTTACTTGACAACGAGTGTCTGTTCTTTGTGTTTTAGCAGGAATGGCTGTGTCTGCACTGCCAGACTCAGAGGGCTTTGTCTGGGCAGCTTGGAGACATGGGAAAGATGTCCCAGTCAACACCTACACCAACAAAAGCAGAGGCCCAACCAACGCCTGCGCCTGGCAAGGCAGTGCCTACACCTGCACCTGCCAAATCAACACCTACACCCACACCCACAAAGATGGAGCCCCAGTCTGTCCCTGTTCCAAAAGAAGCAGAGCCTTTGCCTGCAGACGCACCTTTCAAGACGGAACTCAAAGCTACCCCTGCACCAACCAAGGCAGAGCCTCCAGCTGTCGCACCGAAACCAACAAAGATGCCAAAGGCTGAGGTCGTCGAGACTGTGGTCCCCAAAGCTGCAGGGGAATTAAATCCAAAAGAGACTGCAGAAACGATACCATCTGTGCCCCAAGTGCAAACAACAGGAGAACCTAAGTCTGAGACATCAAAGGGTGAGGCTGAGGTTGGTGCTGCTGTCTGTGTTCCAGTGACTGAGGCCAAGGCATCTCCCCCTGCTCCTAACCCTACTGCAGTGGCTGCTGCTGCAGTCCCTCCACCCACTGAGCCAAAGCCATCCCTCCCCCCTTCAGAGGTCGAGGCGGTGGAGACGACCAAACCATTGGAGGTTGTCAAGGAGAAAGAGATTCCCGAGTCACAACCAGTACCCCAAGAAATCCTTGCAAAGGCAAGTGTTTCTACTACAAGGTTTTTGTCCTGTTCAGAATATGTTCTATATGCTAGTTGTGATTCACGTATATAGATAATATAGTACAACTTAATCTAGCAATATAATGCCTTTTCAAACTTACCTGAGCATAGTTGAGCCTTTTTTCTTTTTCTTAAAATGTGATTTTAATACCAGCCAATAATGCTTAGGTGGTGTGAGCCTTAGTTATGTTGCACCAGTAAGTATCAGTAAACAGTTTTGTTATTAATGCAACACTGTTTACTTTATTTTGGCATTCCACATGTTTATATTTGTGTTCTTTTAATTTCAGGATGAAGACAAATTCCAAAATGAGACTGCTATGATGAGAAAAGCCTCTCTGCCTGCTGACCAAGTCACAGTGGAAGTGAAATCCAGCCAGGCTGAGCCAGCCAAAGTGGAGAGCAAAGCCATGCCTTCCCTTGAGGCTGACACCAAAACTAAAGCTGGAGATCACGGTGACAAGGATCAACCAGACATTCTGCCAATGACAAATGAAACACTGGATGTCTTGCGGACAGCCAGAGATGAGGCCGTGAAAGACACCACAAGTGACTCCCCCTTGCCTGCCAAGAATGGGGCTGAGGCGCAGAGAAGACGGCTTAGTTTCCGACCAATGGAAGAGAGCAGTGGAAGTGAGCTAACACCTTCCCCTTCCCCCAAGGTCCAGAGAAGGAGGCTGAAAGTGAGTGCCATCTCGTCCAGCAGCGAGGACTCCAAACTTGAAAGCCCCGACTCCTCCGTGGACGATGAAGAGTTCATCCGTAGGCAGATCATGGGAATGGGCGATGAGGAAATGTCTCTCTCAGAGGACGAAAGAGAGACTACAGGGGAAGCTGTCAGGGAGGCAGAGCAGGACGGCGTTTCAGTGACAGCTCAGCCATTGCCCAGGAAAGGTGGCACTGATAATGAAGACAGCCCAGCCAGGGCAACATCCCTGCCTCAGATTGAGGCTCAAACGAGCCAAGAGACGCCCCAGGCCACAGAGACAACAACCGTTTTCAAGAAAGCCATTCCAGTGGTGAAAAAGAGACAGAGTACAGAGGAAGGAGAGGCTGAGGTGGACAGCATCACTGAGTCTCTGGAGGACAGGTCCAAGGGGTCGTCCAGTGTCCAGGCATCCAGCTTCGACCCAGGGACGTCCCCCACATCTGCGTCTTCGCTTGAGGAGGACAGTGACAGCAGCCCAAGTCACAGGAGGGCCGGTGGGGAGAGCAAACACCACCGCAGGGCTAAGCACAGGCAGCCAGGCCAGGCTCTCCCCACCATTGAGGATTCCTCGGAGGAAGAAGAAATGAGGGAAGAGGAGGATCACCTCAGGCAGGGGACCAAACTGGATGTTGACCAGCCGGGGAAAAGGATAAAGAAATCCCGGAAAGATAAGGACGAACTGAAGGCCCAGTGGAAACGAGACCATCCGCTAACCTCACCTAGCAACCTGTCTCCCATTGAGGATGCCTCCCCCACTGAAGAACTGAGGCAGGCGAGGGAGATGGAAGAGCTCCACAAGACGTCGGAGACCGACTACTCTCCTAGCATGGAGTCCGAACAAGACAGCCTCAGCTCCAAATCGGAATCTCGGCAGGAGGTGGAGATGGGGCGCAAGCCCTCGCCCACTGTGATACCTTTCCATACCCCTGAGCAGCCCCTGGCCAAGGCGTTAAAGAGCGCTGACGAGGCCTACGAAGAGATGATCAGAGCCAAGCTCGTCAAAGAGGTGACCCCCCCAGGCATCGAGCCCCTTTATGAAGGCATGGTGATAGAGGACTACCTCTACGACTCCCTGGTGGTGGAGCCTGAAGCACTCCCCTCCACGGTGAGACAGGAGGAAGCGGCTAGCGCCGAGCCTGGGAAGAGGCTCCGGTCTCCAGAGGAGGTGTATGAGGAAATGATGAAGAAGAAGGAGGAGCTGATGATGATAGAGCAGGAGTTTCAAAAAGCCCAGTCTGCCATGGAGCCCCTACAGCCAGAACCTCAGGTGGCTGTAGTGCCCCCTGTGGCCGAGACATGCTACGTCACCATCACTACTGGTGAAACCAGCCTCACGCCAGAGGCTGAGCAGCCCATGAGAGCTCCAGACGGAGCCAGTGGAGCCCCTGTGAAGAAGAAGAAACGACCGGCTCCACCAAGGCCCTCTGAGCCGCCCAACCGAGACTTTGTCAATCCCCCGGTCAGTAGATCCGTTGATTTTGTCAGGCCAAGGGTTCCCCAAGACCCTGCCCTCAGAAGATCCCTGTTCCCCATACCTGACCTAAAGATTACCCAGTGTTCCTCAGGGGAGGAGGAAGATGACAGTCTGGCCGAGGAGTATGGCGTGGGCCTCTCTTCTGACATAACGCCCAGCAGTGAATCCGAGACCAAGGAAGACGTGGAGACGAGTCCGCCGTTCTCCGACACCGCCGACACGGAACCCATCAGTGTGGTGTGTGAGGTGCCAGAGGCAAAGCCTATTCCTGCCCCGATCTCCGCCCCTGAGCTGACCACCACCCCGTCCCCGGTGTCTCAGTCCTCCCCTCCCACCTCTCCGGCAGACTCCAGCCTGGCCTCCAATGCCACGTCCTCCTCCTCCTTCCAGGCTCGGACTCCTCTTTCGTCGGAGTCCACCCCGGTGTCCTCGCCGACGGCGCTGGCCTCGGTTGTAGTCGAGCCTGCCGCCGACGTCGCTCGTCCGTCGATCACTCCCATCCTTCCCCGAGTGCAGGGCGCGGCACCTCCGCGTCCTCCGGCCCCTGGGTCTGCAAGTGCTCCGAGCACGGTCACTGTCACGATACCGGACGTAGTGTCGGATCCGACGCAAGTTCCCACGGCAGTCCCTGTTTCCGCCGAAGTAGCAGCTCCACCAGCCCCTGTACGGGCTCCTTCCCCTGCCCCGGTGGTGGTTCAAATGCCAGATGTGGTTTCATCCCCGTCTAAAATGTCTGCTCAAGGCCCAGCCCCTTTGCAGGTCTCGGCACCAAGTCAAGTCCCTGCAGAGGTTGCTGCTCAACCCTCAGCCACAGTCTCGGCTGCGTCCATTAGACCCCATATTCCAGCCCAGGCTGTATCTCCTGTTCCCGTCATAGTCCAAATGCCAGATATAGTGTCGACAACCTCTCCCATCCTAGCCCACACTCCGCTTCCTATGTCTGCTCTGGTCACTGCCTCCCCACCAGCCCCGACAGCAGTGGAACGTCCGGTGCCTGCTCAAGCACCCGCCCCTCCTCCAGCCTTGGCCATGGTCCGCTCCTCCCCTCAGCCAGCCCAGGCTCCATCGCCAGCCCCAGCCTCAACTACCATCATCAAAAAGAAAGTCCCTCCGCCTCCCCCACCTCGATCCACGTCTGTGTCCCTGCGGCAGACCACCTCAGGGCCCTCTGCTGTCAGAGCCGTTCAGCATGTCTCCCCTACCGTCACGACCACCGTAGCCATGGGGTCATCTCCGACCGGCCAGCCCATGCAATCAGTCGTGGTGGACATCCAGCCCAGTATGGAGGACATACCAGTGGACAGTGCTAGTATGTCTCAAGTGGTGACTCCTACCAGGCAGGGCCATGTGGTCATCATCGTGCCCAGTGTGGAGAACATATCGGTGCTCGGCCAAACCACCCAAGCTGCCACTTCACCCGCGGTGCCGGCTGGTCAGACAGCGGTAGGGCCGGTGGTGGCCAGTGTGTCCCCTCTCCCCGCTACCGCTCCTGGCACCGCTGTGCCCAGCACAGAGACTGTTTCAAGGCCCACCGGGGTGTCACCAGTGCCGGTTGCAGCAGGAGCCACGGACAAGGTAGAAATGGGAGCGGCGGATAAACCACGTCCCGCCACCCTTCCAAAGCCGAAAAAGCCTTCCATTTCAATTGCACCATCGGTGTCCGTGGCTGTGCCTGTAACGGTGGCACAAGCTGCTAAGCCTCCACCACCCATACCCCCCAAGCCCGTGTCCATCCCTGCCGGACTGGTATTCAGTCACAAGCCAGGGGAGAGTGTCAAGCCTCCCCCTCCTGCAGTGGCTCATAAAGCCGCCACGCTCCCCAGGACCAGAGAACCTCCCAACGCTCTCTCGCTAACGCTGACCCGGCCAGTAGAGTCCAAGCTGAGTGCCACGTCCCCGAAGTCCCCTCTGTCTCCTAGGCACGCCAAGTGTCTGGAAACCTACGTGGTGATCACCCTACCCTCAGAGCCAGGAACCCCTACAGAGGGCATAACCGTCCAGGCACCTATGAGGAGGGGCTCCATCCCCTCTACCCAGGTTTCAGGAGTAAGAGCCACCCCAACAGAGCAGGGAGCCCCCATGGAGGTGTTCTCCGCCCAGGCTACAGTTAGAAGAGCGTCTGTCCCCACTGTGCGGCAGCCACCCCCTCCAGCGGCAGTCACCTCAGTGGTGGAGCAAGTGGCACCCCCGGAGGGGGTTAGTGCTCATGCACCAGTGAGAGCAGATGTCATGCCGTCCCCAGTGCAACCCGCGGTAGCGGTGGCTGATGTTGTCACTGTTGCATCACGACCGGAGGCGCCAATCCAGGCTTATTTCGTCCCACCCCCAATCAAGAAGCCATATGTAATACCAGCAGTCCAGCCCCCTCAACCAATAGCCACGCCTCCTGAACCAGTAACCCAGCCCCCTCACCCAAAAGCCCAGACCCCTCACCCAGTAGCCCAGCCCCCTCAACCAGTCGCCCAGCCCCCTATACCAGTATACCAGCCACCTCACCCAATAGCCCAACCCCCTCACCCAATAGCCCAGCCCCCTCAACCAGTAGCCCAACCTCTTCAACCAATTGCTCAGCCCCTTCAACCAGTAGCCCAGCCCCCTCAACCAGTAACCCAGCCCCCTCAACCAATAGCCCAGCCCCCTCAACCAGTTACCCAGTTGCCTCACCCAATAGCCCAGCCTCCTCAACCAATAACCCAGCCCCCTCAACCAGTAATTGCGCCACCACTAGCAATGGTCCCAGTACCTTTGTCTTCAGTCCATCCATTACAAGCAACTGCCGTCATGCTGCCAGAAGTTCCTGTCGAGCCAGTGCATGGCACTGCTTCAAGTCCATCAGTACCTGCAGCTGTTCAGCCACCGCAAAGTGTGTCAGAGGTCATAACAATGCCACCAGAACAAGTCCCACTGGAGGCTCAAACCATCCCCCTGGAGGCCCAAGTCCCACTGGAGGCCCAAGTCTATGGCAGAAGGCCTTCTATACCAGCTGAAACTCCACCACCACCGGCTGCTTCAGAAGTCATTCCGATGCCACCACAACTACCTGTAGAAGACAGTAAAGCCTCCGTGCCCCATGTAACCCAGCCAACACAGGAAGTGACTGGTGTGGTGGTGCCCAAACCAGATTATGAAATGCTTACAGAGGTTATTGCTACAGAGGCTGTGGCTTGGCCTACATTATTTGATTCTGTGCCACAGCTACCAACCATGCAACAGTCGCCAGCAGTAGCTGGATTGAGGTGGCCCCCATCAGAGCAGGACATGCCTACAGAGGTCATCTCCACAGATGCCCAAAGACCCTCGCTAGCACCTGTAGTAGGTGAAGTGATACCCATGTCTGCAGCAGCTTGGGTATTGCCTTCACCGGCTGTGGCTGAGGTAACACCCATGCATAATGTGGCCGAAGTAGCCCCTGTACCTGCCGTAGCTGATGTGACGCCTTTACCTGCTGTGGCACAGGTTCAGCCCATGCAAATGCAGTATGAATCCCCCAACGAAGCGTACCCTGCCCAGGTGTATGCAGAGCCTATGCCCTCTGCCCTGCCGCAGTCATCATCGCTCATGGAGGTCATTGCGATGCAGCCAGAACCTGAGACACTCACGGAAGTGATGAGCACAGAGGCTTTCATGAGGACAGCCTCCATACCCTCGGTGGTGCCCCAGGCTGTGGCTGAAGTAGCAGCTTTCCTACCGCAGTACGAGATGCCAATAGGCGTGATCGCGACCAACGCCACTACCACGAGGAGAACGTCGATATCCTCCATCACGCAGCCCCCTCACACAGTGGGCGACACGTTTCCCCACCCGTCAGAGTATGAAGGGGAGGTGGTTAGAACCGAGGCCATTTCTACCACTCGAAGAGCTTCTATCACCTTGCAGCAACCTTTCGCCATGCCTCAGGTTATGACTGTGACGGCTGACTCTGAGGAGCCCACGTATGGTTATTGTCCCCAGTCGCCCTACCATAGAGGGTCCATCCCTTCAGCCACGCAGCAGCCTCAGGTGCTGACCTACTCTGCAGACTATGACATCCCTCTGGAGATTATAACCACAGAGCCCTACAGGCCCGCTGTCCCGGACATGCCGCAGTCTGTCCCAGTGGCGCCTGTCACCATAACTGCCGTACACCAGGAGTCCATAGAAAGCCAAGAGATCCGCGGGCCAGAGAAGCTGGTCTCCAGCTTGAGCCGCATGTACTCCTCCTCCATCTCCACCTCCGGTCCACCTCCCGAGAGCCTGCCCAGCCTGCTCACGCAGGTGGTGACCACAGAGGTCCAGAGGACCACCGTGTCGGTCATTCACGAAGTGCTCCCTCAGGTGCCCACTCCCAGCATGGCGGTCGCCGTCCGCCCCGACGTGGCTCAAGTCCAAGCCCTGCCCAGGCAGAACGGTAGAGTGATCTACTCGGGTGACGTCATCGACTTGAGTACCATGAAGTACGGCGTGAAGATGACCGACCAAGGCATGGACCTCACCCCACCAGAGTCCGGCAGACATCCCTTCTCCGGAGACTCCAGTGGGCGCCACATGACGGCGGTGCAGCCGGAGATAGTAAACCTGAGTGCCGAGATGACTCCGACTACCACGCTGTCTGTCGTCACCGACAACATCACCATAGTCACCTGCACAGCCACCATAGCCTCATACAGCAACCTCCAGGCCGAGAAGCCTCTGGACCTGCAGGGCAACGCTACCTCTATGCCGCTCCCTCTTACCACATACAAGCCATTTGAGCCCCTAGCACAGATAGTATACAGGCCCGTGCAGTCCACACCACTAGTCACTGCAGTGGCGTCCACAGTGTCCGATACGGCGATCCCCATCAACCTTTCATACGGAGCTTATGGAGCTTTGACCTCCCCAGTAGCCAGGCAACTGGTGACCCTAGCCCCAACAGCCATCACCAACGGAGGCCCCGTCCAAATGGCGGAAGCCACAGGCGCCATGGATCTGTCCGCCTCCAGACCCATGAGAGCCATGGTGGCGTTGTCGGGCAGCAGCGCGGGCGTGGTGACCACCGTGGTGGAGGACGACAGCACGCCGGTGGACCTGACGGCCGGACGGAGGAGTGTGTGCTGTGACGTCATCTACAAGTTGCCCTTCACAGGGAGCTGCAGAACACAGCCTCCAGTCACCGCCCAGCCTGACAACTCCTTTGTCTACCGGGACGGCCAGTACAACAACGCCGGCGTGTATGGCGTTAAAGGACTGAATGGGATGAGGCCCATGTCGATGTCGGAGACCAACCTAGCTGACGCAGGGCTGTCCCCCTATGAGCCCAAATTTGGGTATGACTATCTAAACGGCGCCTCTGATAATGCCATTGACCTCACTGCTGCCAATATGTCTGCGGGTGAGTGCATCGCAAATGTTCTAATGTTTCTTTAATCATTAATTCCTGTTCCTTTATGTGTTCTAGTCTCATGCTTTATGAAATGTCTTTCAACTTTTAATAGAATATCTTGTGCTATGGCCTTGCTCACTGAAGCAACAGTAACGGTTTCACTGCTGAAAGCTTTGCTTTCACAGCAGTTTATTTTGAATCTTTTCTATCTGTCAGCTAATATATATCAAATATTTTGTATAGTCAATACATACACCCTTTTTAAATGAATTCAAAGCCAATTAATGAAGTATAAAGTTCAAATTGCATGATTTTCTCATACTTTCATTTATTGATGTTTTCTCCTTCTCTTTTGTTTTTATACAGATGCATGCGTGTGCCTGCGTGTTCTCCCACAATATTTTGGCTTTGCGTCATGCTAACTGGAAAACTGTTGCATGCTTTATAGTTTTCTAATCTAGATCCAAAGTGCATGAATTTAAGTATTTATTAATTTACATATTTAATGTTATAAACATTGGTCTAAAACCTACGTGTGTGGGCTCATTGTGACAGGTGAAGCTCTAGACTACACCAGCAAAGCTACTGGACCGTACATTGGAATGTCCACTGCTCCCTACTCTCAGGTCCCTGCTGCTGGGTTTGGTGCGAATAGTAACCTTCGATCCACAGACGGAATAGTGTATTCCTCTGTAGCGGCCCCAGTCCCATCCACCTATGCGATCACCACACAGCCAGGTTCCATCTTCAGCACCACCCTTCCCCCCACCGCTACGCGTCAGAACCAGTCGGTCCCACACCCGTATGGCTTCATCCCGATCACCGACCCTGGCCAGCTTATTGTTCTGGACCCAGCCCTGTCCAAAGATTTCCTGCCCGCCGCCTTGGCTGACATCATCACGGGCTACCCTGACATGTACTCGGACCAAACCCTCGAAGCCATCGCCGCTTCCCTGGACGCCCTGGCCTCCTCCCCCATGTTCCCTGGCCTGGACGACCACAAAATGGCCCAGTACCAGATGGAGCGGGAGTTCCTGGAGCTGGAGAAGCTCAAGCAGCTGTGCCTTGCTGAGGAGCTGGAGTGGGAGAGGCAGGAGATCCAGCGCTACCGGGAGCAGGAACAGCTGATGGTGCAGAGGGAGCTGGAAGAGCTCCAGGGCCTGAAGCAGCAGCTCCTGCTTCAGCAGGAGGAGGAGCACCAAGCTCACCTTGTGGCCCAGCAGGAGACCTATGCTCAGCAGAAGGAGCAGCTGGGCCAGATCCAGCAGCTCCAGCTGCAGCTCCAGCGCCAGCTAGACGAGCACTATGGCAACACGGCACCCACGACGGGCAACCTGCTGAAGGCCCAGTACGCAGGGGTGGGGGACAGCGGGCAGTACTGGCCCGTCAAAGACGAGTCGGCTCCACCAGCCACCGTGACCCGCTCCGAGGTGGGAGAGCAGCTTCAGCTCACTAGGAAAGTCCCACCAGGGCCCAAGCAGGTGGACCAGGACACAGGGATGGTTGGGAGGAGGATAGCGGACAGCGGAGTGCAGACGGACGACGAAGACTCGGCGGACCAGCATTACGTGGGGAGGAGGAAGAGAAGCAACAGGCGGAGCGTGGACAGCTGTGCTCAGACGGACGACGAAGACCAGGACGAGTGGGACGCGCCCACGCGGGCCCGCAGGCGCTCGCGCAAACACAGCAGCGAGGGCAAGCACGGGTCAAAGGTGACCAGCGTCGCCATCCAGACCGTGGCGGAGATCTCGGTGCAGACGGACCACTCCGGAACCATCAAACGTCCAAACGTCCAGGTGGACTCCAAGGTGGAGATCGTCAAGCACATCTCGGCCCCGGAGAACTCCCACCGAGGGGGCAGCCTGAGCTGCCAGACTGACCTGGAGCGCCGGATGAGTCCCGTGGACATGGGCTACGGCACACACCTCAGGGCCGACCTGTCCCCTTCCAAGTCCCCCAAGGTGATCTACTCCTCCATCTCCCCCCTGTCTCCCGAGAAGTCTGGGGGTCAGAGGGTGTTAACGGCTGACCCAACCCGGTACTGCTCAAGCCCGAGGATGCTGAAGCCTGGGCAGAAGTCTCTTTCGGACCCCAAGTCCCTCAGTCCCTCCACCGAGGATAGGTTGGGGAGCTACTACGGAGACAGCTATTCTGTAAGCTAATAAAAGAATGAACAAATTCATATGAATATACATTAATATCAACACAAAAGTGTTGAATAGGAAATATCAAAATAATACACGATAAAAATAAGTTTGTAACGATGCTACTATTCTTATTTTGTAAACTAACACGTGATTGCTGGCCCCTGTGTTCCAGGGGCGGGGCTCCCCCTCTGGTACCGGTAAGAAGGTAAAGCGCACCTTGCCTGACCCTCCTCCCGACGATGACTCTCTCAGCGGCCGCTCGGGCTACAGCACCAACTCTGCCCGCCGCCGCCTGGCCCGGAACACCACTATGGCTCGGGCCAAAATCCTGCAGGACATCGACAAGGAGCTGGACCTAGTGGAGAGAGAGTCCTCCAAGCTCCGCAAGAAACAGGCTGAATTGGACGAGGAGGAGAAGGAGATTGACGCCAAGTTGAGGTAAAATGAGAAAAGACGCGCTGTACTAAGTGTGACTCTTTGAGCCCTTTTTTTTTAGTAGTTTATGACTGGAATTAAAAGGCTATGCACCGTTAACCGAGTGAGCAAAATTAATTCGAGTTGGTGGATTAAAGTTCATTCTTTTCAAATCCCTGCCTGCCATGCCATCTTAATCATTCATCTATAATTCACTTGCACCTCTTTGATCTGATAGCATATGGACTAAAGGGCTGCCTCGTCATTACACAGTGACTACCTCCACACTCATACACAGGAAGGTATTACTGTGTGGACTCCCAGTCATTTGTTTGGTTTGTTCATTCAAAACACGTTAAATTACAATTGTAAAATGGCATATTTGTGGTTGCGATGACTGCAGGTACTTGGAGATGGGTATCAACCGGCGTAAGGACGCCTTGCTGAAAGAGCGGGAGAAGCGAGAGAGGGCCTACCTCCAGGGCGTGGCCGAGGAGCGGGACTACATGTCGGACAGTGAGGTGAGCAACATCCGGGAGACTCGGGGAAACGGCCACGGCCTGGAGAGACCCAGGACGGCCCCCCAGTCCGAGTTTGACCAGTTCATCCCTCCCCAGACAGAGGCGGATTCCCAGTACTCCACCCTGAACAGCCCTTACTCCCACTACAGCCAGTACGCGGCCCAAACCCAGGCTTCCAGCCACTATCCCCAGCAGACCCTGTACCAGCAGCAGTCTCTCTACCACCCCTACCAGAGCCAGTCCATCTACTCCTCGGTGCCTACCCTGTCCTACGCCCAGTCCTCCCACCCCGAGGCCCAGTCCAGCAGCTACCAGCACGCCTCCCAGCTCCTGCTGCTGCAGGGAAAACAGCGACAGGCGGCCCTCTCCGGCCTGGAGTCCAAGAGCGCCTCCAACTACGAGGTGATCCGAAGCCAGCCGCTGATCATCGTGCCCTCATCCACGGAGGGCGGCTACGGGGTGGCCCACCTGGGGGGCAAGTACGGCAGCCTGGACCTGAGGCTGGGGCTCGACGAGCGGAGCATGGCCTCCAGCCCCATGTCCAGCATCTCGGCGGAGTCCTTCTACGCCGACATCGACCACCACAACACCAGGAACTACGTGCTGATCGAGGACATAGGGGACCTGACCAAGGGCAGCGCAGGCCTGGGCTCGGGCTTCAGCCTGCCTGACAAGGAGCTCTCCAAGGCGGACCGCCTCCTTCGAGCAGCTGAGGCTAGGCGCACGGCCGAGGTAAAGAGAAAATGGTGAAATGTAAATGCGTTTGGACAGGCCTACTTTTTACTTTGTAGTATTTGATTTTTTTTATGGGAATATTGAATGAAACCATGAACGAAATTGTGTTCGATTTGTCGTGAGGAATTCAATCTCCACACGGCCCCCGTCTGTCTTGTTCCAATTGTTTTAGGTGGCAGACTTCCTGGGCCAGTCCCGTCTGCAGGGCTACGGTAAGGGAGAAGAGGACACCATGGAGGAGCCCTACGAACTCAAGCTGCTCAAGCAGCAGATCAAGCAGGAATTCCGGCGGGGTGGCACCGAGGGTCTGGAGCACCTCACCGGCCTGGGCCTGCCCCAGTACCTCCCCAGCGACGCCAGCTATCGCCACTTCCCAAAGGCAGAGAAGTACAGCATCGGCAGGCTCACCCTGGAGAAGCAGGCCGCCAAGCAGCTCCCTGCCGCCGTGCTCTACCAAAAGCAGGTGAAGAACAAGAAGGCCCTGTTGGACCCCAAGTCCGTCACCAAGTTCTCCCCAATCCAGGAGAGCAGGGACCTGGAGCCCGACTACAACAGCTTCCTGGGCTCCGGCTCCTCCTCCTCCACCGTGACCAACCTGGCCAACCGGGCCCGCCTGCTACAGGACGAGATCACCTTCGGCCTGAGGAAGAACCTGTCGGAGCAGCAGAAATACCTGGGCTCCTCCCTGGGGTCCAACCTGGCCAGCTCCCATAACATGGGCCAGAGCCTGGGCCTGGACAGCACCTACCCCAGTGGCACCTGCTCCCGGCCCTCCTCGCGCCCCTCTTCGCGCCCCTCCTCCGTCTACGGCCTGGACCTGTCTATCAAGCGCGACCTGTCAAGCTCCTCCCTCAGGCTGAAGACGGAGGGCGACGCCCTGGACGCGGCTTTCGCGTCCGGAGCGGCCAGGACCAAGCCCACCAGCCTCCCCATCAGCCAGAGCCGGGGCCGGATCCCCATCGTAGCCCAGAACTCGGAGGAGGAGAGCCCGCTGAGCCCCGTGGGTCAGCCCATGGGCATGGCCAGGGCCTCGGCCGGGCCTCTGCCTCCCATCTCAGCCGACTCCAGGGACCAGTTTGGGTCCAGCCACTCCCTGCCGGAGGTGCAGCAGCACATGAGGGAGGAGTCGCGGACGCGCTACGACCGGGACATAGCCTTCATCATGGACGACATGCAGGGCGCCATGTCGGACAGCGAAGGTAACCGGAGCCCCGAGTCTGTCGCAGCACCTCCGTTCTGTGGAACGGCTTCTCCTGCATGCTGCCGCTGACCACAGTTGAAGGGCCTGCATGGAATCGGCCTCTCGCTCAATCATCTGTCTGCCAGATCATTGGTCGTCGCCTCGTTTGTCTTTCAAGCATTGACTCTGCTGTCTTGTTTGTTTTTTCTTCTGTTCCGTCTGTCAGGTTTGACCTTTTGCATGTGACTCTCTCTTTGTTTTGACGTGTTTTTTTCACAGATGCATAACACCTCTAATGTCCAGGATGAGACAGTTCAGTATTTGGTGTGTGTGTGTGTGTGTGTGTGTGTGTGTGTGTGTGTGTGTGTGTGTGCGCGCAGTGGTTCTTTTTTTGTTATTTGCATGCTTCAGATCTATCTTTTTAATTTCTTGACTTGTCTTTAGTTCATTGATCGCCAAATGTTTTGTGATATTCAACTCTCATTACATGGGTAAGGGCTTTGTGTGAATGTACAGATCAATAGAGAAGCTAGGGTAACGGGACACGATTACATTGTCAATCACTTTGAAGTGCCTTTGCTATAGACAGATAAGCTGGGAACTGGATATTAGAAAAGTATTTTTTGTCCCAAGGCCTGTATTATGAATATGTTGAAAGGGTGTCTGGTGAGCTGTCAAGGCCACCTGGAGGCTGTTCTCAGCCTGGAATGTGCAGGGATGTCGGCCACTTGAAGGGATGAGCCATTAGGGGCTTTGAGACTGTCACTCCACTCCTCAGCAAGCCCTCCGATTAGGAAATGGTCTTGTGTAAGAAGTAGGTCACCGACTCTGAACACAATACAACATATTTACTTTTCTAAAGCCCCCACGCCACTATTGTGGAGTGCAAGCCCACTGATTGTTGCCATTTTCCCTGGCATAGTGCTGAATCACTGTGGCTGGGTGTACTTAGCGTAAGTGTACTGCAGATCCAGGCGAGGCATTTAGCCTGACTGTCTGCTTCACTCAGAAATCCTGGCCAGTCCACCACACATCTACTCTCACTGCAGTAGCTCATTCTCAGGAGATGAATGCTCTTTGTCTATAATGCAATGCAATAACGTTTTTCTACTCAAGGATGTCTATTGTCATGTTGTGGCTTTGTTCATGTCAAAATGTTTTTCATGTGTTTCTCTCGTGCACGTTTGGTCTGTGTAGTGGTTTGTGTATGTCCCCGCTGCGTCCATGCATGTCGTGTACTTCATGTCTTTGGATCTTTGAGTTCAATAAACGGAATGGTTTCTGCATGCCTGTGTGTTTGGGGCGTCTTCAGCTGCTAATGTGTGCATGCACTCGTTTGAGTGTTGTTGGTTGACAATGTGTTCTCTCCATTTCCTTCCCGGAGTGTAGATTTGGGATTGTTTCGCTCCTTCCGCTTCCGCCTTTGAGACGGCACTCTGTAGAACCGCTTTCAATGCTGTTCACGTGTTGCGGAAATCCATATCTGTAGTTATTTTTTATAGTCACTGTGAGAGTATTTTTTCATTTAATGCAAGGAGAGAGGCACCCAAACAAATCGTTGATAGGAAATGGCGAGCATATCCTCAGAATTTGTGCATATGTCAAATTTTATATTCTTCCCATATAGTGTCAACCACCTTTCATATAATTAGGCCAGTATTACTCAGGAACATAAAATAACATATACCTTACAGCTGCTATGCATGAAAACTGATTACATTAATGTTAATGGGCATTGCTTCATTTCCCCTGACTTGCCAATGGCAAGTGATCAACTGGGCCTAACACAGTTAAAGTTGGAGTCTATATTTCCTGACAACGTAATGCAATTTGTCGTGACCCCACATAAGTGTCCATCTGCCTTGGTTACAGCACTAAGTGACTCCATGCTGACTTTGAACAGAGATGATGCCAGAATCTTTCATGAGAGTATCAGACACGGTAGAGTATTTTATTAGTTCAGTTCAATAACAACTCTTACTGTTAAACTAGTTACCCCACCTCCTCCTTCTCCTCCTCCTTGAAATTGACTGTAGATGACAATGCTCAATACTACAGATGACATGAATACAATGACAAAGCCATGTTTGTCTAATTGTCTTAGTATCAATAGCTTTACTTTTGTGCTATGTCCATTCTCTTTCATACATTTCTCTTGGGAAATGTAGGCTCTCTGAAAGACTAATATGCTTTATGACAATCTGTAGTTTCTTAGCATATGAAGCATGGATTTGACAAACTACTTCAATGCATGTTAAAGTATAGTCACCGAATCCATCAAGGCTATGAATATATCTTCATATAAGATAAGTTTATTACTGTGTTGAAGACATTGATAAAGCAACCTATACGTATAACTTTGTATCACAGCTGGAGGCCCAAACTGGAATATAGAAGGTGAGACAGCATCTCAACCCCATGTAGAATAGAATACTGTATGCCTCCACTCCACTGCTCATGCTTCTGATTGGTACACATTTTAGCCTACTGTGAACATTCCAAACCCATTCCCGAAGGAGTCCCATCTTTTTATGGTACTCGCACACAATACATGTCATAGTAGTTCTTCTGTAGTAGCCTACATATCAGACCCATACTGGAATGCCCCCCCCCCCCCCCCCCATCTTGATGGTGCTGGATATATGTTTCATGCAGTCTTTCTTAGCTGCGTGCCATTCCGGAATGATTCCACATCACTGTGGTTTTGTAAAACATATCAGACCCATGTCCAGTGTCCCATGTTCATACACTAAAGCCAGGTCATTGGGTTGCACATGTGCCTATGGTACGACCATGCAGTTCCCCAGAAGAAGTTTAAATTATAACACTACACACATGGTGTGGTGACCTTTTGAAGACAGAGTAGAGGTCCCTTGTCAAATAGCTCAATGTCAGGAAAGAATTGTAATGTACGCAGTTAGGATTTTAGGTTCAATTGGACATTTGGGGACATTTCCCGTTTGTTTTCAACTTAATGCTGTGTGCCGTGATAAATGCATCCTCTCACAAAGAGTAAATAAATAGGGCACTTTTCGACGCAGATCACATTTCAGCTTCAGGCC
This sequence comes from Galaxias olidus, assembly GCA_026901105.3. NCBI lineage: Eukaryota > Metazoa > Chordata > Actinopteri > Galaxiiformes > Galaxiidae > Galaxias > Galaxias olidus. The sequence continues at coordinate 132,983 of JAPMUY010006787.1, read as the reverse complement.
CCACGGCACCTTTGAGGCGCCTGCGTTCTCCCAGCACGGCTTTGCCGATGTTCTCTTCACAGATAACACAAACAGGGTTACATTTGCTATGGCAAATATCACACGTTTGAATGGTGTATACTACACTAAGACAGTATTGAAAGTAAAAAAAAAAAGGACTGCGTTGTAGAGAATAGCAGTTTGAACAGAGAACGCCCAATGCCAATGTTTGGGAGAACTTACCCTGGGGTGTTCTGACTTTTCGAATGATTTTTGTTTGTTCTGGCTAAAACTGGAATCCAGTTTCACAAAGAAGCTAGGTTAAGATGGCTAAAGATTAAAAAGTAAAACAGATGGCATGATATCATTTGTTGCAGATTTGTGAAAGTCTACACAAACAGCCTTCACACATGGAAAAGATATGCACTGCATGACCTCAAACGCATGCTACACTAAATGAAATAGTGGGTCTCCATCCTTCCTACAGCACACTCAAAGTAGTGGGGGTAAGATGGCGTTGGCTTCCCGCTACTGTGCTGCCACCTATCCAGTCAGGACAGATATGACAGTAATCACCCTGCAGCTGACAGAATCACATGGTGTCCGGTAGTTTTGATTCACACTTAGGGCTGTTGCTCTTTTAGGGTCACGTTGCCAGATGAGTTTCTGCTCTGGTCAGCTTCTCGGTCCTTTCCCATAGCTACAACAGAGACCTATCTGGCAACAAGGCCACCTGTGCTCCGTGTCAGTATTTGACCTGCTCTCTCATCCCTGTGCAGCCTACCACCTGAGGAGAGAGGACACCGACTGGTTTGACAAGCCCAGAGAAGGACGGCCGCCGAGCGGACACATCCTGGACAGGAGACAGGTGAGACAAAAGCCGAGAGTTCAAAAGTCAATGTTACATATATATAAAACTAAGGGTTTCAGTTAAACAAAGTTGTCTGAAATTGTTTGGCAAGTGAAAATATTAACACTGTAAATGCGATGTTTGAAATTGTTTCTCTTTCTGATCTCTAATCTCAGATGAAGCTGATTCCATATACGTTCCCTCACACTCGCGTCAAACTGCAAAGAGACACGAAGGATTCCAGCGTCTCTGGTAACACACACACACACACACACACACACACACACACACACAAACAATAGCAATGACGATATATATGCAACACTTAACTTGTTTAATCTGTTCTTTGTGTTTCCCTCAGGGAATGGTCTTGGCATCCGTGTGGTGGGTGGAAAAGAGATCCCAGGGGGCCGGGGGGAGATCGGAGCCTACATTGCCAAGGTTACCCCTGGAGGAGTGGCGGAACAGACAGGCCAAATGGTGGAAGGTATGGGATCAGAGTAGAACTACAGTCGGCTGTCACTTAAGTCCAACAGCTCTGTTTGAGCACATTTCAGCGGTCTCTACAGAACAGTTTTCATTCAACTAAAATGTTAATCTCCTGAAGCAAGGCAGTGACATTTGGAAAAACAAAGGCTGGAATGAGAATACCCTCATATCTGACAAAATACATTGGATAAATTTCAATATTTTGAAATTAAGCTGTGGGAGGTGCATTGCATTGATTTCCTCTCGCTTGGTCGGGTATATACTTCTCAATGTCAGCTTTCAGCGTGGTACAGATTAATGGTTTAAGCAGAAATCTTTAGACCCCTATTATTAATTGTAGGACTCTGTAAGCCTTCTGTGAATATCCCTGCCAAGCGCAGAATGCCAGAGAGAGATGAGAGGGATGACTCTAGCCTTCTGTGTTGGTCTGTCAAGTCTCGTTCCCCGACACGTCGCACGCCCCGCGCCGAAAAGCCCTCTCAACTCACCCTGGCGCTCCGCTTTACGACGCCGCATTAATCATTAGGCTGCATTTGGAAGACGCAGGGGCATGCATTGGCTCGCTCACTCTCTATCACACACACACACAGACACACACACACACACACACACACACACACACACGCACACTATGAGAGGTTTAACCTCATCAAACCGTAAACAATAACAAGGACGGAACCCTCTCTGAATGATCGTTCTGAGGGATTTATCTCCCTCGGCTAAGCCACGGACGGAGCCTGGCTCTGTGTGGTAATCCCCTCACTTTGGGATGTTTCGGAGGGTAGGAAATGGTTCATCAGCTCTCTGCGGGCTGTCAGCCTCACTCCAGCCGTCGCAGTACTCAATGGCATGACGGCGAGGAGCCGACGTGACTTTGCTGAGGAAGCAGGGAGGGGTTGAAGGACAGACTGTGTGCTAGTGCTTACAACGTTACATCTTCTCATGTGGTTTAACAATTAGTTAAAATAATTTAATAAAATAAACATTATCATTTCATTCTATTCTCTTTGGGTTGCTCTCCCAAGATTTCACGTCCTGTATGAATGTAAACGAGGAAAGCGTTCCTAAGCCAGACCAAGTGTGTTTTATTTATTTGGTGTTATTTACTGTATACGGCGTGCTAAACTGGAATCACGTATGCTTCAAGGGTTTAGTTGAACAGTGTTGAGAGAGAGAGAGAGAGAGAGAGCACACAGAACAGTGGGTGTCAGAGAGGGGTGTTTTTAAACAGGCACTGGCTCACTAATGCAAAGGCAGACAGCCATGTTAATTCACATCTTTTTTGTCCCAAAAGCTGGTTAGCCGCACCGCGAGCGAAAAGGTCGAGGTCACGACGGCGTTTCATCTGCGTAAGTGACGCCTCGGTGTATGTCACATGGGACGGCGGTTTAAGTTTGCTGTGCACTGCGCCCCTCTTCCTCTCCTCTTCACAGTTCCACCTCCGGCATGCAGTCAAGGCTTCTATTTCTGTGTGAACCGAAATCTTGTCGGCATCAGCAGAAAAACTGGAGCCCGGGGTATGTCAAGGTTGTTTATCAACATGTTGACTTTTCCTTTTGGCTAAGTAGCGCGTCGAGATAAGACAAGTGTACTACACGTTTTTACATAAAGAGCACGACACCGTTTCAGTCCGGAGCGCTTTCAAGAAATGAAATGACACTCCTTGTGTGCTTTTGCATGCGTGATGGACGGGTCACCCTCCGCTGTCTGCCCTTTTCCACGTCTCTCCCGTTTGACTCCTGCGCCCTCTGTCCCGCTGCAGGAATGCAGGTGCTTGAGTGGAACGGGGTGCCCCTGACGGGGAAGACCTACGAGGAGGTGCAGAGCCTCGTGGGCCAGTCGTGCGCGGAGGCGGAGCTGTGCGTCAGACAGTGAGTCAAACCTTTTCCTCTCTCCTGCCTGTCCTCCTGGGACCCTGGGTAACCCGCCATAGTCCTCTCGCCCCTGCCCTTTTTCTCCCCTCCGCTCCTCTGCTCTCCTCTCGTCCCGAAGACATGACCCCTACACACACACACACACACACACACACACACACACACACACACACACACAGGCTCTCACCATTGCCCCCTATCTAGCTTCCCCTCCACTCTGCACCATTTTGAGTGGGATATTCATTATTCACTACCGGTTACAGTAACTCCACCATCGATCAAGGTTTTTTTTATGATGCGATTATACAATGAGTACGTGGCTGAGGTTCCTGATCCTCATGTCGACTTGTTAGTGCGCTAACCCGATAAGATGCGGCTGATGTGTCGGCAGGGATTTGAACATGCTGTCTGATCCCGAGCATCCCCAGGCCCTGGAGCACCACGCCCAGCTCAAGGCTGGTAGGTGTACGCCTATGAGTTTATGTGTGCGTGTGTGTGCGTGTGCGTGTGTGTGTGTGTGTTTGAATATGTACTTCTGTGTGTGACTAAAGGTATATCCATGCTGACGCATGTTTTTCTATCCGTGTGAGTGTGTGTGTGTGTGTGTGTGTGTGTGTGTGTGTGTTTGAATATGTACTTCTGTGTGTGACTAAAGGTATATCCATGCTGACGCATGTTTTTCTATCCGTGTGAGTGTGTGTGTGTGTGTGTGTGTGTGTGTGTGTGTGTGTTTGAATATGTACTTCTGTGTGTCTCTAAAGGTATATCCATGCTGACGCATGTTTTTCTATCCTTGTGTGTGTGTGTGTGTGTTGTTTGTAGGTGAAAGGCAGCGTTCTCCGGGCGTGGATCCCAACCAGCTGGCAGCCGAGCTCCAAAAGGTGTCCCAGCAGCAGGCTCCCAGTGTGGCTGGCCCAGGGCTGGGGCCCGGGGGCACGGGGGTGCTCTCTGCTCTCGAGCGCTCCAATCTCCTGCACTCTGGCACCGGCTCAGCTGCATCCAGTGGAGTGCCGAGTCCTGGCCAACCTGCTTCGCCGGCCATCAACAAGAAACAGCGACAAAGTGCTAAGGTATTGACTGGAACCTGGAAAGAGAAACATTTTACTTCCATGGTTAATTCAATCTCACAAATGGACACATATACTGAGAATATATTTCAACCCCGCCATCCAATAAAACTAGGCATTGGCATCTTTTTACATGTAATGTGCTGGACCTTGTGTTGGAGATCGAGTTTAATTTGATTTTTGGAATGTAGGAATGAATATACTGAGATTTGACATTTCAAAACATTTTGATATTACACCTACCTGAATCCTCTGATATAACGCTGTGGCTGCAAAGAACTCGCCATTAGACGACACCGTGTGGAGGTCAAGGTCAACCAGTGTAGCGGCAGTGTTCATTAGGGCAGCATGACAGGCTCATTATAGAGAAATATGGAAATGGTGTGTGTGTGTGTGTGTGTGTGTGTGTGTGTGTGTGTGGTGTGTATGAAATGAGCTGTGAGCATACACTGCCAACTTTGCCTTGTCCCAATCCTTTCTCTCCAGCGCCTCAACGAACGGAGCTCCTTTAGTTTAAGAATTGCCCGAATTATTGAATAACCTTCTGCGATGTCTCAATGTCTTTTCCTGTCTATTGGCCCACTCTCAGCCAGTCTCTCTTGAGTCACGATCCTTACTCAGCAGTCGCTCAGCACAAAGGCTGCTCGTCCAGCTCTGGCCTGATTGTGTATTTGACAGTGGGGTCTGGTGTCAGCACATGGTGAACAGCACCTCTGAAATTGCCTGGCCGTCTGTGCTAAAGATTTATAGAGCCCTGGGCTGCGTTTGTCTGTACTGACGCGGACATGGGAAAAGTTGGCCGCTGTGTAATGACGCGTTTGTTTTTTTCAGCCGGCAGAAGTGCAGAAGCCCCATCCCATCACTGGAGAAATACAGGTACGCAGACAGGACTCGGAAACCTACCTAAAGACCGACAAGTAGCTCTTCATTTGCTGTCTTGCTGTTTCTGTCTGGGGCACCATGTCTCTGTCTCTGTCCCCAGCTCCAGATCAACTATGACAGGAACCTGGGTAACCTGATAGTGCACGTGCTGCAGGCCCGGAACCTGGCCCAGAGGGAGAGCAATGGCTACTCAGACCCTTTTGTCAAGGTCTACCTCCTCCCTGGCAGAGGGTGAGTGTCTCAAGCTCTCTCTCTCTCTCACTCTCACTCTCTCTCTCTCTCTTTCTCTCTCTAGCTCTCTCTCTAGCTCTTTCTCTCTCTATTAGTTTCTCTTTCTTTCTTTCTTTCTTTCTCTGTCTATATCTTTCTTTCTCTCTTTTTTCTTAATCACTGCTCTTTTCTTTTAATCCACGGACCCAATGCTGTATTGAATTAACCGCGGGTGAACAATGGCCACTGGCGGGGATTGATTTTAGGTTGAGGCTTCACAAAAGAAGAGAGAGGCCCGTTGAATTGGCTTCACCACACAATACTGTGTGTGCGCTACATAGGGACCCCCATGCATCAGGGCCTAGTATCTGAGGGCTGTGATGCCGTTTTAAACTAAGGATCAGTCCTCTCAGAGGCCAATGCTTATCTATTTAACATCCTCTCCCCTTTCAGTATCCCCTGTTCCACTCCCCTTGCCTTCTCCTCCTCCTCCGTTCTCCTGTTCCCGAGTGGACTGTGAACAGGCAGGGGGAATCGATGAGGCCGTTATCTGGCCTGTAACAGTATCTGCGCCGAGCTAATGGCCCTATCAGACCTGTTTATAACATGAGGCCATCTCCTCCCACACAAACCATGAGGGGGAAATGCAGGCTTATCCCGGGGTTATCCGTGTGCCGATGCTAACGAACTGAGGCACGGCGCGATAAGGGTTCGACTCGATAAGCATAGCAGTTTTTAGCCATTCATTCATCTGTCTATTGTATCCCCTCTGAGGATTTATTTTTTAATATTTGTTTTGTCTCACATTCCATAACGAGCTCCGGCACTAGACGAAAACGCTGCGCTCGGGAGGAAATTGGCCTGTAGCTGAGCTTTCTACTCTCTGTGGTTGAAGCCCGTTCCTTTCCTCTGACTGTTTCTTATGTGTTTGCTTTTCTCGTCGTTTGTGACCTCTGCCCTCCTCTTCCTCTTCTGGACTCTCTCTCTCAGCCAAGTCATGGTTGTCCAGAATGCAAGGTAGTGTTGCGCTGCTCCTCGCTTTCAGTTGGTGTTTTTGGTTTGCCTCACACTCCGTTTGCGTCGCCAAAGTGCTTTTACCCCCCCCCCCCCCCCCCCCTTATCCGTTGTCCCTCTCCCCGTCATTATGTGTTCCATTTCACGGTGGCAAGAGCACCATCCTCCCTGCCGTCGCTCCGCCCACATCTATTTTTCTGTCTGCCACTCTCTCTCTCTCTCTCTCACTTACCCACACATTATCTGTCTTTCTCTCAAGCATCCCAGACAAGTCATGATTATGTGTTGGTGCAAGTGTAACCGCTGACATACCCGAGAACATCAAAGGCTGCTCAAGCGAGTTTTCACATGTGAATTCATTTTTGGACTTTCTGTAAATTTTCCTCTGGGTTCTTCTCCCCCCCTCCCCCTCCCCCCCCCTCCCTCCCTCCCTCCCTCCCCCCCCCCACCCTCTCCACCACGAGGGTTGGATCATTCTCAAGTCATCTATTGATTCGACATCCTTTCTTTACGGAAAAGTCATGCCCGTTTGGTGACCGTCTGTGTTGGGCCGCCCGCCACGCGGTGGAGGCGACGTGTCCCTCTAAAAGGCTCTCTCTCTCCTTGTTGTGACACCCCAGTGCTGACAACAAGAGGAGGACCAAGTACGTCCAGAAGAGTCTGAACCCGGAGTGGAACCAGACGGTTATCTACAAGAACATTCACCTGGAGCAGGTAGGAAGCGAGCGCCTACTGTCCATGTGTGGGCTCATTCATACAAATACACACACCTACACTTACACACCTTTGTGTGCATGTTTATACAGACAGACTGGCTGAAATGCATGCCTTCACAAGAACACAGTCAGACTAATGGATGAGAGCGCACTCGTAGAGCCATTGTAGCCAACACATAGCCTGGATACTGCACACACGCTCTACTACACACGCTAGCCCTGTCGCTGGTCACTGGTGGCTGTGGTTTTGGCAGCCACGCCAACTGGGACCCAGTGGTTGTTCGGACCTTCCTAAGGGCTCACGCGTCCCTCGGCCGCCTTCTTCCATCTCCCCTCGAGGGACTCCGATTCCCACCGTGCACCAGCCCCAGAGACAGAACCACTCTGACGGCTAATCATAGAAACGTGGGGGGGGGGGGGGGGCTGGTGGTGATGGTCATGGCAAAATTGAGAACTCAGCCTGCTTTCAATTCCAGAGGCGTGCAGTTTGCACGGTCCACTGGCGCCGGAGGCATCTCGATGTGATTGTGTGGCACCACCACCCAGACCGTGGTGGGGTGGGGGGGTCTGGGGGTGGGGGTCTGGGGGGGGGGGGCAGGGGCAGTGAGAGATGAGGGTAGATGGGGTGAGCGTAGGGACCATCAGTAAAAAAGAAAAAAAAGGGCTGTGAATTGGAGCGATTCTCTGGGGCTCCTGCAGCGCTCAGCCTGTCTGATAATCCCGATAATCACCCCTCTCTTCTGCTCTGGCCAGGCTTGAAACGCTGCCGCATCGCTCAATCGCCCGCCCACGTTAAACACCCACCCACTCACGCACACACACACACACACACACACACACAACAAAGACGCACACGAACACACGGAACATACCCGCTTGATTCCAATACATTATTCACCCTGCGCTCTGCCTGCCTGTTGTTTTGAACACACAGCGGTTGAGCTCTGAATTGGAAAAGGGACAAGACACACACAAACCAAACCCACCCGCGCACACTTGTTCCACGCTAACAGCTGCATCAAAACACATGCACGCGTATGCACGCGCACGCAAACACAAACTAACCTTAACGCGTTCCCTTTCCCCCCCGTGTCTGCAGCTGAAGAAGAAGACTCTGGAGGTGACGGTGTGGGACTATGACAAATCGTCTTCCAATGACTTCCTGGGAGAAGTGAGTGCCCCTGGAAGCACTCCCTGTCAGATGCACTTACTCATCCACACGCCCTAATGCACTGTGGTTTTCCACAGTTTTCCACTAAGTCTGGCTCGTCTCGATACAGTCTTATGAGCCTCTCGTTCTGCCAGAAACACACACATATATGTGTTTTTGCATGGCTGTCAGTCAGCATGTAAATCACATCCCTTTAATACGTTCATCCATCCATCCATCCATTAGCTATACCGCTTATCCTATGCAGGGTCGCGGGGGGGCTGGAGCCTATCCCAGCCGACACAGGGCGAGAGGCGGGGTACACCCTGGACAGATCGCCAGTCCATCACAGGGCCGACACATAGGGACAGACAACAACTCACACTCACATTCACACCTACAGACAATTTTAGAGTCACCAATTAACCTGCATGTTTTTGGACTATGGGAGGAAACCGGAGTACCCGGAGGAAACCCACGCAAACACGGGGAGAACACACAAACTCCACACAGAAAGACCCTTGGGCCTTGAACCCAGGACCCTTGAACCCAGGACCTTCTTGCTGTGAGGCAACAGTGCTACCCACTGAGCCACCGTGCTGCCAATACGTTCAAAGCAGGGCTAATTTTGTATTAGTGCGTTGGAGTGCTTGTAGGCCCATAGTACATGTGAATGTCCTTTTTAATCTTTGGATGCTCTCGTTTTCCCCACTCTGCTGTTTCATACTCACCTTCTTACCCCACGTCTTCATCTCTCTTTCCATCTCCCTCCCTGTGTGACAGGTGTTGATCGACCTGTCCAACACAGCCCAGCTGGACAACACCCCACGCTGGCTGCCTCTGAGAGAGCAGAGTGAGAGCATCGAGCATAGCCGGGCCCACCATGCAACCCAGGGACCTCCAGGGGGCTCCGGCTCAAGCCAGGGCCAGGGCCAGGGCCAAGGGCAGGGCCAGGGCCAGGGCCAGACAGCAGGGTCCAGCCAGGCAATGGGGTTAGGTCAGGGAATGGGTCAGGACCAAGGGCAAGGACAGGGACAAGAGAGCCACGATTCCCCCAAGAGCTCGGTCATCAAGAGCCGGAGCCATGGGATCTTTCCTGACCCAGCCAAAGGTAGGATGAACCCCTGTTCTCTTTTCTGTGTTGGAGTGCTGATTTCCCTGACCAACGTGAATGTATAGCGGAATGTAAAGTATAAGCTTTGACTGTGATTCCACAGAAGTCTCTCGAACTCACTTAACTGGTGCTTGAGCATTTCAGTCACTTGCTTTTGTGCTTTTCTGATGGCCACTTTGTTGTCGTAGAGATCTAGTCTGTTGTCATGGCAATAATAATACCAATGGGCCCCGTAATCGCCCCTAATTACACTGTACGATCTGTCAATCTTCTGTAGAGTTTCTATCCCCATTTGACCGAAACCATAGCAACCCCATCAAATGTACTCACTCATAATCACAAGGGGGAGTTTATGGACAAGCCAATGGTGACCTTTTTTTCTTTCTTTGACCCCCCCACCCCCCCTTTCTACTCCTTTGCAAACCCCTTCTCTATCTCTCTACCCTCCTCCAACTCTCTCTGGGCAGACATGCAGATGACCCCTCTGGAGAAGTCCCACAGCAGCCCAGGCAGCTCCAAATCCTCGTCGGACGGCCAGCTGCGCTCCCACGGCCCGTCGCGCTCCCAGAGCAAGAGCAGTGTCACCCAGGCCCACCTGGAGGACGCTGGGATAGCCATAGCCGCCGCCGAGGCCGCCGTGCAACAGTCCCGCCTCCAACCAAGTAAACCCCGCCCCTACCGCTAACACACCTCCTGTGACATGCCTCCTTCTGTCCTCGCATGTCGGCTCTTCCTCTCTTTCGTTCCCTCTTTCCCCTCGTTCGCTCACTCCTGGACTCTGCTCCCTGTCCCGTTTGCTCTCCTCCTTGGATTTCTTCTCCCGCTCTCCATCTGGTTCCTCAAAGCGTTAACAATCGCTCTTTCATTTTTTTTGCCCTCCAAAAAGCTGCAAATCCCTTATGAAGTAACTCACTAGACTTGAGGCAGTTTAGGGTGTAAACGTCTCATCGCTCATGTCAAAGCTAAAGTAAAACAATGGGTATTTAATGTTATCGGTGTAAATTTCAACCGCTGCTCCTTCGCTCGACATACTCCATGTTTACTGTCACTCTGCTGCCTGCAGGGCAATGTGTCGAGTTGGCCACAATGCTGCTAGCCTGTGCTCCAAGTGACCAGCCTCGCATCCCCACCTCCGAACCCAGAGACAGGAGCCCATAGCCCACAGTCCACCCACAGCCAGTAGTGTCTCATTGGAAAGTGCATGAGCCTATCCCCAGCCTCTGGTTTCTACCTGGCCCCAGTGTGATCACACCTCAACCCCACTGTGGAAACCATGCTGGGATGGCACAGACCTGCGTCAATCTAAAACATGGATTGACTGCATAGCCCACGATGATTGTTTAGAGTCACAGGCCTTAATCCAGGGTCTTTAACATTAGGAACTATGATAGTGTTACAGTAGGATTTGTGTAAATTGTTACGTTAGCGTACACAGTGTGGTGGTCGTGTCAAGCCGGCCGTGACTTTTGATATGTTTTCTAGCGCATGCAGTGTGCTACCCCCCTTACAGAACCTTACCGTTCTGTAATCTGTATTTGTGTGATGTATGAACGTTTAGAGAAAGTCAGGACACACACTCTTGTACATACACACTCCAGTTCCTCCCTCTACATCCATCCCTGCTCCCGTTCCTGTCAATCTCACACCTTGGTGTCAAAAACGTGGTCTGAGACTTAACAAGTAAAACCAGGAAGTGCAAACAGAACATCATGGGGTTCAAAGGCCAACTCTTGACTGCACTCACCGGCCAATGAGAGTAAAGGGAGAAGTCAGCTGACCATGAGAGGAACAGAGGTCATGGGGAAGGTGAGACAACAAAAAGTAAAAATGAGCAAAGGCAACCCTAAAGAATAACCATTAATGCAGCATTCAAATATAGTTGCCTAAACTAATATTCCAATAGCAACATATAAATGTACGCCTTACAAATTCCTAAATAGTAAATAACTAATTTAAGAATGTATTTGCATGTGTTGCCAATGTTCTGTCTGGTTTTGTTTGTGCTGTCCTTTTATTTATTTTAGTAGGTTTTGTAATTCTTACAAAAACAATGTTTGCATCCGATGTCTAAATCTGAAATTCATAGCATCGGTCTAGATGGACAGCACTCCTGCTGGTTTTCAATGCAGCCTCTTTAGGTGAGGATGTGGTCCATTTAAGGCAGCTTGTAATGCTACAAACGTAATTTAAGGCTAGTGCTGAAACGGCAGACACCGTAGCCCTGCAGAGCAGAGGCTGTTCATCCCTGGACTAGACCGAGTTACTCGCACCCCAAATCAATCTTTTGTCACACTCCAAATAGGATGTGACAGAAATCTATTTTGTACGGGGAGGCGAGGCAAAACGCGTTTCTCGGCTTATCGGGGTGTAGGATCCACAGCGAGGGCCTGAGCTTTTGGAGATGAATACGTCGAGGGTCCGTTTGATAAGCCACACCTTGACAGCATCTGTCACACTGGAGTACTCCGCCTGCTGTCATGTTTCAGTACGATGTCTGCACGCCCGGCACAAGTCTGTTCTTTGAAAACGACGGTCGAGGTGCTAGACGTCAGATCTGTTAGATGGGCACGTGTCCGCTGCTCTGCCAGATGACGGCCCTTTAAATCAAACCGTCGTCTCCACAAGATCTGTGCGAGCTAGAGAAATGTTAGACCACTGGGTGGACGCATCCTCTAGCTTAGATTGTTCCTTTGTACTGCGACACTGTCATAAGGAATCATGACGTTCCCATACGTCTCGCTCTCTCTCTATCCCTCTCCCCTTGTCCATCTCTCTCTCTTTCTCTAACTCTCTCGCTCCATCTCTCTCCCTCTCACAGACTCTAAACCCATCTGTTTCTCCTCTCTTCCTCTGTTCTCCCTCCCGTTTTGTCCTGGCACTGAAAGGGCCGGGCCACCGGCTGGGGGACCTCTCTGGGACATTGGTGTCGTCGGCTCCCAGCCTGGTAGGAGACGGCTATGGAGGTTTGGACGGGGATGACGGGGCGGGCACCGGAGTGGACAGCGCCATCTTCCAGGTGCCACGGATGTAAGTGAGAAAGCCAGTGAAGTTCATGTCTGAGGAAAAGATAAGCACATACAAATCTACTAAAATGTATCACAGCAAGTGAGGTGTCCTGTTAGGGTGGCTATGTATATTATATATGAATGTTTCAACAGGGGCAAGGCCATCCCCAATGGGACTGACAAGAGCCGAATGGGACCTGAAGACGACGAAGGTGAAAAGGCGTTTAAAAAACAAAACCTAGAGACGCTGTTAGAATGCAGAACAGTCAATCATTTCCTGAGGCTTTGCAAAGAGGCAAGAGAAAGAAACTCCCGTTTAGATCTCTGCTTCTATGCCTCCATCTTCTGGCCAGGTTCAAATATGACACACAACACAAAACTACCAATTCAACGACCACACAGCGACTACTTTTACATACTTACTTTAACTTTTCACCTGTCCTACTCCTTTTATGTCTGTTGTAACAATTCTATAGCTTGTATATCATGGTATCTAGTTTACTTCCATCAAAATGGGCTAGAGGCCATCTTAGTACTGCACACAGGAAGCCATTAGAGAGATAGGGTACGATTTGTAGTCATGGTGCCGGGCGGGCTTTTGACGGTTTTAGACTCTTTGTTTGACTATTGAGTTGCTGTGTTGTGTGTAACCTGATACATAATACAAACAATGTTAGAGAAATCCAGTGTAAAATGCAGGGAAGTTAATCTCTTGTAATTATTTAGCCATGTTTGACCATTGTCTGTCATTTTTTAATTACCCAGATTTTTGACTCTATGATTGTGTAACACAGCTATGAGAGGACTTCAGAGCAACTCCCTCCCCCACTCTCTCCCTCCCCCTGCTCTCTGTGTGTCCAGGTAAGACCCAGGTGATGGGGGAGATCAAGGTGGCCCTGAAGAAGGAGGTGAAAACGGAAGGAGACCAGCTGGTCCTGGAGGTCCTCCAGTGCAGGAACATCACCCACAAGTTCAAGAGCCCGGACCACTTGCCAGGTGTGCCAGCCGTAGTTGACTGACCGCTGATAAAACGTAGCGAGAGAATGTGTGACTCCCTTAAGAACGCTTTGTCTCCCCCGTCACACTGTGCTGTCCCTAGACCTGTACGTGAAGCTGTACGTGGTGAACGTGGCCACCCAGAAGAGGATCATCAAGAAGAAGACCAGAGTGTGTCGTCATGACCGGGAGCCTTCCTTCAACGAGACCTTCCGCTTCAGCCTCAACCCTACTGGACACTCCCTTCAGGTACCGTAGGCACAGAGCTCACGCATGCTGCTGACCTGTTTTAGTGTCTGCTTGACAAACAGGACAGAGCACGAGATACAATGTTGTGGCGTTTTGATGGGCATAACGGTGTGTTCCTACCCTTAAGGCCCCAGTATGCTTCAGGCGAAAGCAAAATAGTTCGCTTTCGCCGGGTGTAGGCGAACAAAGATCAGCAAAGCGACGTCGCTTTGGTTGTTCGTTCGCCTTGCGCTGTGCCGCCGATTTCTTCTAGCTCGGCGAACACGGAAAAAGCGAACAGCGGCCAACATCCTCTGAGGTTGGTCCAAGTATATGGTGGGTGGTTGTCTGCTCTGACGAAAGGTTTGGATGGCTGCGTTTGGTTTCCGGGTACAACATTTACTGTTAGTTTTTGTCAGTGCCGCACTTATTTAGAAAAGTTTGGAATTTTATCTTGAACGATGAATACTTTTAAGAGCAGCTAAACTGAAGAAGATAAAACATATTAACACTTTTAAAACTCGTAACCACTCGTAATGTTTTGTTGTGATTCGCAATGTTTAGTTACACCCCAGTACAGCAGGGGTAAGCCACAGCAAATAAAAATCAGTAGCGAACAAGTACACCATCACAGCCTCTGCAAAAAAGTGAAAGAGAACCATGCGAACAGGAGACGTTTGCTGTTGCTTGAAGTATACTGGAACCTTTACTGGAGACTCCCTTCAGGGATTAATGGAGCTCATGTATTGTTCTGTTTAGTTTCATCTTGACAAACAAAACAGATTACTTAAGGTTATGTTGTGGTGTTGACATGGGCATACAGGTATGTACCAACCCTACTGGACACTCCCTTCACGGAGGAATGGAGCTGACATGGTACTCTGTTTAGTGCCATCTTGACAAACAAAACAGATTACTCGAGGTCAAATTGTGGTGTTGTAATGGGCATACAGGTGTGTTTGTACCAACCCTACTGGACACTCCCTTCACGGAGGAATGGAGCTGACATGGTACTCTGTTTAGTGCCATCTTGACAAACAAAACAGATTACTCGAGGTCAAATTGTGGTGTTGTAATGGGCATACAGGTGTGTTTGTACCAACCCTACAGGACACTCCCTTAAGGGAGGAATGGAGCTGACATGGTAATCTGTTTCGTGCCATCTTGACAAACAAAACAGATTACTCGAGGTTATGCTGTGGTGTTGTAATTGGCATACAGGTGTGTATGTATCAACCCTACTGGAGACTCCCTTAAGGGAGGAACGAAGCTTATGTATTTCTCTGTATAGTGCAATCTTGAGAAACTGGATAGATTGCGAGGTAATGCTCAGTCATGTACAGTCAAATAATGGCCCTGCAGTCAATTCAATCAACAGAGCTTGAGGTGTTCGGAAAACAGCTGTTCATAGAACTGCATTACATGCATCAAATAAAGACAGCTGTTTCCTGTGTGTTTCTAGCTGTTCCTGGTGTCCAACGGGGGAAAGTTCATGAAGAAGACTCTTATCGGTGAGGCCTACATCTGGCTGGACAAGGTTGACATGAGGAAGAGAGTGGTGAGCTGGCACAAGCTGTCGGTCAGCTCCACGCAGACCAACCCCTGAGGACGCTCGTGGCCGGACAGGGGCACCCACCAGAGGTCGTTACAGATGAGTTGAGAGAAGAAAAGGCGAGGGGAGAGAGAGGACTGTGAACCAGTTCTGACCAGAAGTCCATGTGACGACCTCTCCCACGTTTCTCCCAATAGAACGGGATAACTATGCTCTGATATCGCACTGGGAAAAAAAATACAAACACCCTGAATAATGACACTGCCAATGGTACACATGGTCACATTCAAAAGCATGACGATGGACATGTGTACTCCCATGTTTTCTCTCTGCGGCCTGCAGGCTACCGTAGAGTAGCCATCCCAGCAGGTACCAGTTAGGACCCTGGATCAATAGGTCTGGGACAGCCGTGACCTCCATCTCACCCCATGCCATACAAGAACACCTGTCCTTCATATTTACACTCATACCGGGCTGGCATGACTTTTTCTCAAACGAGAAAGAAAAAGGAGTTTGATTACAAATGCTTTTATTATGATTACCATCATTATTTGTCCTGACAATAACATAGCACACAAATAATCATGAAGTTCTGCAGATGGTGGTTGTGATGTTTGTCTGAATTTGTCAGTTGGTGGTTTTTCTACAGTAACTGTGAATGGCGTTAAGTCTTAGATGTTGGACCGCAAGACGACTTGGAATGTGTGTTGCACGATGGTGTGAGTTTAATATAAAAGGAGAGATTCCAAATGCAGAAACAGGCTATGAAGTGAAAAATGTACATTGTGATGTAGATATCCCCAAATCAAGATTATAAACTCAAAATGTATTGTACAATATATAACAGATAAATCCTCTATCTTTACACACTGACCGTGATATAGAGTATAACATAAATTATAGACAGTGTGTACAGATGTAAACGGCTATGGGTGAGCACAGACAATCCAATACTATTGACTCTGGTGTAATACAGTTGTTTTTACGTGGCTTGGGACCTATGGGAGCTCAAGGTAGCAGGGTAACTAGTTTGTTCCTGTTTACAGTTCACCTGGCTAGATGTTCTAAAGGGAAGTCATAGCTGTAACATTGGAAGGCCTCTTTTAAAGACATACTACAATCACCTTGACATGTTATGTTTTCAGTTAGAGGTGATCATGATATCAAATATATTTCCAGAGCAGATTGTTATGCTTTACTATCAGTCTAATGAGTGTGCTGGATGTCCTGAATGTTTTCTTTGTCTTTTTCATTTTTTTTACTCAATTTTTGGCAATGAGATGATTTAATAAGTACAAACCATTATCATTTGTGGGTCATTCTGGAAACATTGGATGCACGTAATATAGGTTTGCACGAAGGTGGAAGCTAACTTGATATTTGCAATGCAAATCTTTAAAACCATCATATCCTCGTTATGCCAGTTTGTGAAGATGTGTGTGGGATTAAGAATTGATCTGTCAAATCCACAAGCGAAAGCCCCACTGTCTTTTACCTAGCTTTGTTTATAGCACATTCTGCCTCGGTTTCCCCCTGTGTGCTAGTGTCGGTAAATGTCTTACATGTTTCGTCTTAAAAAAGGACAAAAAGAGGGGTAAAAAAAAATAAAAAACAGGAAAAGATTCACGTAAAAAGACACTTTTCAGATATATCATCCAGATTTGGATGCATCTGCTATGGGAGCCTTAGACTGTATGGTGTATACCCTCCCTGCTGTGATGTGCCAGTTAGTCTACTGCACCGCAGTGAACCAGTCTGACTCACTGCCTGTGACCAAAGTTCATATCCTTCAGTTCAGGGCTAAAAGGGGCTACATGTCAGCACTGATGTACCAATGTTGATGCATTCACCTGGCAATGCTGCTAGCCTCATCGTGTAAGTAACAGCATCAGCAGGTGATTGTAAACCCTCACAGCCACATCTACAGTCAGAGCACCGATGCATATCAGTGGAACCATGCAATTTGCATGCAGTGAATTCCACATGAAGGCAGCAAACACAGACCTTGAGTCAAGATGTCACTTAAACACTTATAGCAAACAAATGAAGGATATAATAGGGAGATAGGAAAAAACGTGGTTGGTGTTACAGGAGATCATTGTATTGTGCCAACTTTATTTTATTACCAACCCCAATTGATTCTGTTGATGTAATTCTATGCAACATACTGTAAATGTGTTTGAATGCATTTTTCTGAATATGTTACATCTGTGAAGATATTGTCCAATATTGTGTATCTTAGAGATTTTTATTATTATATTATTTATTTATTGAGGGAAAAAATATAGTATATATAGATTTTTTTAAACAACTTACAGATGTTATCATGTACATGAAGCTTGTGCACTTTAGTATATATTGTTTGTTTTATTGTCCTGTTTTTACTGTAAGTGTCATGGCAAGTTTTGGTGTTTTCTGTGTCTATGTAGGTATGATATTGAATCATGGTGATTTTCATGTATGGACAACTGCGTAGTCAGTGCTGTCACTTTTGTAATCATCTGGCAAAAGAAAAAGAAGAAAACGTGTCCAAATCACTCAAGGGTTCATTATGCACAATGCAGGAAATAATTGTTATACTGCACCCCTTCACAGTCAGAGGACAAAAAGAACACAACATTATTGAAATGTTCAGTCACTACTGTTCAATCCTTTTTGTCTTCTTAGATTACCATCAAGGTCTGCAAACCCAATGTGTTCTAGTCACTCATTTATTTGACACATCTCATCCGTTGCTATTTGTTAAACCATTTATTGTCGCCATGAGAAGTGTGACTGCGACCTAAGTAACTTAATTTGTGTACATACAGTATTTATTTTTTACAAAGATTGAAAGTTTATATTGTCAGATGAAGTTTGAGCATGCGAGTGTCAAAAAATCTCAGAAGACTATTATTGCACAGTGGTGCGTATGTGTGTCTCTAGTTGTGTGAGGCGAGGTAATTGTGCGATCAAACCGTATGTTGTCAAACAATTGGTATTCAATCACATCTAATAAAATTCAGAACCAACGCAAAGAAAAAAAAAAAAAGACACCACATTCATAAATGAAATTCTGTTTTGGATGTTGCATGTTTAGTTGATGCTTTCTTGGTATATTTTACCTCCATATTATGTAATTAAAGATAGAAAGATTATGTATAGATTTATCTGTATGCTGACTGTAAAAAGATATGCTTGTAAACTTGTCTTGTTTTTCACGCAGTGTAAAAACAAAGAATCTAATGTTATGGTTTTGTGGTTGTACCAAGGATGTGTTAAGATAATATGCAAATTGTGCAGTACAAAAAAAACGTCTGTTTCCCTTAGTCTAAAATAAACGTGGAAATCGATTCAACATGCTTGAATCTTTATGGAAAACATTGCGAAATCTTTATTTCTAACATGCAAATCAAATCCCAGCCAACATACAAATATGGGCCCCATTTGGAATTTGCCTGGGATTCGTGGGTATTAAATGGGCATTGGCTCAATACAGACATTTCACTTGGGCCAACAGGGCCCAACCAAACCATGTGGCTTAACTGTGCGGCCATTTGGTGTGTCACTTTGGCTAAACGTTTTACACAGGCTCAGAATGGGTAGTTTAGCTGGGACCAATCAGTAGCTTGGTTGGAACTCATTACCCATTCGGGCAAACATGTGGGTGCTCCGTGGAACCCCACAAAAAAAAAATCATATTACTGTAAATGATATTTATGGTATCTATGCGTGACATATTTTGACAATTGAATGGACTATTGTGCATGTGATGTGATCATTGTGATGACATACACAATGAAATAATTCATACATTCTTTGGAGAAGCAATAATCCGTTTTGATCAGGAGGCCTTACATTATAAGCGCTACGGGGGCCGGGGGCCCTAGGTGTCAGCTCACGATGTAAGAACCGAGCGGCCTCCCATAGTAAGTGCATGCTATGAGGCCCGGGGGCCCTAAAACTATAGATGCGAAAGGCCTTGTTGGTCAGATCACGCTTTAAGCCCCAGCGGCCTAGGAGACCTAGTGCTCAGCTCACTCTTTAACCAAGGGGGCCTGGGGGCCCGCACATTGTAAGCGCTGAGGGGTCCTAGTGGTCAGCTAGAGCTTATAAGCACCCTGGGGCTAGTGGTCAGCTCACGCTGTGCGCACTGAAGACCCTGGCGTTCAACTTCCTTCTGAAGTCTAGGGCCACGTGCCGCACGACGTCAGAGGCCCCAAAAGCACATTTGTGAACGTGTGAGAAATATGAGGTGTGGCTTGAGAGCGTGTGAAGAGGGTCATTTGCGTGACTCTCACGCTCAATGTGTGAGAGTTGGCAGCTCTGTTTTCTGCGTGTTCTGTTTACAAGCAATTAACCATAACCATTTGCCAATATAATGTTCTGCACAGTTGCCAACTGTTTGATGTTGAAGTCGTTATCAAATAAGTTGTATGCAAAAAATTGCAAAGCTATCTTTAAATCATATTTTTGGCCCACAAATAACTTTACAGGCTGTTAAAGGGATACTTCACCCAGTTTCAAATGATTTGGGAAAATTACTCCCATCATAGTCTTTTCATGAATTTTTAAATCTATAGCTGTTTACATCCAGGGGGAGGACCTTTACTGATTCTGGGCTTGGTTCGCGTAATGAGCTATGCGCATTATGGTGTGCAGTGAATTAGCCATAAAATACCAGTGGACGTTTACGCCTTTATGCACCTCCTCAGCTGCGGTCTCGAGTGCTCAC
Organism: Galaxias olidus; assembly: GCA_026901105.3. Classification (NCBI taxonomy): domain Eukaryota; kingdom Metazoa; phylum Chordata; class Actinopteri; order Galaxiiformes; family Galaxiidae; genus Galaxias; species Galaxias olidus. The sequence goes on along the minus strand of JAPMUY010006787.1, from coordinate 113,143 downwards.
CGGGCCCCACGCCTCACCTTGGTCAAGCCATCCTGGTTGGGTCCGGACCCAGGGTTTGCTGCTGCGTCGGTTCTGGTGGCCCGGTGAAGGACGTGGAGGACTATTTCGCTGCCTGCTCCACGTGTGCTCAGAACAAAAGCCCTTCTACCCCACCAGCTGGTCTGCTACGTCCTAATCCTGTGCCCAGACGACCCTGGTCTCACATCTCCTCGGACTTCATCACCGGTCTCCCTGCCTCCCAGGGGAATACTGGGGTCCTCGTGGTTCTTCAAGACAGGCCGCTTTGTGCCTCCGCCAAAACTCCCATCTGCCCCTGGTGCTGAACCATGTGTTCCATTTCCACGGCTTCCCAGTCAACTGTAGTCGACAACTGCTCTTTGCCGAGTTTGCCCACAATACCCTGCGGCACTCAGCTCTGGGCATGTCGCCGTTTGAGCGCCAGTTTGGCTATCCGGTTCCTCGGTTTCCGGAGGAGGAAGAGGACGTCGAGGTGCCATCAGCGAGGGCATGGGCGATTTTAGACCATTTTTAGGGGTGCTTAAGCCCTAAACTCCCTCTCAGCACCCCAAAAAATTAAGAAAATATTTGTGTTATTATTTTTCAAATCCTTTTTAGCCATTACGCTAGATTTTGCGAACTTGTCTGGTAAAGGGAACAAACAATTAGGTTCCAAAGGCTCCATACCACGACTTGGTAAATGAGTTTCTGAACGGCTGGAGGGTTTTGTGTTATTTCCAAGAAGCCAAAAGCTGGTCAATGTCATTCTTTGTCAGCCGGCCAATCAAAAATCGACTAAAGGCGGGACAAAAAATTATAATAAAATACAAACATGTTTGCAATTTTTGGCCACGCACTTTCCCTTGCCTTGAAAATCGCAGCACTATTGCCTTTTTTGGTGATGAGACAGTCAGTGGAGAATTCCTTTGACGTGGCTTTCTCACGAGAATAGCACCGTTATTTCTGGTTTTTGCGACACCTTTTCTTCTTTTTGACAATCGATTGTTCCGGGCTGCTTCTGTTCTCCGTGCACGCACACAATGCGAGCTTGTACAAGCCTGGCTTGAGTTAACGTTGACTGGAGACGGCCGAATTGTGTTCACGGAACGACTTGGCTTAAATCAAAAGGTGACGTTTGTTCAAACCAGGCTTTTTCTATTAAGCACCGATTTCAGTACCGTGGTTGATGGAATACCCCCCTGGAGTTGAGCCAATGTTAAGACAACATTTATTTATTATTAATTGAATGTTTCCACCTCAATATGTTTTAATATCTTGCACAATATACTGCACTCAAATGAACATAGAGATGAGTTACTCCAGTATATTTATATTACATTGGTTTAACGCACAATATTTATGTTTTGGAATGGAACATATTTAAATTGATTAAAAATCAACATAAAACTCTGCAAACGAATCATGTTCATTTGAAATCATAGATCCAGCGTGAATGGAATGTGTTGGAATAACTACACTTGCTTGAAACACATGCCTTGTCAAGTTAACTTAAAAAGAGCAATGCAATGTTGTTAAGTTGGTTGTAACACCATGAGAAATTGAAGCAAGGCATTGTGGGATATTAGTTATTATCTAGCCGTTTAATGCAACTGTAGCCTATTAGAAAAATAATTCCAAGTAGGCTGATATATAGCATTGAGACTATCGCCATTCTTACGAAGCTCTTTATACCTGAACTTGACGAAGTGCAGCGAAGATAGTCGTAATCCGTTGCGTCAAAGTACTCAACGTTACATTCTCGCGCAAGCACAGTAGTAATTTGGGTACATGTTGGATCAACGTGAGTAAAATAAATATAAATACCTGATATAATATTATTATTGGGTGGATGAGAAACATGCGTTGGTTGAACAACAGTAATTTAAATGATATATGTATATACATATGTACATCATTTAATTGCGCGGAATATTTAAACAAATCATTTTTTTGGTTTAGATGAACTTGACATTTTTGCATTGAACTAACAATACAATTGCATGGAACCATCCATCCATCCATCCATTAGCTTTTACCGCTTATCCTGTCGCGGGGGGGGGGGGGGGGGGCTGGAGCCTATCCCAGCGGTTTTAGGAGGAGCGAGAGAGAGCGCTTAGGCAGCACGGTGGCTCGGTACATTATCCATCCATTAGCTATACCGCTTCTCCTATGGGGAAACAATTCAGCATATTGAGGTAGAGTGTGGTCTATGTGAGGGTGTGTTCTTCTATCTGAAATGGAAACAAGTCTCAGAAGCCTCCTTCTTGATTCCCATAACCTGATCCTATAAATACATATAGATACATTATCCATCCATTAGCTATACCGCTTCTCCTATGGGGAAACAATTCAGCATATTGAGGTAGAGTGTGGTCTATGTGAGGGTGTGTTCTTCTATCTGAAATGGAAACAAGTCTCAGAAGCCTCCCTCTTGATTCCCATAACCTGATCATATAAATACAAAGGATTAGACTGTTTTATAAACACTTCATCTCAAAGATTTGACAAACATCCAACAATGGCAAACTCCAAGGTAAGAAATACCTAGGCATAGATATTGATAGGTTTTTTCATTATTGTTATTATTATTATTATTTTGTCTTGAGACGCAATCATTTATCGTTAAGTCTTATTGTTATGTGATTGCGTAAGACTCATATATTCATATCGTTAAGTTGTATTATCATTTGATTGCATCGTAAGATTGTTATTAGTAGTAGTAGTATGTGGTTGCGTCGTAAGGTAGCTGCTGAATTTGAAGATCAAACATAATGCTAATAACTTTTTGCTCCTATGGCATAAATGTTTTTTAAAAAAAGGTTAATAATAGCGTAATTATATTGTATACTTTTTGGGCGCTTTTAACATTGAGGAATTGTCTGACGACTGACGAGCTGAATGTAACATCTGCGGTATCAAAATAAAGGATTCTAGATCGAACGCATCAAACTTTAGCAGGCACCTGCAAACGCAAACGTACCCGGATAGATCACATTAGCAATAACATTAAGACATTCGTCCATGATGAATTTTCGCTTGCTCTCTCTCAAAGCCTGTGTGCGAGGTCGGGTGTAGCTCTTTCGCTCGCACACTGAGAGAGAGATCCTGCTCATAGTGACAATGGATGAGAGAACTAAACATTCAAAAGTATGGTTAAACATAGAGCCGATGCAGACAATGCTCGTTACAACAAGAATTTTGCATAAAAGAGCAACACGAGCATTCTACCAATACATCTAGCGAAAGTGCATAACATACAGGCGGAGAAATACAGTCTTCAGTCTATATACGTTAAGGTATGCTAGCAGCTTTGGGCCCGCATACCATGTTAAACGAAGATGGGTTAAAAGTAGCCTAATAGTTAGCCTGCTGATTAATCAGCTATGGGTGCGTTCACAATCTGAAATGGCCATTTACATTTTCACATTATAGCCTGAGTGATTTGAACAAAAACAATTTAATGTTAATGTATTTGCAGTACACATGGCAATATAAAGCAATGTTATTTCTGATTGGCTTGCCTTTGGTTAGATATATTTAAGGCATGTGCCCCCTCTCCATGTTCAGAAAAAAAGATTGATATAGCCTGCAACATTGGCTTAGAACCAGTTATTCTCTCAAAAGCCTGTGGTTGCACATGTATGGAAGCTCATGAGGGACTTTTCAAATGAAAATGTAAACTTAAAATGCAACTGCAATTCCACAATAGCATTACCACTTTCCACATTCGTATGTTTTATTTGAGACAAAATGTAAGTGAAAATGAAAATCAGCCCATTCGCATTTGCATAGGCAAAGGCTCCAATGGGCATTCTGTGGCAATATTCCAATTCAAATGCAAAAGCTGTTTGACGTTACATTTTCAAAGTCCTACCCCGCCATACTGCGGACAATGTTCAAATGTTAATTCAAACTTGAAAATAAAAATGCAATATTAAAAATGTATTCTCATTTTCCATTTGTGCAAGCATTATTTATGTCACAAAATGAGAATGCAGTTTTCAAACAATATGAAAATGAAAAAAGGAAAATCGCATTTGCCATTGCATTTTCAGACATTTCATCTTCAGTACTACGCTGTGCAGTGGACAATATTCAAATGCAATACGTGAATCAGCGCTAGGAGTCTATTGCATTTGCATTTTCAAGTCACCACGCACTCTTTTGGGACAGAACATGAACATTCAAATGCAATCCGTCAGTCCTCTCACGGCGGGTGTTAAGTTTGGACCTCACTTCCTCCTTCTGACACTTAGAATAGTGCAAGCTGTGGCTAGCGGTGTGTCCGGTGCGCCGGGAGATAACCACTTTGGCTATTTGACAACCTAATTTTGCCATTAACCGATGTTCGCGACAGAACAGAGAAAGTATGTATGGCAGAGTAGGCCTTAGGTCTACTCCATTTCTGGCACCGACGTGGACGTGTCTCCCGCACCAGCATGCCCTATGCCATTGCCGCAGAGATGAACACTCAGTGTGGCTAACTCTTGAAAGACAAATGAGCAACCTCACCTTAATAAAATTGGTCAAAACAAGTGTAACACTACCTATGGGCACATATTTATAATACAAAATTATTAAAACTACAGTGCCTTGCAAAAGTATTCACCCCCTTGGCTTGTTACTTATTTTGTTACAACCTGTAATTTAAATGTTTTTTAATGTAATCTGAATTTCATGTGATGGATCTGCACAAAATAGTCTAAGTTGGTGAAGTGAAGAGAAAAATATATTAAATTATTTTTTTAAATAAAAATCTGGAAATTGGCATGTGCATATGTATTTGCTATGAAGCCCCTCAAAAGTTCTGGTGCAACCAATTACCTTCAGAAGTAACATAATTAGTGAAATGAAGTCCACCTGTGTGTAATCTAAGTGTGACATGATCTGTCAGTATAAACACACCTTTTCTGAAAGGTCCCAGAGGCTGCAACACCACTAAGCAAGAGGCATCACACCATGAAGACCAAGGAGCTCTCCAAACAAGTCAGGGACAAAGTTGTTGAGAAGTACAAGTCAGGGTTGGGTTATAAAAAAAATATCCAAATCTTTGACGATCCCCCCAGAGCACCATCAAATCCATCATCTTCAAATGGAAAGAACATGGTACCACAAACCTGCCAAGAGAGGGCCGCACACCAAAACACAGACCGGGCAAGGAGGGCATTAATCAGAGAGGCAGCACAGAGACCAAAGGTAACCCTAAAGGAGCTGCAGAGTTCCACAGCAGAGACTGGTGTATCTGTACATGGGACCACAATAAGCCGTACACTCCATAGAGCTGGGCTTTATGGAAGAGTGGCCAGAAAAAAAAGCCATTACTTAGTGTTAAAAATAAGAAGGCACGTTTTGAGTTTGACAAAAAGGCATGTGGGAGACTCCCCAAATGTATGGAGAAAGGTGCTCTGGTCAGATGAGACTAACATTTAACTTTTCGGCCACCAAGGAAAACGCTATGTCTGGCGCAAACCCAACACATCCCATCACCCCAAGAACACCATCCCCACAGTGAAACATGGTGGTGGCAGCATCATGCTGTGGGGATGTTTTTCAGCAGCAGGGACTGGGAAACTGATTCGAGTCGAGGGAAAGATGGATGGTGCTAAATACAGGGATATTCTTGAGCAAAACCTGTTTCAGTCTGCCTGTGATTTGAGACTGGGACGGAGGTTCACCTTCCAGCAGGACAATGACCCGAAGCATACTGCTAAAGCGACACTCGAGTGGTTTAAGGGGAAACATTTAAATGTGTTGGACTGGCCTAGTCAAAGCCCAGATCTCAATCCAATTGAGAATCTGTGGTCAGACTTGAAGATTGCTGTTCACAAGCGGAAACCATCCAACATGAAGGAGCTGGAGCAGTTTTGCCTTGAGGAATGGGCAAAAATCCCAGTGGCAAGATGTGGCAAGCTCATAGAGACTTATCCAAAGCGACTTGCAGCTGTAATAGCCGCAAAAGGCGGCTCTACAAAGTACTGACCTTAGGGGGGTGAATATTTATGCACGCTGAAGTTCTGTTATTTTGTCCTATTTGTAGTTTGCTTCACAATAAATAAATTTAAAAAATCACATCTTCAAAGTTGTAGGCATGTTCTCTGGATGAAATGATGCAAACCTTCAAACAATCCATTCTAATTCCAAGTTGTGAGGCAACAAAACATGAAAAATGCCAAGGGGGGTGAATACTTTTGCAAGGCACTGTAGGTGTGAACGTTGATGAAAACATTAAAACCTTTTCCAGAAGAAATTTGCAGCGTTTATAATGCACCTTCTAATTAGATAGCTTTGTCCAATCTAAAGTAGTAGAATCCTGCCTTCATATTATCACCCATATTGTGCTATAAGTTTATTTATTCAGTAGGATTCTGCTAATTAATAGTGTAAAGATGCACGTGAAAGTTGAAAATAATGCTCTATTAGCCCACAGCAAGCATTCAGCTACAGTGAAGAAAAGAAGTATTTGAACACCCTGCTATTTTGCTATTTCTCCCACTTAGAAATCATGGAGGGGTCTGAAATTTTCATCGTAGGTGCATGTCCACTGTGAGAGAGAGAAACTAAAAAGAAAAATCCAGAAATCACAATGCATGATTTTTTTACAATTTATTTGTGTGATACAGCTGCAAATAAGTATTTGAACACCTGAGCAAATGAATGTTAATATTTGGTACAGTAGCCTTTGTTTGCTATTACAGAGGTCAAACGTTTCCTGTAGTTTTTCACCAGGTTTGCACACACTGCAGGAGGGATCTTGGCCCACTCCTCCACACAGATCTTCTCTAGATCAGTCAGGTTTCTGGGCTGTCGCTGAGAAACACGGAGTTTGAGCTCCCTCCAAAGATTTTCGATTGGGTTCAGGTCTGGAGACTGGCTGGGCCATGCTAGAACCTTGATATGCTTCTTACGGAGCCACTCCTTGGTTTTCCTGGCTGTGTGCTTCGGGTCGTTGTCGTGTTGGAAGACCCAGCCACGACCCATCTTCAATGCTCTGACTGAGGGAAGGAGGTTGTTCCCCAAAATCTCACAATACACGGCCCCAGTCATCCTCTCTTTAATGCAGTGCACTCGTCCTGTCCCATGTGCAGAAAAACACCCCCAAAGCATGATGCTACCACCCCCATGCTTCACAGTAGGGATGGTGTTCTTCAGATTGTACTCTTCATTCTTCTTCCTCCAAACACGCTTAGTGGAATTATGACCAAAAAGTTCTATTTTGGTCTCATCTGACCACAAAACTTTCTCCCATGACTTCTCTGTATCGTCCAAATGGTCATATGCAAACTTAAGACGGGCCTTGACATGTGCTGGTTTAAGCAGGGGAACCTTTCGTGCCATGCATGATTTCAAATCATGACGTCTTAGTGTATTACCTACAGTAACCTTGGAAACGGTTGTCCCAGCTCTTTTCAGGTCATTGACCAACTCCTGTCGTGTAGTTCCGGGCTGATTCCTCACCTTTCTTAGAATCATTGAGACCCCACGAGGTGATATCTTGCATGGGGCTCCACTCCGATTGAGATTGACCGTCATGTTTAGCTTCTTCCATTTTCTAATGATAGCTCCAACAGTGGACCTTTTTTCACCAAGCTGCTTGGCAATTGCTCCGTAGCCCTTTCCAGCCTTGTGGAGGTGTACAATTTTGTCTCTGGTGTCTTTGGACAGCTCTTTGGTCTTCGCCATGTTACAAGTTAAAGTCTTACTGATTGTATGGGGTGGACAGGTGTCTTTATGCAGCTAAAGACTTCAAACAGGTGCATCTGATTCAGGATGATACATGGAGTGCAGGTGGACTTCTAATGGCAGACTAACAGGTCTTTCAGGGTCAGAATTCTAGATGATACACAGGTGTTCAAATACTTATTTGCAGCTGTATCACACAAATAAATTGTTAAAAAATCATGCATTGTGATTTCTGGATTTTTCTTTTTAGTTTCTCTCTCTCACAGTGGACATGCACCTACGATGAAAATTTCAGACCCCTCCATGATTTCTAAGTGGGAGAAATAGCAAAATAGCAGGGTGTTCAAATACTTCTTTTCTTCACTGTATATGACTGTCCGGCTTCTCTTCGTTTCAGCCCTGTCATTGTGAATAAATAGAGATTTTAATAAATGTACTTCTTTTAATAAATGCAAAAACATAGAACTTGCAGCACAAAAGTATGACTAAGGACTAGAGAAATAGCAGCTCCAACAACGAGTTGGTAAAAGGGTAATGAAGCAAGTCCTCATTTTCCATTTGTGCATTTTAATTTTCTAGTTTGAATATTGTCCGCAGTATGGCGGGGTAGGACTTTGAAAATGTAATGTCAAACAGCTTTTGCATTTGAATATTGACACAGAATGCCCATTGGAGCCTTTGAAAATGCAAACGCAAATGGGATGATTACATTTTCACTTACATTTTGTCTCAAATGACACATACGAATGTGGAAAGTAATAATGCAATTGTGGAATTGCATTTGCATTTTCAAGTTTACATTTTCATTTGAGTAAAGTCCCTTTTGGGCTTCCATACACATTGGTTTTGCTACAGACTTGAGACTTTACTTGGAATTGCAACCAAAGACTTGAGATTTGACTTGGGGTCGATTCCAATCCATGTTAAAGAGTACTTCATGAAGGTACCTCCGCGAGTGGCCACTTGTGACGTTTTATTTGTCATCATCGAGTGGACACTTAATGGAGGCAGGGAGGCGAGGTGGGACTAAACCTTTCAAATTGGAACCGACTCGTCCTTCACCAGCAAGCAAAAAATAAGAACAATGGAAAGTTTCACAGTAGTAGCATGTGGCTTTTACTTTCTTCAATTACTCCGAATAACCCATGGGAAGACGTTGTAGTTATTTTTGGTTAACTTTTGAACATAAACTATTTGCTATGCTATATTTTAGCATAAAGCTACCAAAGTTAAATAGTTATGAAATAAATCAGTTCTAGCTAATTTGTAGTAATGGAGAGAACGAAAACGGTTCATTTGAAATGGTGAAGAACCTTTCAACCTGTGTTCGTCATTCATCGCAAAGAATTCTGGGGCAGATTCTGTTAAAAGTCAGCTTTGATGTGCCCTTCGCTGGAGGAGGCATAGAAGGTTACACGTAGCCACTCGCTCTTCGCTTATAAGCAATTGGAATGACACTCAATATGGCGGCGCGCGTTAACGTCGAGGGGAAGTGGTGAGTGTCGAGGAAAAGTCGGCAACTTTAAGGGATTGGAATTGGCCCTTAGACTCAGCTCAAAGACTTGTCAGCATCTCTGGATAAGCCTTGAGGGGAGCTGGAATGAAGGACCTAGATCAGGGGTGTCAAACATACGGCTCCGGGATCCGGCCCGGCGGGGGGTCCAACTCGGCCCGCCCGATGAATTTGCTAAGTATGAAAATTACAGAAAAACAGAAATTGCATTTCTATAAAAGTACCTGCTATTTCTAAATCAGTCCACTAGGTGTCGCACTCTCAGTAAGAGCATGCGATAGACTGTAAAACAAGTAAAGAGTAAGAGTAGCGATTTACACTGAGAATAGACAGGACAAAAGCGTTTACATTTTTTTTTTTTAAATCAAGCGATTAAACTAAGAATGCTCTGAATGTGTTACTTAAACGTTTAGTAATAAAAACAAATTCATACCTTTTAAGTTGAAAAAAAACTAAGTGACAGTTTTAGTGTCGAATAAAGGTTTTACATTTTACCGAGTTGATACTCGGTGTTGCCAAGCGGTCTCTTCAAAAAGCTCCAACCTTCTATGGCCAACTTTGACATTATTCTACCCAGACAAGAAGTAAACTAATGTACATGTTGCTACAGATACTTTGAAAAACCCACTGCCTTTACAGTTCCATGGTCGTTTAACCTAAATTAAGGCAAAAATAATAAAAACATGTATGCTGAAAACCGCGAACGCGGAAAACAATTTAGCTTTTTTATGACGCGGCCAGAGGCTACAATAAGTCTACGGCGCCAAACAGATGAAAATAGCCTACTGCTTGCAATTGCGTTTCAACATGCATAATCAGTGCCAGATAATCACCGGATCGAAAACACTTTAAAAAAAATCTCAGTAAAATGTAGGTCCCTTTGCAAGATCATAGCTCAATATCATTTGTACATTGCTTGTTTAGCAGATAAAGCGGTAATAGACAAGGATATTCTCTCGTTGAAATACTATCGTTTTCCGTGCCTCCCCCGAAGGTTCTCACCCAATCAATATTGCAGAAGTCAAAGCTCTCTGCCCGACAAACTTATATAATTCATAATGATGATGATCTGGATCTTCTAGCAATATAATTCCACACGACTTTCTTAAGTAGGCTAGCTGATCTGCTCATTTCTGCAGTCTGCTCTGCAAACTTAAACAAGACAATACATTGACCAATAAATACATATTGTTTTCTTAACGCACTGCTTTTTCATGCATGCTTAAATAACATCTGTGGTCACAAATACTGCATGCATGCCACTTGCAATCTTTCAAGAAACCAAGGCTTCGGTAGACAACAAACAGAACATGAAAGGAACGGTCCAACTTCTCATGACAATTGATAGGATCTCTTATGCACATCCATCCATCCATTAGCTATACCGCTTATCCTATGCATGGTCGCGGGACGGCTGGAGCCTATTAAGTTCTTTATTACCAGAAGTATTTTTAAATGAAACTTTTTTTCAAATCCGCTAGGTACATTAATATAGCCTTAACAAATGAATTACCTTGATACTTAAATGACCCCGCAACATCAATGTAACAACTAGCTTAGCACAACTAACGTTCCCAGTGCATCAGTTACATTCACAACCAATCGACAGGTAAAGTTTAAATGTAATGTATATAGGCCTATGCAATCGTAGCCTAACTGACTGGCATAACCATACATAGAACATAAGAAATGCTGATGTCTGAGTTTCTGGTCTTTATGTTTCTAGTTTATTGTAGAAAGACCTTAAAATAGGGTGTATCATCCAAAAACCTTCACTAATGATTTAAACATGGATAAATAGTGTCGTTATGTAAGGGGTATTATGCTGTGATTTTGCTGGTCTGGCCCACTTGAGATCAACGTGGGCAATATCTGGTCCCTTAACTAAAATTAGTTTGACACCCCTGACCTAGATGAATCATACCCTTGTGTATACTGCCATCTAGTGACCGCAATAAAATGTTGGTTAACATACAGTATAAACCTCGAAATCCACCAGCCTGCGTTCACGCGCGCACCCGTAAACCCGCACACGTAGGACAAGACAATTCACGGTTGTAGTCAGTCATTCAATCAATTAATTTACCGATTCATTTATTCATTCGAAGCCAGTGATTACAGGCAAAAGATCCAATTCATTATTTAATAAACGTCCACGAAGAAATATAAATCACAATTGTCAGCACATCAAAATCAATAGTGGCAGTGTTGAAAAGATGCATAAGGTGTCCGAGTCGACGGGCTACTCCGTGCAGCCATTTACAGCCTTTAAAGGCAAAAGCACCTAAGGCCAACTTAGATAGTAGTTGACTCGTAATGCGAGAGTAGCCTGCCCGAACAGATGTAGATTAGGAATGGCCTGCCATCGGCACCGACCGATCCAGTCGGCAGCATCAGAATCCTGTGCTTCAGCCATTACACTATTGCAAAGGCACAGTAGCGCTATACCGGGTGAAGTGCCGCACCAGAGAGTGATTCGCCATTAGTCCAAAAAATGATAAACTTCACGGAAAGTGTCAGACCTTTCTCGCGGAGATTAGTCTAGCATCCCAAAATAAATAATCGAGACGTTGCTAAATATAGTGAAATTACAGGCCAATGTAGGCTAATAGTAGCCAACTGACTGCCATAACCATCCAGAAACAGGAATATAACGGCCCGCTTTACAGGTTTCAAGCAACGCGACCGCCATCCCAAACAAAAAAAAACAGTAGATAGCAAGTGGCGAACAGCAATTGATCCATCACTCTCCCGAAGAGTGAATCACGAACCGAGGGGACAGATCGCCCACCGCCTAGGATCAAAACGATTCAAAATTGGACCGTAAAAGGATGTGAACATGTAATAGACGAGTTAATTCGAAGACTGAGCGTAGGGCTTCCTTTAGCCCGGTCCAAAAATTAAAAAGGAGCAGACATAGTCCACGAAGGCCAGCATCTACCACCAAGCAGAGGAGAGTTTCAAAACCGTAATATGACGTCATGAACACCAGCAAGACGGAAATATCAAATTGTCAGAATTTACGGACACATGCTCAAACCAGTTCATCAAGTGCTCGATACGGAATAAGCGACATCAAATACTTATGCTACGAGAATTAGCAAGAATTCTTGCGAAACCAGTTTCACTGGAATGACCTGACTAGGACTAACAAAAACGGTACGTGCACCCGGATCCAAACAGTGTAGAACGACAGGCTGTGCACTCATCTTCACTGCTGTAGTACTGATTGAAGGTGCTCCAGGTCCGACGACGATGCAGCGGGTCAGGTTAGAGCAGCCAAAGTGGCTGCGCCGACGCTAAAGAATGCGCAGGGTCTCAACCGGGTCCAGTCCACACTCCAGGCACATGCAGGTGGCGATAGACGAGACGAAAAACTAGGAACCGGACAACAGTTTCCCCTCGGGGGTGACGAACAACGGGCCCGAGGCAGTCGCCCCAAGCCGACCACGCAGATAGCAAGACATAGAAAGGAAAGCACACAATTAGAAGCCATCCGAGAATAACACCAGGCGTCCAACGCACAATACAGCAGATTTAGAACGTATTAAACCAATAGTGAACACGCCGGTCAAGTAAAACTGCAAAATAGTGAGGTCATACGAAAGATCAAAATGAGAAGAGCGAGCTGCACAGTTGACAGAAATAACATTACCTTGCCAAGGAATCATCATTTCCTTATTGATGCACCGCATTTGTGATTACCGGATATTTACAGTGTCTGCCCCACTTCCTTGATCGGAGCAGATTGATTACGGATTGTGTGTGATTGGTTTGCGCGCACTATAGGCAAGACTCCGAGCTGACCGCCTGAACTTATGCTGCGCACCATAAGACAGATTTAAGTTCAATATGTTTGGCTGCTCTATGTCAATTAGTCTGAGTAACAGAGAAATGCAAAAAACGCTGCAACCGTCCCAGTCTCCCCTACGTTGTTGTGTTACCTGAACCTCGCGTTAAAGCTTCTGAACGGCATATCACACGTGTACAGCGCTGCAGACATAAAATCAGCAGCAGTTTATTGTTTTAAGTGTTATTGTTTGTTCAATACTTATTATTTTACCATTGAGATGCATTTTAAAAAATCTTAGTGACTGTGCTGCCACCTGTTTAAATACCCTACAAGTATCAGACAGTCTGTTCATTCTGACACAACTTTGTTGTGTTGGATTTCGCCATTTCAATCGCGCTATGGTGACAAATAAAGGAGTTTGTTTTGCAGCAAGCTATAATTTATGGTGCCTTTAAGGGGATAATAGTTAGCTAAGCACACTTCAGCCAGATAACGTCCACTTGGACAAATAGAATTCACATGCCGAAAGCAGCAGTATGAACACGGCACAATGAAATCCTTCTTGACGGTACTCCCACTAGGTCTGGCTAAGCATGGTATAGCGTGAGAAGTCCTAACCTAATAATCGTTTGCAGTATTATCAGTGAGCTATCATTTATGGGGCCTTGAAAAACAAAACAAAACTTTGCCACTGTTGAATGCCTTATGGAATCATTTGATACACGTTAACAGCCACTATCCAATTCAAGTCACCACAATTATCTTTAACGTTAAACAAATACAACCTAATTCACATTCGGTGTACAGTGTCTTACAATTAGCCCAAGTGCAGGTGAATAACCTTCCTTGATGTAGAGCTATGGAGCGCTCCATCGTACACTAAATCGGCGATGTAAAAAGCTTTATGAAGAACTTATTCTGTCTTAACTATCTCTCCCACTGTGCTCGTCGTTGTGGTTATTTGTTATGTTAGTCTCTAGTCAAATGCCTGTGCACGAAGTTAAGAAGTCTCCGTAACCTTTGAGATACTGCAGCTAAATACACTTCGCAATCACATAACTAGCTAACTCGCTATGTAAAAACGATGCGGTGCCGTAGTACACTCTCACAGGCGCATGCAATCGTGCAGATGAAACACAATGTAACTCTCGGTCAATACAGCAGGAGGGGGAAGCGTTTATCCATGGCTAATGCTGACTAGAAACTAGCAAACCCACTATGGAATAATTAGATAATAAATAAAGCATACATTTTTTGAGCAAACTGCTTGAAGTTAAGGATTTGTTCATGCAAGAACAAAACCTGTGCACTTTGAAAGCTAAATGTGAATTAGTGAGAGCTCTATCGATGTTGACACGTACATGTTGTGAAACGAGGTTTACATTTGAGTTACTGAATAGGCTCGGACCAACAAAAACATTATATTTGTGGTGATTCAAACAGTTTCGAAACGCTACACAGCGCGATTTTAGTCGCCGCTGCATGAATTGTGTCCCGTTAAGACAACACTGTAGCTGTTGGGTTTGTCTTGCCTAGTATTAGCCTAACCAAGACAGTCAAATATAACAACATGCAAATACATAACATTAACGCTAGATGGCGGTATATGACCGTGAAAACTCTCTGCCCAGTAATTTCAATGAAGCCAAAAACCGAAAAAAAAAATAATGTAACACGTGACCTGATCACTTAGCTGTATGTAAGCGCAATGGACTGCAACACCCATAACATGTGGGCACTGGAAAGGAATCCATTGGGTCAAAACCGCGGGCGTTGATTAGGCGCCAAAAACAGGCCTAATAATAATGATAATAATAATAATAAGACTTTCCGGTTACAGTATGTGATTGCATGACGCAATCACATAATAATAATATGACTTTCCGGTAACAGTATGTGATTGCATGATGCAATCACATAATAATATAACTTTCCGTTAACAATATGTGCTGCATCTAACGATGCAGCACATAATAATAATAATAATAATAAATATGACTTTCCGGTAACAGTATGTGATTGTATGACGCAATCACTTAATTAGGTGTGTAAAGTCATCAATATGAGCTCAATGTTCACACTTACAGTGCCTTGCAAAAGTATTCACCCCCCTTGGCATTTTTCATGTTTTGTTGCCTCACAACCTAGAATTAGAACGGATTGTTTGAAGGTTTGCATCATTTTATCCACAGAACATGCCTACAACTTTGAAGATGTGATTTTTTTTTTTTATTGTGAAGCAAACAACAAATAGGACAAAATAACAGAAAACGTCAGCGTGCATAACTATTCACCCCCCTAAAGTCAGTACTTTGTAGAGCCACCTTTTACGGCAATTACAGCTGCAAGTCGCTTTGGATAAGTCTCTATGAGCTTGCCACATCTTGCCACTGGGATTTTTGCCCATTCCTCAAGGCAAAACTGCTCCAGCTCTTTCATGTTGGATGATTTCCGCTTGTGAACAGCAATCTTCAAGACTGATCACAGATTCTCAATTGGATTGAGACCTGGGCTTGGACTAGGCCATTCCAACACATTTAAATGTTTCCCCTTAAACCACTCGAGTGTCGCTTTAGCAGTATGCTTCGGGTCATTGGCCTGCTGGAAGGTGAACCTCCGTCCCAGTCTCAAATCACAGGCAGACTGAAACAGGTTTTGCTCAAGAATGTCCCTGTATTTAGCACCATCCATCTTTCCCTCGACTCGAATCAGTTTCCCAGTCCCTGCTGCTGAAAAACATCCCCACTGCATGATGCTGCCACCACCATGTTTCACTGTGGGGATGGTGTTCTTGGGGTGATGGGATGTGTTGGGTTTGCGCCATACATAGCGTTTTCCTTGGTGGCCGAAAAGTTCAATTTTAGTCTCATCTGACCAGAGCACCTTCCTCCATACATTTGGGGAGTCGCCCACATGCCTTTTGTCAAACTCAAAACGTGCCATCTTATTTTTAACACTAAGTAATGGCTTTTTTCCGGCCACTCTTCCATAAAGCCCAGCTCTATGGAGTGTACGGCCTATTGTGGTCCCATGCGCAGATACACCAGTCTCTGCTGTGGAACTCTGCAGCTCCTTTAGGGTTACCTTTGGTCTCTGTGCTGCCTCTCTGATTAATGCCCTCCTTGCCCGGTCTGTGAGTTTTGGTGTGCGGCCCTCTCTTGGCAGGTTTGTTGTGGTACCATGTTCTTTCCATTTGAAGATGATGGATTTGATGGTGCTCCGGGGATCATCAAAGATTTGGATATTTTTTTATAACCCAACCCTGACTACTACTTCTCAACAACTTTGTCCCTGACTTGTTTGGAGAGCTCCTTGGTCTTCATGGTGTGATGCCTCTTGCTTAGTGGTGTTGCAGCCTCTGGGACCTTTCAGAAAAGGTGTGTTTATACTGACAGATCATGTCACACTTAGATTACACACAGGTGGACTTCATTTCACTAATTATGTTACTTCTGAAGGTAATTGGTTGCACCAGAACTTTTGAGGGGCTTCATAGCAAAGGGGGTGAATACATATGCACATGCCAATTTCCAGATTTTTATTTAAAAAAATTATTTTTTATATATATATTTTTCTCATTTCACTTCACCAACTTAGACTATTTTGTGCAGATCCATCACATAAAATTCAGATTAAAAAAACATTTAAATTACAGGTTGTAATGTAACAAAATAAGTAACTAGCCAAGGGGGGTGAATACTTTTGCAAGGCACTGTACATTTTTTCAAAGTGGGAAAGGTCAGTTTGCATAGCCAACAACATTATCATTGTGCATGTTCCCCTCATGTATCCTCTCAGATTACAGACTTTGTTAACATTATGTGTGGAATCAAGTTCTGAAAACCTGACATAATGACAGTGTGAACAATTAATTAGTTTGAGACATTTATTTATCCACTTGGGACATTTATGAATAAAACCGGGTTTGTAAAATGATTGAAATACAGTGTCCTCAGTAAAATTGGTGGGAATTTCAACATTCTTGCAACAAAAGGCATTCTGTGTTATTGCTTATTATTCTTATATTGCTATCTCTGTGTTTAATTGTATATCTGTATGACTTTCAACTTAAAGATCTTCAATGATTCTGTCCATGGCCACATTGAGATTCCCCCTCTGCTGGTGAGAATTATTGACACACCCCAGTTCCAGAGACTTCGTTATATCAAACAGCTGGGAGCAGCCTACTTTGTCTATCCTGGTGCCTGTCACAACCGGTTTGAGCACTCTATTGGGTGAGACTACACTGTTGTGCTGTTGTCATCTTAGCATTATAGTCCCATTGGGCTACTGTTGTTTTGCAATTTATTGTTATTTTGCTTTTGTTGGTTTTGGGAAGTGTGTCCTACCTAGCAGGGAAGCTAATACGGAGATTGAAGGAACGCCAGCCTGGATTACAAATAACACCTTCTGAAATTCAATGTGTGGAGATTGCTGGACTGTGCCATGACTTGGGTACATATTTAATGTCTGATGTGAAATTTACCATACAGGGAGCCATATCGTTAAATACCGTGACTTGTTATATATTTTAAAATGTAAACTTCCAAATATAATGTTCTAAAACTGTGGAACATACATTTCTAATGCATTTTTACAATGTACACTTTTTGCAAGGTCATGGTCCCTTTTCCCACATGTTTCAGTCCTTCATGCAACAGAGTGGACAAGAAGATTATAAGGTTTGGAAGCCTAAACAAAGATAATCTATAAATCAATTCATATCAAAATTACCAACACAATTACTAATATAAGTGAGCACCATATCTATCACTAGCATGAAGAAACAACGCATAAAATGTTGAAACACTTGGTGAAAGAAAACTTTTCAAAGGATGATGTGGACGATGAAAAAAAGAAAGATTATACATTTTTGACTGAACATCTTGACTTCATTAATGCACTCATCATCGGGAAAGTGGTAAGAGTAGTTTATTATCTTTGCATAAACAGTCCTCTTCACCCAAAGCCAGATCATTTGTCACTAATGATATTTTACATGTATATCAGAGAGAGGGTGATGCAAAAAGAAGTTTCCTATATGACATTGTAGCCAACCCAACAACTGGTATAGATGTGGACAAAATGGACTATTTTGCAAGGTGACATTTTCAACCAGTTATTTCTTTCTCATTTGTCATGTTGAGGTCATGTGTTAATTCCATACAGCTTGTTCATACCTTTCTATGGATTTCCTTTCTATGGATCACTGTGCTCATTTACATTTTCTTTTGTAATCAAAGGGACTGTCACCATCTTGGCATTCAAAGCAACTTTGACCACAATCGGTTTATTATGCTTGCCCGAGTCTGCACATACAACGGAGAGGAACGCATCTGCATGAAAGACAAGGCACAGTCAAACAAATTAAAACATTTTGTAAATTGGGCTTTTACTAAATCATAACAGATTCTACTGATTCACGGTTGTTGTGTTGGCATGTAGGAGGCGCAGAATATGTACGAGCTGTTTCACACCCGGGTTCTTCTTCATAAGAAAGCTTACAGGCATCGTGTCGTATGCACAATTGAGATGATGTAAGTTCATTACTGCATGACCAAAAATATCTTATTTGCAAATATACACATGTAAATGTTTATTTTTTTGGACGACAGGATTACTGATGCTCTCTTCAGGGTTAACACGCTATTCAAGTTATCTGAAGCTGTTGACAACATGGATGCTTTCACTAACCTCACAGGTAATTCAAAATACAAAGTATTATTTAGTTATTTCTTTCTGAAACTAGTTATACTATAGAGAAGAGGTGATCTCTCTATTTAAGGGCAGAGACTACTCGAGGCTCTCGCTGCACTACAAGGCTATTTCTTTATCTTTAACTTTCTTCAACTTTATTGTCATTGCACAGAGTACACGTACTGAGACAACGAAATGCAGTTAGTATCTAACCAGAAATGCAAATAAAGCAGTAAAATGCAGTAAATACATAAGTGAATAAATATGAATACAATAAATAACGTCGTGGAACAACGGACCAGCTTTTAACCCTCGCAAGGATCTTTGAGGGGGCCTGGGAGTATGCCAAGCCGGTCTACACGTGTTTTGTGGATTTGAAGAAGGCGTATGATCGGGTTCCCCGGGAGATACTGTGGGAGGTGCTGCGAGAGTATGGGGTGAGGGGGTCTCTACTCAGGGCCATCCAATCTCTGTACTCCCAAAGCGAGAGCTGTGTCCGGGTCTTCGGCAGTAAGTCGGACTCGTTTCCGGTGAGGGTTGGCCTCCTCCAAGACTGCGCTTTGTCACCTATCCTGTTTGTGGTATTCATGGACAGGATCTCACGGCGTAGCCGCTGGGGAGGGGGGCTGCGGGTTGGTGGGCAGAGGATTGCATCACTGCTTTTTGCAGATGATGTGGTTCTGATGGCATCATCAGTCTGCGACCTGCAGCACTCATTGGATCGGTTCGCAGCCGAGTGTGAAGCGGCTGGGATGAGGATCAGCACCTCCAAATCTGAGGCCATGGTTCTCAGCAGGAAACCGATGGCTTGTCTACTCCAAGTAGGGAATGAGTCTTTACCCCAAGTGAAGGAGTTCAAGTATCTAGGGGTCTTGTTCTCGAGTGAGGGGAAAATGGAACGGGAGTTGGGCCGGAGAATTGGAGCAGCGGGTGCGGTGTTGCAGTCGCTTTATCGCACCGTTGTGACGAAGAGAGAGCTGAGCCGGAAGGCAAAGCTCTCAATCTACCGGTCTATCTACGTTCCTACTCTCACCTATGGTCATGAAGGGTGGGTCGTGACCGAAAGAACGAGATCGCGGATACAAGCGGCGGAAATGAGTTTCCTCCGGAGGGTGGCTGGCATCTCCCTTAGGGATAGGGTGAGAAGTTCAGCCATTCGTGAGGGACTCGGAGTAGAGCCGCTGCTTCTTTGCGTAGAAAGGAGCCAGTTGAGGTGGTTCGGGCATCAAGTAAGGATGCCACCTGGCCGCCTCCCTAGGGAGGTTTTCCAGGCACGTCCAGCTGGGCGGAGGCCGCGGGTCAGACCTAGGACCAGGTGGAGGGATTATATCTCCACACTGGCCTGGGAACGCCTTGGAATCCCCCAGTCAGAGCTGGTTAATGTGGCCCGGGAAAGGGAAGTTTGGGATGCCCTGCTGGAACTGCTACCTCCGCGACCCGACCCCGGACAAAGCGGATGAAGATGATGATGATAATGACAATAGATAAATATTAATACAATGCCATGAGGTATAAACAGTATAAACAGTAAAGACAGTGGATCGGTATAAACAGTATAAACAGTAAAGACAGTGGATCGGTATAAACAGTATAAACAGTATAGACAGTGGATCGGTATAAACAGTATAAACAGTATAGACAGTGGATCGGTATAAACAGTATAAACAGTATAGACAGTGGATCGGTATAAACAGTATAAACAGTGGATCGGTATAAGTATATTATTAGCAAGGTGCAGCAGTGCATGGTTAAGTCATTGGAGTAGGTTGAGTGGGGGGGGGGGGGGGGGGGGGGGGGGGCTGTCACCGTGGTGCAGAGTTCAGCAAGGTGACAGCTGAGGGGAAAAAGCTGTTCCTGAACCTGCTGGTCCTAGAACGGAGGCTCCTGTAGCGCCTCCCAGAGGGAAGGAGGGCAAACAGTCTGTGGCTGGGGTGGGAGGTGTCCCTGGCGATGCTGCGTGCCTTCCGCAGACAGTGCTTGTGCTGAACAGTCTGAATTGCTGGGAGTGGAGTGCTGGTGATGCGTTGGGCGGTTTTCACCACCCTCTGAAGTGTTTTCCGGTCCGAGGCAGAACAGCTGCCGTACCAAACTGTGACGCAGTTGGTGAGGATGCTTTCAATTGTGCAGCGGTAGAAGTTCACCAGAATCTGAGGAGACAGATGGGCTTTCCTCAGTCTCCTCAGGAAGAAGAGTCGCTGGTGAGCCTTCTTGACCAGGGTGGAAGTGTTGAGGGCCCAGGAGAGGTCCTCAGAGATGTGGACGCCCAGAAACTTGAAGCTGGTGAACGCTCAACCTCCGTCCCATCGATGCAAATAGGGATGTCTCTTTTGGTCTTTCTGAAGTCCACAATGAGCTCCTTGGTCTTCTTGGTGTTGAGGGCCAGATTGTTGTCGGCGCACCACGCCGTCAGGTGCTGGACCTCCTCCCTGTAGGCTGTCTCGTCGTTGTTATTTATGAGACCAACCACCGTTGTGTCGTCTGCAAACTTGATAATGGTATTGGAGCCATGTACAGGAGTGCAGTCATGGGTGAAGAGGGAGTATAGGAGAGGACTCAGCACACAGCCTTGTGGAACGCCGGTGCTCAGGATGAGGGTTGAGGAGGTGAGGTTGTCTAACCTAACATACTGAGGTCTGTTGGTTAGGAAGTCTAATATCCAGTTGCAGAGGGAGGGGTTGATACCAAGGTCACCAAGTTTGGTGATCAGTTTGGAGGGGATGATGGCGTTGAATGCTGAACTAAAGTCAATGAACAGCATTCTTACATAGGTGTTGTTGTTGTCCAAGTGGGAGAGAGCGGAGTGTAGCGCTGTGGAGATGGCGTCCTCCGTACTCCTGTTCTGATGGTAGGCGAATTGGAAGGGGTCCAGTGTGGGTGGTAGGCAGGATTTTAGATGAGCCAGCACTTCATGATGATGGAGGTGAGTGCAACAGGGCGGAAGTCATTTAGGTTTGCTGCAGAGGAGTGTGTCGGCACCGGCACGATGGAGGTGGATTTGAAGCACGTGGGGACAGCTGCTTGGGCCAGTGACAGGTTGAAGATGTCAGTCAGGACCTCAGTCAGCTGCCCAGCGCTGAATATTTGAACTATTTTGCCAAAGTAAAATTAGACTAAAACAGAGTACAATAACTTTGCTAGACTTGTGTATAAAACACTTATAAATTACTGTAAATACCAAATAAGGAGCGATTTTAACATTTAATATAACCTAGTTTTCAAAACCTGAAGCAATACAGGCAAATGTGTAGTAGCCTACTAGACTGTAGTTCAAGGATTGTTAAACGTCGACATGATCGCTCTTTTTTTTACTTGGCACGGCCACCATCCAGTCGCATGTAAAATCATAAGTGGCGCAGTGCTTGTACCTGTCCAGGTTTAGCCAATTGCTAAGACGTGCAGGAATTCACTGAGCCAATAGATGTGTGAGATACCTCCACCTGACAACTTACCAACCTGCCCCTCAGCACAAGCATACGTCATGTCACATGCCATCACTCAAGTAGGCTATCAGTTTGTATAAAGAAATAGTCAAAGGCTTTATTTAAGGCGATACTTCACCCGTTTTAGATCTTGTGATGTTTTTCACCATGAACCAATGTTGTACTTTAGACTGACTTTGTAAACAAGTCATGGCAGTTGCCCTCTCTGCCTACAGGGATTGCCTACTGTATTCTATATCTATTCAAATACAATTTTATTCAGGTCTAAGCTTGCATTCTAAATAGAACGTTTTAATATAATTCACAGCTGTTGATGGTAATTTGTTTGGAATTGTTCGCCTTAGATTCCATCTTTGAGAGAATCTTGTCAGAAGAACTCCAGGACGACCATAGGGACTACAATAACCTAGAGGAGGCAAAGGAAATCTTGAAGAGAATCCTTAAGCGAGACCTTTACAAGGTTGTTCACACAAGTCCACTGATGACATCCCAGACCAACCCCCCTCCACTTCCAGTAAGTCTGTTGCTGCCATTGTTTTGACACCTTCCTTTGTACTATTCATACAGTCTTGTTATTCAGCAGTTATTTATAATTAACTTTTTTTGCACAGCTAGCATTGAGGCAAGACTTCCAGGTTGAGGTGAGTCATTAAAAAAGTAAATAATTAAGAATCGTTTTGTCGTTTCACATTTTTTGTAGACATTGTATGCATACTATTACAAACCTATTTTTTCCTCATGTTTATTATCAGAAACTGTGTTTCAACTATGGAAGAAAAGACCAGAATCCAATAGATTCATTGCCTTTCTACTCAAAGGAAAACCCAGACGAGGCCAGTCAGGTCGACAAGGACAAAGTGGGTCTCTTATCCCATCCATCACTGTTTAACATATTTATTCACAAACTTAAAAAAATAACATATTTTAAGATGAATTTGGTCTTTGTTCTCAGGTGTCAAAATTTTTGCCAAATACATTTGAAGAAACTCAGGTGCTGATTTTCTACAAGAGCACAAGGCAATTGAGTGATGAAAATCAAAGACAACTTACGGAGTATAAACAAAATGTTTTAGGAGGAGTGCATTAAAACGCTTGAGGACAGTCTTGCCATCAATGTTAAGAAGGGAAATCTAGAGCAAGCACTGACATAATGTACAATTTAATTCACTATCATGGATGAGATGCCTTGTTTATTCACTATCTAGGTGTAAAAAGCATTACTCTGCAGTTTAATTATCATAATTTCCCATGCAACAAATGTATTTTTAATTAACTAATTTACTGTTGCTTTGATATTGCTAAATTGATATTGAGGTCATTCAATAGATCATCAGAACAGATTTTTTGGGGAAATCAGTATAACGTTGTTTGGGTTAGATTGTCTGATTTCATATTTAACCATTAGGTGGTATTCACTTTCATAAACTGTAGGCTACATGACCAAAAACATTTGGGTGTAACATTTGTAATATTAGTTCGTTTTTACTGTACCAATCATAATAACACCTGGACGTGTTAATTGAGCTTAATTCCAGCTTTACAAATGCTTCAAAGAACCTAACAATAAACAGCTTTGTTTACAGCAGCATACTAGATATGCTTATCTGCACTGTATTACAATATATCAGACTATTTCCAGACTTTCCAGAGATGTTCTTGTGTTTTTGCTTGAACCCTCCAGTCCATTGAGCGTGCATGACAGTCATTGCTACTAGTACATAAGGAGCAAGTGCAGCACAAAAATCTTTTGGTTTTGAATATGAAATTGTTGGTTCAAATGAGCTCCTTTATGATTATAATATCTGCAACAAGCTTAGTGCATTACCATTTTTCACTACAATGTTACCTTTTCCTGTTAATGACTATGCACCCTTATAAGAGGATATTATTTACTGATAAGTATAACACAGAGGTGGGCTTGAATGTTAAATATACGAACATGTCAGATCCAGTCGTTAATTCACTGTACACCACAATGCATTGCGCGAATCAAACTCAGAACAAGAAAATGATCTCCCCTCTGCCTGGAAACGGCTGTGGTTAAAAAATAAATAAATCTGGAAGGACCCCCTTTGAACAGTCATTTTCCAAACTCGTTCGGCATTCTGTTGTTTGATTGCGAAACACTATTTGTGAAATACAATATTGGTATATAATGAAAAACATATCAAAAGATTGAATATGGGTGAAGGATCGCTTTAAGAAATTTGATTTAAGAGAAGAAAAATATGTTTTTCTAGGACCTAGCCTATTTTCCTCTTTAAAGTGCACCAGACTGATGCTTGAATTCAAACGCTAGGCTAGGATACAGGTCGAGTTGGGACATATCAGAATGGTTATTTTTGTGTTTCCACTGGCAAAAGTTGTGTATGGTACGGTACCCAGCAAACATGCCTCCATTGGCCCACTGTGGGTTTACTGGGCAGTATGCGTAAAACCCACATTGGCCCTGTGCGGGCTAGCCCAAACTGGGCCCACATTACCTTTTCAGAATGCGGCTAGCTGTGGGCATACTGAGGGCAGCAGGGGCTTGGGAACTAATTGGCCCTGTGCGGGCTAGCCCACACTGGGCCCACACTTTCAGAATGCGACTCACTGGCAGCGGGGGCTGTGCGGGCTAGAACATTTTAATCTCCAACGGTAGTTCATTCGCTGACCGTTAATTTATTCAAACTTTTGGGACAGCTATCGGCAAAAGGTAAACTATGGATTTTGTAGATATAACTAGTTATACAGTTAACGGTTAATGCTAACTATTCTTACACAAGCCAATGCATATTTTTGTATACAGTATAGCAAAGTAAACGCAAATCCTGATCTGTCTGTCTGTGCCTGAGACGAACGAGATAGCTGCTACTTGGCTTGCTGTTAGCTAACTTGCTAGCGTTACCATAAGTGAACTTGACCACTGGTTAACAATGTCATTTCTTTTCTGGTTCAGATTGTTTCCCGAATTACTGTCACACATGACATTCCGGGTGCTTCTGCCAATTCTTAAACCAAGACAACGTTTCTACTTAGTTGACAGCTGCAATACAAATAATTTTGATCCCTCAGCAAATCATTATAACAATTATGTTAATAGTTATTTTAGATTAAAGTTTATTGTTAATATGAAAGGGTAACACATTTGAATATATAATATAAATCATAATTTTGATTTAAATCTTTCTTTAAGGCAAGTATATCGTCCCTGAAGTTGGAAAATTGAGGAACAAGTTCCTTAAGATGTTCAGCAATGCAGTCTTTGCAGTTTGTCATTACTGCCCTGGTAAGTGTTTTTGCAGATGTTATAAAAAAGAACCTCAAATATATATATTTTCACTCCAGGATGCAACTTCTACCCACGTTTGCCATAAAAAAACATTTTTACCACAACCTGTTTGCTAACAGCTTTGCATTGATGTAAAGGGTCATGGGTAAAAATAGTCCTGCCATATTTGATATAAAATATTTTGTGTTTTCATATCAAAGGTCTATATGCTGCCTTGACATTGTCGTCTGTCAGACTTTGTAAAACCATCTACAATAATACTACAAAAACATAACATTTGTGTGTCTGCCATTGACCCAAGACCTATAAATAAAATCACTTGTTGAACAGGCCCTAATCAATGTTTGTCCTTTCTTCTATTTTGTTTTTACTTTGTATGACTAAGCATATCAGATTTTATTGTATTGATGTTAATCATTGATTGATGTAGTGCATTTTTATTGTTCCCTCCTCTACTTGTCTATTTTTTATTTGAATAAAAAACATGTTTTTACAATTATACCTTGTGGCACTTATTTCATTATTTATTTGTCAAATTTAAATTGTGTTATAGTCAAACCACACTGCTTTAAATAATTTAATGTACTCTGTTATTGTGTAGATTTTAGCTGAATTACAGTGCATCCGGAAAGTATTCATACCCCTTCACTTTTTCCACATTTTATTATGTTACAGCCTAATTCTAAAATGGATGAAATAAAAAAAAAATTATCAACATTCTACACACAATACCGCATAATGACAAAGTGAAAAAAAAAATTGGGGAATTTTTTCCAAATGTATTAAAAAAACATTTTTTAGATCACATGTACATAAGTATTCACACCCTTTACTCAATACTTTGTTGAAGCACCTTTGGCAGCAATTACAGCCTCAAGTCTTCTTGAGTATGATGCTACAAGCTTAGCACACCTATTTTGGGGCAGTTTCTCACATTTTTCTTTGCAGATCGTCACAAGCTCCATCAGGTTGGATGGGGAGCGTCGGTGCACAGCCATTTTCAAATCTCGCCAAAGATGTTCAATCGGGTTCAAGTCTGGGATCTGGCTGGGCCACTCAAGGACATTCACAGACTTGTCCCGAAGTCACTCCTTTGTTATCTTGGCTGTGTGCTTAGGGTCGTTGTCCTGTTGGAAGGTGAACGTTCGCCCCAGTCTGAGGTCCAGAGCGCTCTGGAGCAGGTTTTCATCAAGGATCTCTCTGTACATTGCTGCATTTGAGTTTTCAACTGCTCAAACGCCACCTGACACTGCTCCGTCCACTGGACCGGATCTGGAGCACCCTTACCGGTGAGATCAGTCAAGGGGAGGGCCAGCTCTGAAAACCCCGGAACGAACTGCCGGTAGTAGCGAGCCAACCCCAAGAACCCTCGCACCAACTTTTTGGACTTGGGCGGTGGTGAAGCCTCAATCGCTGCGGTCTTCTCAATCTGCGGCCGCACGACCCCGCCACCCAAGTGGTACCCCAGATACCGTATCTCCCTCCCACCAATCACGCGCTTCTTAGGGTTGGCCGTGAGCCCCGCCTGCCGCAGCGCCTCCAGGGCGGCCGCTACCTTCTGCACGTGCTCCGCCCAGGTGTCGTCCAGGTAGGCGGCAGCGTACGCAGCATGAGGGCGCACCACCCGGTCCATCAGGCGCTGAAAGGTGGCAGGGGCCCCGAACAACCCAAAAGGAAGCACGGTGAATGGGTACAAACCGTAGGGAGTAGAGAAGGCCGTATTCTCGCGGGCGTCTGGCGACAAGGGAATCTGCCAGTAGCCTTTGGTACAATCCAGTGTGGTGTAAAATTTAGCAGTGTCAAGCCGGTCCAGGAGTTTGTCGATCTGCGGCATTGGGTACGCGTCAATGAGAGAACGATTAAAAGAAAGAGATTGCTACTTTGTACCTAACTTAAGATTTAGATGTTGTGAGCATGCAGGATGCATTAAGATATTATGCTTTTGAAAATATATTATATATATTTTTTACAAATCTACATGTAAAGGATCTTAAGGATCCTTAAGGATACAGTGCATCCAGAAAGTATTCATACCCCTTCACCTTTTCCACATTTTATTATGTTACAGCCTAATTCCAAAGTGGATTAAATAAAAAATAAATTCTCAACATTCTACATACAATACCGCATAATGACCAAGTGAAAAAGGTTTTTTAGATTTTTTTGCAAATGTATTAAAAATAAAAAAATGTAATATCACATGTACGTAAGTATTCACACCCTTTGCTGTGACACTCAAAATTGAGCTCAGTTGCATCCTGTTTCCACTGATCATCCTTGAGATGTTTCTACAACTTGATTGGAGTCCACCTGTGGTAAATTCAATTGATTGGACATGATTTGGAAAGGCGCACACCTGTTTATATAAGGTCCCACAGTTGAAAGTGCATGTCAAGAGCACAAACCAAGTTATGAAGTCCAAGGAATTGTCTGTAGACCTCCGAGACAGGATTGTATCGAGGCACAGATCTGGGGAAGGGTAAAAAAAATTTCGGCAGCATTGAAGGTCCCAACGAGCACAGTGGTCTCCATCATTCGCAAATGGCATGAAAATGGCTGTGCACCGACGCTCCCCATCCAACCTGATGGAGCTTGAGACGATCTGCAAAGAAGAATTGGAGAAACTGCCCCAAAATAGGTGTGGCAAGCTTGTAGCATCATACTCAAGAAGACTTGAGGCTGTAATTGCTGCCAAAGGTGCTTCAACAATGGATTGAGTAAAGGGTGTGAATACTTGCAGTTAGGCCCAAAAATATTTGGACAGTGACACAATCTTCATGATTTGGGCTCTGCATGCCACCACATTGGATTTGAAATGAAACAACTACAACGGAATTGAAGTGCAGACTTTAAGGTTTAATTCAAGGGGTTGAACAAAAATTTATGATTAAACATGTAGGAATTGTAGCTATTTTTATACAAACGCTCCTCATTTCAGGGGCTCAAAAGTAATTGGACAAATAAACATAACCCCAAGTAAAATGTTACTTTTCAATATTTTGTTGAGAATCCTTTGCAGGCAATGACTGCCTGAAGTCTGGAACCCATGGACATCACCAAACGCTGGGTTTCCTCCTTTGTGATGCTTTGCCAGGCCTTTACTGCAGCGGTCTTCAGTTGTTGCTTGTTTGTGGGTCTTTCTGCCTTAAGTTTTGTCTTGAGCAAGTGAAATGCATGCTCGGTTGGGTTGAGATCTGGTGATTGACTCGGCCATTGCAGAATATTCCACTTCTTTGCTTTAAAAAACTCCTGGGTTGCTTTTGCAGTATGTTTTGGGTCATTGTCCATCGGTACTGTGAAGCGCCGTCCAATCAACTTTGCTGCATTTGGCTGAATCTGAGCAGAAAGTATATCCCTATACACTTCAGAATTCATCCGGCTGCTTCTGTCTTTTGTCACATCATCAATAAACACAAGTGACCCAGTGCCATTGGAAGCCATGCATGCCCATGCCATCACACTGCCTCCACCATGTTTTACAGAAGATGTGGTGTGCTTTGGATCATGAGCTGTTCCAATTCTCCTCCAAACTTTCTTCTTCCCATCATTCTGGTACAGGTTGATCTTAGTCTCATCTGTCCAAAGAATGCTGTTCCAGAACTGGGTTGGCTTCTTCAGGTGTTTTTTGGCAAAGTCAATTCTGGCCTTTCTATTTTTGAGGCTGATTAATGGTTTGCACCTTGTGGTGAATCCTTTGTATTTACTGTCATGAAGTCTTCTCTTTATGGTAGACTTAGATACTGATACCTCTACTTCCTGGAGAGTGTTCTTCACTTGAGTGGATGTTGTGAAGGGGTTTTTCTTCACCATGAAAGGATTCTGCGATCATCCACCACTGTTGTCTTCCGTGGACGTCCAGGCCTTTTTGAGTTCCCAAGCTCACCAGTGCACTCTTTTTTCTCAGAATGTACCAAACTGTTGATTTGGCCACTCCTAACATTTCTGCTATCTCTCTGATGGATTTCTTCTTTTTTCAGCCTCAGGATGGTCTGTTTCACCTCCATTGAGAGCTCCTTTGACCGCATGTTGTGTGTTCACAGCAACAGCTTCCAAATGCAAACGCCACACCTGGAATCAACTCCAGACCTTTTAACTGCTTAATTGATGACAGGTTAATGAGGGAAGAGCCCATGCAGCGTTGTTTTTTTTTTTGCAGCCTTCTGAGTCAATTGTCCAATTACTTTTGGTCCCTTGAAAAAGAGGCGGCTACGTATTCAAGAGCTGTAATTCCTAAGCCCTTGCTCCACTTGATGATGTGAATACTCAAATTACAGCTGAGAGTCTGCACTTTAAGACCATATTGATTATATAATTGTATCCTGAATATGTTTTCGTAAACAGCTAAAATAACAAAACTTGTGTCACTGTCCAAATATTTTTGGGCCTAACTGTATAGTAATAAAGTAATATATTGGAAACATTGTTGTGCTTTTCCCGCTTTCCTTATCACTTTTACTTGCAGGCAAAGGAGCACTTTATGCTAGTGCACTGGATCCTTGACACAAACACATGCGCTTTTTGTGTGAGAGTTAAAGTAAGAAATGTTTGACATACGACCTATTTTCGGCTTACACATAATTTACTGTATTTTTGTTGCTGTTCTGTTATATAGATATGCGCATCATCATGCGTAACTCAAGGCAGGCCCATGCGCAGCTAAGTGGAGTTCTGTTGATATCCAAGCGCACCAGTAGGCTAATCAAACAAACAGCTTTTTCTTCAGCAGCATTTATGTGTAGTTATGCTGATCTGCACTATAATAAAATATACCAGACAATTTCCACAGGAGACTTTGTTACATTTCCTTGAACCCTGCATTCCATAGAGTGTGCCTTACACTTATTGCTACTGGTACAGAAAGAGAGAGTGGTGGGAGTCAAAAGGTTGATGCTCCAAAATAGGAAGAATGAGAATATGACAGCGACATATCTTCATATCTAGACCCGTGAGATAAACTCTTGCAGCTCTTACCTGACAGCAACAAACGCTGTTGTCTGCTGCACAGTTCTCTTGCATCCGTCTTTCCTTTGTGCATCCTGTCTATCGTATTCTAGGGTGAGGACAATGAAGGGGTGAGAGAGAGAAAGAAAGACAGAGACAAGAGGACACTAGAGATAGTACGCGGTTGCCAGGCAAGGATTGAGCCAAATCCCCAAGCACTCTGCATTACCACAGACCTGAATTCAGGGTTGCCAGATTAAATAGAGGGTGGGTTGCTTTTATATTCTTTTTTTTATCAGAATATTTTCCAAGACACATGCACACTTCCACATTCCACACTTGTTGCAGACACAATGGCAGCACGAGCTTTTTGAACAGGTTGGCTATGATTGATGGCACAAACTGTGTGCCAGTAAGGAATGGTGGACTCAAATGCAGATAGTTTTCTTCTCCAATAAGGTTAAAACAGGAAGGCTAAGCATGCCAGTGAGAATACTTACTTAGACAAAACTTAGACAACCAAGAGACAGGAGAACGGTATGGAAGTACAAAATCAAAACACCTAATAGCAAATGAGAACTAGCAAGCCTAACTAAACACAGTCCAGACCGTGACAGAACCCCACCCCCCTCAAGGTGCAGCTCCAGAGACACCAGAAAAGAAAAGAAACCCAAGAATGCATGGCCCCCATTAGGCGGAAAGCCAAAGTCGTTGCCAGGAACAACCCTTCACGGGCGGACACAGCTGATGCCAGGGGATGTCCATTTCAAGTGGAGAGGCGCAGGGGCCAGAACAGGCGTCAGCACCACACGTTCAGACCAGCTGCTGGCATGACTAAAACCAGAACCTTTACACCTGAACCAAACCAGGAACCGGAATCCCGAGAACTTGAGAACTTCCTTGACACAAAAGGCTTTGCATGTGTCTGCATTGGGAGTTGACCCGCTGTGGAGACTTTTATTACCCACTTCCAATCCACCCTCATTGATTTGGGATGGCACTTCATATGGTGGGCCCTCTATGCAAAGGTACAAACTGAGTGGAAGTGGATAGGGAGAGGGTGTAGGCCAGGGGGTGGTTTTAGAATGGCCACAAGACAAATAGATGCAGGAGAGCACGCAAACAAAGCAGGATGAGTGACAGGCTATCTGGGTTTATTTCTATGGACTAGAATCCGTGCCACTTTTGAATGCAATCATTAACATCAAACAACATCAAATACAATACCCATATAATAATCACTTCAGTTAGTGACGTGCGGCGAACATGTCAAAATTACTAAACTATCATTGTTACAGCTTAATCTCAAGAGGAAAAATACCTGACTGTTTATTTGCGTTAGAACAATTTAATGCAGAATTTGTGTCAGAATCTAATCTTGTCCACCTTCAAATGTAATCGACTCCTGTATCACATTCCACAGTGGGGTACCTGATCATGAACTTTCTAATTGCTAAATTCACGATTGCATTTCTAATATTGAAATTCTGGTCATGATTGCATTATAGTCTAACAAGTGCAGAAATTGTGCCAAAATAAATCCAATTCCTGTCTAATCACAGTTCTGTAACATAAAAGGGCTGTGACCTTTACAAGTAGACTGATCCCTTGTCCTAATGTTTATTAACAAAAATGATGTTTCAACAATTGAATCAATTATACAAATCCAATAAATTAACTACCTTTCTACTGTTGGGACACTTAACTCATCCATGACTGGATAACTATAATATATTTTCCATAAATTTTGTTAATTGTTCGAGATTCATTTGGTATTTGTTCTCAGGTGTAAAAAAACATTTGAAGGGATTCAGTTGCTGATTTTCTGCAAGAAGAGAACAGTTGACTGTGATCCCAAAATGTATAATTTCATTCACTAGGGGCACTTATAAGTAATCGGCTGGGTTTAAAATAGCATTAGTCTCCACAGCTCTATTGCTCTGTAGCTAAATATTGTTATGAAATTTAATCTATAGGTGAAATGTATTTCAAGTTTTCATTATAGAATCAGAACACCCTGCTGCATAAAATTGGTGGGCTCTTTTGTGTAATTTCAATGTATGACCTTGAGGTGGCAGTATCCTCTTTCACAAACTTGGCTTGTGACAACAGGCTAAAAGAAAGTTGTTAGTAACTTTAATTTGAATGCTAAGCTATTGTGTATTGTACTACCAATGTAGAAATACTCAGATTTGTCTTCATTGAGTGAAACTTCAGCTTAAAATATGTTTTTATTACCCAAACCACTGCAGCAGCATCAATTAAAAACATGCAAATAAAATATTATATATTATTTAATTTCACAATTTCCATAGGCGACTTTGTTGTGTTTCCTTGAACCCCATAGTCAATTAAACGGGCCTTACAGCCATTGCTCCTGGTACAGAAAGTGTGATTGGTGGGGGAAAAAAGAGGTTGATGCATAATAAGGAGAGTGGGACAGCACCGCCTCCCACCTCTCTGTGTCCAGACGAGTGGGAGAAGCTCCAGCAGCTCTTGCAGTAAAAAAAAGCTCTTGCTGCTGTCTGCTGCACAGCTCTCCCGCATCCCTATTTTCAATACTCTACCTTCTTTTTATTTGCATCTACTTCTTTCTGTAGTTCCTCCATCACTTCTTCAACATGTCTCTACAGGGTGTATTATGTCATGTCAGTGGGATATGGGTTAGGCAAAGTGTAAGGTTAGAGATATGAATACATAAATAAGTGAATCAATAAAAACGTGAGGATGGGGGGGGGGGGGGCATTAGAGGGATGAGAGAAAGCAAGATCGGGAGGAGGAGAGGACACCAGAGATGGTGTGCGGTTGCCAGGCAACGATTGATAGCCAAATCCCCAAGCATCACGCTTGTGCTGCCCTGCCCTGCATCAGGACCTGAATTAGACACATGCACACGTACACACATTTAACAAACACGCGCACACAGACACACAGTTTAATGAATCAGAGAGTGGGTTGCTATTATTTTTGACAAATTACACCCTAGTTTTTGTCATTAGAGACATAAACCGGCTATTCCATGACACATGAATGCCTGTTCTTAAACTAAATTTTTTTCTGTTTGCTTTTCACTTATTAATAATTATCTCCATTTTCAATTTGAAGCGTGAAATTAATATGCTATCACTCCACCAATGTCCGGTCTCCACAACACAGCGCACAGGCAATGACTCTTTAAGCTATTACTCAGTCTTTCAGGGAGATTGACAGTAATTTACAAAAACTTTCTCTTCAAAACCAATTAAATTCCACATGGGAAAAACGTGGATGGTGGTTGATCAGATTAGCTGTGTAAGGTTTGGCTTTTCTCTGTGAGTGTGGCAGACTCACGCAGTCGCTATTCATTGCTCGACCGGTGTGGGTCTTCACGTATTCACTGGCCCACTCATAGCCGGCAAAGGAGAGTGGGGCTCCGTTGGTTTTATTGTGTAGTAGTTGTTTTTTTCTCTGTTGGGGAGTTTCCCTCAGAAAATGGATACCTGCAGGATACAAACCGTGATATTTCTGGTGCTGTTATCGCAGGGTAGATCTCTCGCTGAGTTTCCGACACAGAAAATGTAAGTAGCCTTCTATGCGATTTTTAGTTTTTTTTTGCATTTGATTAGCGTTGCCTTGTCTTCGATCAACTGTTGGTTGTTCCGAGTGCAAATAATTAATTGATATACCAGCTTTTTGTGCGATCAGTAGACTGGGGTGCCTGTTGACCCGTGTAAGTGTGTGTGATTCTTTTCACACATCCAGAGCCAGTCAGCATGTTAATAAATTCAGTTTTCTCATACCCCGTAGGCTGCCTCATAGGCTACCCTCCCGAGGAAGTGATTAAGTTCCCATAAACGACATGCTCAACCACCTGAATCGGTGACTGTTGCGTGGCTGGGATTGCATAGCTGTCAACTTCTTGAAGAAAGGACATTAGGCTTACATGCATACCTCTTAGGTGTAATCAGAAAAAAAGGCGAACAAAAATGTAAATAGAAGACATGCATAAGCTAAGACAAGTAGAAAATATGTTGCCAAGATCTAGCTCCGCAATTGTCAGTAACGTCATAAAATCCAAAAGACAGGATGCTTGGTTATAATCATATTTCCCTAGATAATTTGGCTGCATTTGAACTATAAGACTCAATAAACCACTATATTTGTTTTAACATAAAATGTATGGTAGCAATTTACATTAACATAGTTTTATTCATCACTGCATCTAAAAAACTAACAACTAAACATGCTTATGGGCCTTTTAAACAAAGCCAGTGAGTTACCCACTGGTAACATTGCATCTGGCCACAACAGGTCGAGGTTATTACTTCTCCAATGGGATTGCTTACTTCTTTAGTTCCAGTAATTTCTCTGGGGATGTAATTGAATGCAACGCACATTAAGAATCCCAACAGCAAATCTGACAGTAAATGTCAGTCTACAGGGGTTGACCCACAACAGCTTATTATTGCCTGGCCGGAGGTATAATAGTTGTTTCCATCTATCATCATGTCAGTACCGTACATAAACGTAACCTAATATGAAACAGTCTATGCCAACGTGCAGCTATTGACCCACATGAAGATTTTTCACAAAAGTAAATATTTAGGCATAGCATATCCGCCAGACTGTAGCCTATTGAGGAAAGGAATGGTAGTGGAGGGTATATCTGAAGTACTTCCTGGTTTTGCAGCATCAACATTAAAGACTTTATATATGAGATATTTATTTACCTAAATTACTCAGATGGGTTTTAATTAATGTATTATAGCTCATGTGTGTGCCACATGCCTAACAACTGTTGTGTAACCCCGTACACTGCACTGACCAGGAGCCTCAACACACACACACACATGCCAACATACTCACCCAGTTATGCACACACACACGCACGCGCGCACGCACGCACGGCACGCACGGCACGCACGCACGCACGGCACGCACGCACACACACACGCACAGATAGACACTGACACAACGAGGCTGCAGCATAACACGATAGTTAGGCAGCAATTGCCAGTCCAACATTCATGTCAAACTCCTACGTGATGCCTGTCAGTCTTAACAGGATGTTAGTGACCGTGGGTTACTGCTGTGTCCCTGTGTGTGTTTTTCGTTGTCACAAGTGTTTGTTTGTTACCAGTATGCACAGGATGTTAGTGACTGTGGGTTACTGCTGTGTCCCTGTGTGTTTTTCATTGTAGCCCGTGTGTCTTTGTTGCCAGTCTGGACAGGGTGTAGATGGATCCTGTCCCTGCAGTGATGTGAAATTAGCCTGAGAGCACAGCAGTCCACATCGGGGACACGTGGCAGACCCTCTCGACTGTCCCAG
>JAPMUY010006787.1:60000-67500 GCA_026901105.3 Galaxias olidus | reverse complement strand
CCTTGGCGTGGATGCCAAGCCGTGGGTCCTGGCTGGTCGGTGCTGGCTGGCCCTGGCCCTGGAGATAGCTGGCTCGTTGCAGCGGCGGGGGGATGCTGGCTATCACTGAGTCCATCGGACGCGTAGTCGTCGAGCTGGAGCGGAGTGAGGAGGACCGGCTCTTCAGCTTAATCACAGAGCCCTGCCACTCTCGTTAGGCCAGCGCGAGGCTGCCTCCCGCCCCTCTCTATGACGACCAGGGGGGTGGTCAGTGCGAGGGAGTGTATGTGTGTATGTGTGTGTGTGTGTGAGTGTGTGTGTGTGTGTGTGAGAGAGAGAGTTTGTTTTGAGTATCTTGTGTGGCGCTGTTTTGCCAGCGAGCGCTTAGCTATCACTCCGAGGCGGGGAGGTTAATCTAATCAAAGCTCTGTAGCGCGAGCCATGTCTAATCTGCGTGGCGCGTTTCAGCGGATGCCCTGATAACCTCTGCTCGTTCTCCCGCCTGCACGCGCCCGCGTGTGTGTGTGTGCGTGTGTGTGTGTGTGTGCGTGTGTGCGTGTGTGCGTGTGCGTGTGTGTGTGCGTGCGCGTGCACATTAGAGGGAGACAGGTAGCGAGACACACACACCGAGGGCAAAGAAGGGAAGAAAAGAAACAGAGCGAGAGCGACAGCGAGAGAGAGAGAGAGAGAGAGAGACGACCGGGCAGACAGGAGGAAAGGAAAGATGTGATTAGATATCTGTGCTCACACTCCCCAGCCTCCACACACCTTCCCCAGGGGGCAGGAGCCACACTCACCCCCCCCCCCCCCCCCCCCCCCCAGTCATGAATTTTGAACTCCGTCACTCTGCTGCCTCCTTTAGGTGGTGCGGTTAGATTGTCTGCGTGTGTTCGTGTGACCGTGTGTGTGTTTGCTTGTGTGTGTGAGGGTGGTGTATAGCCGCGTGCGGAGCGAGCGTGTCGCGAACGTGCCCGTGCGATCAGCGCGCCGACGTGCCCTAGCCGTCTGCACGATGCATAAAGCCGTGTGGTGGCCCACGGCCATTAGGGGAACGACGCCGAGAGGAGAGCAATGATCACAGCTCCGAGAGGCGGCAGACACATCCATTTGAATGTGTGTCTCCGCACCAGCACTCAAGTGTGCCTGTTAAGTCGGTGTGTTTCAATGAGGCTGTGTGTGTGTTTTTTGTGTGTGTGTGTGTGTGTGTGTGTAGCATCCGCCACCCATACATAATGTATCCGTGATACTAAACAAGGTCTGAGGCAGTGGTTTGGATTTACAGCTTTACATGCGCTCACACAAGACCTGTAGCACTTGGGCTTCCTAACAGTGGTACCTGTATGAACCATCGCTGTACTTAATGTACTCTGCACATCCACCATCCCCCACCTAAGGTGTATTGTGTTATTGCAGCCCTATATCTACCCTGACTACATAGTAAGGCTCAGGCTAAAGGCATTGTAACATTTCCTGCAAGGGAAAGAAAAAAAACCCGTCTGTACTGAAGGTTACAGACCTTTGTTAATTAGGACTCAGCCGTTGCCTTGAAAAGGGAATGACTTCAGTTCCTTATTGGTTCACTGTGGCACTGCTCGAACTGCTGCTGTTAATTAAAAACACATACACAGATACACACACACACACACCCCCACACACACACACACACACACACTCACACACATACACACGGGCTGTACCTGAAAAGCATGCTGACATTGTTTGCTGCCTGAGGGAAGGTTTCGTAGGGTTTTTAATTTCGTTTGTCGAAAGGAGTTGGTTTCACACGATATAAGGGGAAATGGTGTTCTCACAGTTGTGTTTTTTTCACTCAGATAAGACAGACAGTCAACAACCAGTGCTCTCCTATAAAGACCACATAACGTGTTATCCTTTTTTTGTCGATGCCTTTTGTTACTATATTGCGAAATTAATCTCTTCAGTCTTTGGTCAAAGTAAAACTGTCACATATATATTATTATGAACAAACACATGAAAAAAAACAATTTTGTAAGCAAATAATCATGCTTACAAGAAGTTGTTTACTTAGGCCAGCCAACACAGTTGTTTGAAAGCCAAACTGTATGGTAACCCTTTGCTGGAATGGAGGGCACATAACCCATCCGTTACACCCTCTTAAGCCCTGCACAATAACTCAACAACTCACAGAGAAACGCTTATTTAGATTTTTATAAGATTCATTTACATTTTTTATGTATTATGCTGATGTAGCAGGCCTCAGAATGAAAGTCCATTAATTATTGTTCAATATGTAATATGGTTTTTAATTGCTCCGGGAGATTAATTCATTTTTAATGGGCTGCATATAAACCATTCACATCAGCTGAATTAGACGTTAACAAGAGCTTCACAACACCTTTTTATTATACAAGAGTAAAAAGAAACAAATACTTTATTATATTTATATCATATTTAATTTCGCTGTCCCCACATCTGACGTTGTTCCACTGTAGTTGGTTTACACAGAGAAAATGGTACATTTGAAGGCATTCTATCAAATATATATTTTCAGTGTTCATTATTATCACATGCTAGGGGAAAATTGCGTTGATTCAGTAAAGTGAATTAATTCAACACACACATTGTAGATTAAAATGTGTCAAAAGCATTGCTGTTGACTAATCATGGTGTCAGGGTTTCTTTAGGGTTGCACATACATTCGTCTGCATGCTTTTCATTAACGGATGAACAACAGGCATTAGTCAACTGTAATTTTAGAGATTTTTGTTTAACTATAGTTAATGTTGCTTTAAAGGTAAAGTTATGTTGCTATAGAGCCTATTACTATGTTTCATTGATCTATATTTAAGTGGTGTACTGGTGCCTGGAGAAGTATTTTATTCTTGCCAAACGATTTCCACAGTGTTTTTAAAACTGACTGGATCAGGCAACCCTTTAAGCTATCGTTTACCAGTACTGTATCAACCATTAACGTTCTACCACCTGCCAGTTGACATGGGCTCTGCTTCAATAACGGTCCCTCAC
This sequence comes from Galaxias olidus, assembly GCA_026901105.3. Classification (NCBI taxonomy): domain Eukaryota; kingdom Metazoa; phylum Chordata; class Actinopteri; order Galaxiiformes; family Galaxiidae; genus Galaxias; species Galaxias olidus. Next base: position 64,518 of record JAPMUY010006787.1, on the reverse strand, counting down.
TTTGTACATACATCTTTAAGTGAAAATGTAGCAGAAGAAACACAAGTTAAGGGGGATTTGTTAACGACTAGCCTACAGACTGTAGGGTGAGACACACACAGTGCTGTGCAAAAGTATTTGCCCCCTTACAGATTTCTTCTGTTTTTGCTTTTTTGTCACACTTAAATGTTACAGATCATCAAACAAATTTTTATATCAGACAAAGATAACCTGAGTCAATACAAAAAGCTGTTTTTAAATGATGATTTCATTTATTAAGGGAAAAAAGCTATCAAAACCAACCTTGCCCTATGCTAAAATGTTATTGCCCCCCCTTGTTAAATCATGAATTAACTGTGAATAACCATATTTTTTGGAAAGCTGAGTTCAATTTCACTAGCCACACCCAGGCCTGATTACTGTCAGAACTGTAAAATCAAGAAATCACTTAAATAGAACCTGATTGACAACATGAAGTAGACTAAAAGATCTCAAAAAGCAACACATCATGTCCCGATCTGAAGAAATTCAAGAACAGATGAGAAACAAAGTCATTGACATCTATCAGTCTGGAAAGGGTTACAAAGCCATTTCTAAGGCTTTGGGACTCCAGCGAACCACAGTGAGAGCCATTATCCACAAATGGAGAAAACATGGAACAGTGGTGAACCTTCCCAGGAGTGGCCGGCCTACCAAAATTACTCCAAGAGCGCATCGACTCATCCAGGAGGTCACAAAAGAACCCAGAACAACACCTAAAGCACCGCAGGCCTCACTTGCCTCAGTTAAGGTCAGTGTTCATGATTCAACAATAAGAAAGAGACTGGGCAAACATGGTGTCCATGGGAGAGTTCCAAGGTGAAAACCACTGCCAACCAAAAAGAACTCAAAGGCCTGTCTCACATTTATCAAAAAAAACAAACATCTTGATGATCCCCAAGCCTTGGAAAATATTCTGTGGACTGACGAGACAAAAGTGGAACTTTTTGGAAGGTGTGCGTCCCGTTACATCTGGTGTAAAACTAGCACAGCATTTCAGGAAAACAACAACATACCGACAGTCAAACATGGTGGTGGTAGTGTGATGGTCTGGGGCTGCTTTGCTGCTTCAGAACCTGGGCGATTTGCCGTAATTTATGGAACCATGAATTCTGCTCTCTACCAGACAATCCTGATGGAGAACGTCCGGCCATCAGTTCGTGACCTTAAGCTCAAGCGAACTTGGGTTATGCAGCAGGACAATGATCCGAAGCACACCAGCAAGTCCACCTCTGAATGGCTAAAAAAAACAAAATGAAGGTTTTGGAGTGGCCTAGTCAAAGTCCGGACTTAAATCCGATTGAGATGCTGTGGCATGACCTTAAACTGGCCGTTCATGCTCCAAAACCCTCCAACAATACCTTACCAATACCAATAAACAATTCTGCAATTCTGCAAAAATGAGTGGGCCAAAATTCCTCCACAGCGATGTGAAAGACTCATTGCCAGTTATCGCAAACGCTTGACTGCAGTTGTTGCCGCCAAGGGTGGCACAACCAGTTATTAGGTTTAGGGGGAATTACTTTCTCACATAGGGCCAGGTTGGTTTGGATAGCTTTTTTCCCCTTAATAAATGAAATCATCATTTAAAAACTACATTTTGTATTCCCTCAGGTTGTCTTTGTCTGATATAAATATTTGTTTGATGATCTGAAAAATGTAAGTGTGACAAAGAAGCAAAAACAGAAGAAATCTGTAAGGGGGCAAATACTTTTGCACAGCACTGTACCTATTCACACCCACCTTCCAGCATAACGTTCGTGCCATTATGATCTATCAAACTCTATCTCCCATGTGTTCTATGATCTGAGTTTTTATGCCAATATCTATTTTTGCACCACAGAACCAACTTCTTGCAGGTTGGCATGGTTACTTATTCAACAAGGCTGTTGGAACTGTAGGGAGAGAGAAAATGTGTTAGTAATGTATATGTCAGTACTGTGAAAAGGGCTAAGTGGTAGTAATACATAATAGGCCGATTACCTGCAGTATTTGCCTTTGGAAAATGTTCGACATTAAATGTAGCTGAACTGCAATGTGGATAGTGAGCGTTGCTAATTACCCAAGGATGGGCCACATAATTAAGACTCATAATGTAAATTGGGAGTACTGCTCATGAATTAGCCTTTTACAACCAAAGTTATCCAGCTAACAAGGCAGTCGGTAGTCTAAAACAAACGCGGGACTATCTGTTCTTTCATTTCGAGAAATGGTCTTTTTTTTTGTGCATTGCAGATCCTAGTCTGACAGAAAGTACACATTTACTTTCCATAGCGACACTTAGATGCCAGCAGGTCTAGTAGTCCCAATTTTTACTATCATGACAGTGATATTTCATGGTTATAATTCCCTCAGCCATCAAAAAAACCTAGACAATGTTTAGCCTGTACTATGCAATCAGACTTTTCAAAATGGCGATGCTAGGTTACGGTGACAATTCTTCCTCTTTCTGGGAGTAGAGAGGGAGAAGCAACTTCAATTATGCTACACAGCAGAAATCAATACCAAGATCAAGATCAGCCATTAAGTAGAACTATTTTCCCCATTCCACATCTAACGTCGAAGGTCCTTTAATCTGCTTGGAAAAGTAATAGACTTGCGGCCCTTTGCCTTACTCTATTCCGATAGAGGTGTTTAAATGAGGTCCTTTTATTCAGTGGTGTGAATCAGTCATATTCAAGAATCATTAGGCCGCATGTAAATATTGCCACTCTATCAGAGTGGGCAAAACTGAAGTACAATTCAACTGTCTGCTAATTGTGTAGAGGACTTTAAGGAAACCACCAAATAAATTAAAAAGTGTCAGACTCGAAGGTGTATAAACTATTTTCCAAGAGGTTTTATAGTGTGTTTTCAATGCGATCCGTTTACCATATAGACAGAACAAACCAGTGGACAACATCAGAGAAGGCCCCGACACCGGCGTAGCCAAGTGTACATGTGATAAGAGTGGCTATAAACAGAGGCTATACCAGGAGGTCCACTCGGTCCAGTGATCAGTGGGGGAGCCATCATACAAGGGACTGGACAGATTTCGGAGCGGGCTGTGCACACCTCATTGATTCAAAGGTGCTTCTAGTGGGCTGAAAGCCCGCCTCGGCCCTGATCTAAAGCACAGGACACACCCTGACGATGGCTCCCACCGTCTCTCGCGCTAAACACTCCGGCTTGCCTCGGCGCCCGGGCCTGATGAGGCCGTCTAATGGGGCCATTTCCATTGAGATGGAGTGTCTTTTGAACACGGCCGCGCGCGTGTGTGTGTGTGTGAGGGGAGCGCCGTAATGATGCGCTGCTTATTAGGGCGGCTTTTGTACGTATCAAGCCCTTGTGATGCTCTCGCGGTGGTTACGGCCTTCTGAAGTATTTCTCGGGGAGCGCTGATTTCCCATCCTCCTAATGAGTGTGGCTGGTCCCCACGTCTCGGATTGATTGTGGTGGAGCCCGGTTTGTGTGTGCGTGTGTGTGTGTGTGTGTGTGTGTGGGTGTGTGGGTGTGTGCGTGTATTGTCTGGAGTCGGGGGTATTTTTAGCCGCTGACAGCCAGTGCAGGGGAGGTGTGGAGACGCTCCTGGAACACAGCCCAGCTCTGTGGGCTGCAGGGGAGCAGAGAGAGGGGCTCTCAGACTGGCGCAGGCCACACACACGCACGCACACACACACACACACACACACACAAAGAAACCCGCCCACACACAAACGCCTAGACGTGTTCAGAGAGGGACATGGCGTTGGGTTTCGTAATAACACTCAGCCACAGCTACACACGTCTGTATTATTGTTATTTATGGGGGGGCTTTTCATAGCCTGTGTGGTCATGCTGCTAGAAGGTGCGGCAGTACATCCCAGCCCTCGGTTATCAGGCGCCCACCCCCCCACCCCCCACTCCAGGGCACGGACGGTGCACACGGAGGCCGCGCTGCCTACCTAGGAGTCAGGGGGCTCCACAGGTAGCTGTGGTCAGGGCTACCGGCGCTGCTCCGCCAGCCTGTTGGCCACCCCAGGGAGCAGACAGCACCATCTGCCAGCCTGCTTCGGCCATGTCCTGGAAGGACCAAGAGCCCCCCAACCAGGGAGAGGAACGTGTCTGGACTGGCTCTCTTTTAGCTGGGTTCCTCACACCGCTTTTTGTCTGCTCGCCTGTAACTCCCCGCTCCCCCTTCACGTTATCTCTGTCTCTCTGAGTCCAGATCTCTTTGCCGACCCCAACCTTTGAAAGTTGAACGCCGCTATGGATATCACGAATTTCCATCTCAGACGTTTGTCTCGTCTCTCTGGGTGTGTGTGTGGGCTGTCAGCGAACGCATGCGACGATGGAGTGGAGGAGGCCGCGTAGACACTCCGCCTGCCATTGTGGCGTGATTGACAGCTCCTCAGATAGTAATCCCCCTCGCTCTTGATAGTTTCTTGAAGACGGTGTGACACACGCACACACTAAAACACTACCACACACACACACACACACACACACACACACACACACACACACACACACACACACACA
>JAPMUY010006787.1:0-50000 GCA_026901105.3 Galaxias olidus | reverse complement strand
CCAGAGTGCCTACTCAGTGAACCCAGGGAAACACTCATCCATCACCCCCCTCTCTCCCTCTCTCCCTCTCTCCCTCTTCCTTTCATCTCTGTGTTGCGCGGCTCCTTTCAGCAGCCGCCCAACGCATGCTGTCTCTTCCTTTCGCATTCTCTCAATTTTTCTCTCTTCTCTCTCTTTCTCTCTCTCTCTCTCTCTCTCTCTCTCTCTCTCTCTCTCTCTCATGCGTCTTTCTCTCTCTTCCCTTTCTTCCCCTCTTTCTGTCCCTCTTTCACTTTTCTTTCATCAGTCTGTTCTCTGCAGGCTTCCTCCTTTCACTCCTCCGTCTCTCTCTCTCTCCCACCCCGCATCGCTCAGCCTTTTTTTTCCTCAATCTCACTCTCCTCTTTCCTCACCTTTCCCTCCTCCTCCTCCTCCACCTCCTCCTCCTCCTCCTCCTCCTCCTCCTCCTCCTCCTCCTTCATCTTCTCCAACCAACTAGCCCCCTTTTTGGTGATTGCACTCAGGTCGTGATGTACAGCGGTGTGCCAGTGTGTGTCCGTATATGTGTCAGGGCCAGGCCTGCCATTCCCACCGGCCCGATTTCCCCTGGTCCCCGGGGGGCCGTTGTCTTCCACACAATCTAGTCTGTTGCGCCGCGCGCTCCCCACTCACCTCGAGACGTCCAATTATTTGGAGCCGCACCGGCTGCTGAGAGATGAGCAGGACAGAGAGGGATGAAGGGGATGGTTAAGCTCTGTTCAATTGTCTCCTCCGTCCAATGCATTTTGCGGCCAGCGTGTCGCCCAGAGAAGCCCACACTGAGGAGAACATGGTGGCTGGTTGACTGGCAAAGCTTTGTAAATCGCTGGCTGTGGTGTGGGGCTGGGTGGTGGGGTTAGGACAGGCTGGTGGGTGGATGGTGTCTTTGGCTGTGGTGTGGGGCTGGGTGGTGGGGTTAGGACAGGCTGGTGGGTGGATGGTGTCTTTAGCTGTGGTGTGGGACTGGGTGGAGGGGTTAGGACAGGCTGGTGGGTGGATGGTGTCTTTAGCTGTGGTGTGGGACTGGGTGGAGGGGTTAGGACAGGCTGGTGGGTGGATGGTGTCTTTAGCTGTGGTGTGGGACTGGGTGGAGGGGTTAGGACAGGCTGGTGGGTGGATGGTGTCTTTAGCTGTGGTGTGGGACTGGGTGGTGGGGTTAGGACAGGCTGGTGGGTGGATGGTGTCTTTAGCTGTGGTGTGGGACTGGGTGGAGGGGTTAGGACAGGCTGGTGGGTGGATGGTGTCTTTAGCTGTGGTGTGGGTCTGGGTGGAGGGGTTAGGACAGGCTGGTGGGTGGATGGTGTCTTTAGCTGTGGTGTGGGACTGGGTGGAGGGGTTAGGACAGGCTGGTGGGTGGATGGTGTCTTTAGCTGTGGTGTGGGACTGGGTGGTGGGGTTAGGACAGGCTGGTGGGTGGATGGTGTCTTTAGCTGTGGTGTGGGACTGGGTGGAGGGGTTAGGACAGGCTGGTGGGTGGATGGTGTCTTTAGCTGTGGTGTGGGACTGGGTGGAGGGGTTAGGACAGGCTGGTGGGTGGATGGTGTCTTTAGCTGTGGTGTGGGGCTGGGTGGAGGGGTTAGGACAGGCTGGTGGGTGGATGGTGTCTTTAGCTGTGGTGTGGGACTGGGTGGTGGGGTTAGGACAGGCTGGTGGGTGGATGGTGTCTTTAGCTGTGGTGTGGGGCTGGGTGGTGGGGTTAGGACAGGCTGGTGGGTGGATGGTGTCTTTGGCAGGGTGGTCTGGGTAATTGATGTTCTTTTTATACGGTGGTGTAGGGCTGGATGATAGGGTATGAGGCAAGCAGGGGTAATGTGGTGTGGGGCTGGGTGGTGGGTTTAGGACAGGCTGGTGGGTGGATGGGGGTAAGGCAGGCTGGTGTATTGTGGTGGGGGGGCTGGATGGGGGGGTGTATTGGTGGTGTATTGTAGGGGGGGGGGGTGCTGGGTGGAGGGGTGTATTAGTGGTGTATTGTGGGGAGGGGGGGCTGGGTGGAGGGTATATTGGTGGGGTATTGGTGGTGTATTTATGGTATTGTGGTGGAGGGGTGTATTGATGGTGTATGGGAGTGGCTGGGGGGGGTGCTGGGTGGAGGGGGTATTGGTGGTGTATTGTAGGGGGGGCGCTGGGTGGAGGGCTGTATTGGTGGTGTATTGTGGGGAGGGGGGCTGGGTGGAGGGTATATTGGTGGGGTATTGGTGGTGTATTTATGGTATTGTGGTGGAGGGGTGTATTGATGGTGTATGGGAGTGGCTGGGGGGGGTGCTGGGTGGAGGGGGGTATTGGTGGTGTATTGTAGGGGGGGGCGCTGGGTGGAGGGCTGTATTGGTGGTGTATTGTGGGGAGGGGGGGCTGGGTGGAGGGGTGTATTGATGGTGTATGGGAGTGGGGGGGGGGGGGGGGAGTTGGGGGGAGGGGTGTATTGGTGGTGTATGGGAGTGGGGGGGGGGGGGGGGGTGGAGGGGTGTATTGGTGGTGCCCTTTATTGGATGTGTTTAATTGCCATGCTCTTCCGGCTTCTACCCCTCCTGGTTCCACGAGGGAGCCTTAAATCAACCACAGTCAATAACCTCCCCAGCCCACCAAAACTCATTATTGTCTTACACACTCATAGGTCACACACACACACACACACACACACACACACACACACACACACACACACACACACACACACACCTACATGCACAGACACACACGTAAAGACACACAAATAGTCACCCACACCCACACAAACACAGACGCAGGCATGCACATGCACACACACACACACACACACACACACACACACACACACACACACACACACACACACGGTGTCATCTACTGTCCTCAGGGTGTTGTAACCTGACACTAAATCATTCATTTCTGATATTAACCATAAATCCTTGCTCATTAACAGCGGCCCAGGGACTAAGCTGGCATTTGGATACACTCCACGCACACACACACACACACACACACACACACACACACACTCCTTCAATGGCTGGGGGAGGTCACAGGAAGGCTGATTGCTCTCTCTCTCTCTCTCTCTCTCTCTCTCTCGCTCTCTCTCGCTCTCTTTCTCTAAATTGTAAACCTGTCTTCGCCTCTTACTTCTTTCTCCCCGTGCCTTTCCCTCGCCTCCCTCACTTACTCCCTCTCCTTTTGAGGTATTACGGCCTTTTGTTTACTCCCCCTTTCCTAGACGACAGGGGACAGCCGCTCCATCACTCTAATCCCTCCGTTAGCCAGGGTCGGCGGTGGTTCCTGTCTGCTGCTCCGAAGGGCCTGTGGGGAGCAGAACGCCCAGGCAGAGAGCCTCTCCTCTGGGATTAGGCTGCCCGAGATTAGCCCTCCCTCCAGTGGCAGCCCTAATCCCAGCCGAGGCCAGGGACATCTCAGATGCACACATGTACACACACAGACACGCATGCACGCACGTGCACACACACGCCGGCTCACGCGCGTGCGCTGGGGCTTTGCTAATTGGATCACAGGGGAACAAGTGAATTGACGCCTGGATTGTATACCCTGGTTGACCTGAACGCAGTCACACTCAGACGGCGTCCATTTTGTAACGACATTACAGAAAACACTTTCCGGAGACGGCAATTAACGAACCTCTTCAAAGGGAAATGCTAAATAGCCACTCGTTTTCTTTACGCAGTAAAACCGTGCAACCTACATTTGACAATTACAGTTAGGATGGTTCATAGCTGGGCGTAGATTTTCCTTCTTTATGGACTTTAGGGACTTCTTTATGTTTTCCACTTTCACGCGTGTCCCCTCTTTCTCAACTTTCTATTCATACCCTTCTTCTCTATTCATACTCTCTCTCTCTCTCCATCTCCCTCTCTCCTTTCTTCCTCTCTCTTGCTGTTAGTCACACTCCCACTCTCCCTCTCACCTTCCTCTCTCCTGATAGATTATGTAATAAATGAAGGCAGGCTGTGTTTGAATTGTGTGCCTTTGTGTTTGTGCGTTTCTGTTTGTGCCCGTGTGTATGTGAGGTGCGTGAATGTGTGTGTTATTGTGTGTGTGTGTGTGTGTGTGTGTGTGTGTGTGTGTCCATGTGTTAGTGTTAGTGTGTGCATGTTGATCTGGTTGTGTGGTTGTGTGTGTGTGTGTGTGTGTGTGTGTGTGTGTGTGTGTGTGTGTGTGTGTGTGTGTGTGTGTGTGTGTGTGTTGTTGTGTACGTGCGCTGTCTCATCCGCTCAGTCTTTGTGTTGACCTGGAGCAGCCTTGATATTGCCTTCTAGTCCAATAGAGAAGTGTGTGTCTGTAGCTGTCTATCAAAGAGGAACTTCAAGGCCATCAGAAGCACACACACAACCACACACACATATAAACACACACACACACACACACACACACACACACACACACACACACACACACACACTTGATAGTCCGAGGCCTGTTTCTGTCCGCCTCTGTGGTTGTCAGAATAGATCAGTGTATATGGCCTCCCCATTGGCTGCTTCGCAGAGAGAGACACATTGATTGGTGGAGATCGATGTGGCGCTGTATTGTTTCAGAAGACTCCTACAGCACAATGGTCGCGCCCTAGCCCTGCGAGTCTCTGGCCTGCAGGGGCTGTGCTCCTTCCACCATGCTACACTTTGCTGTCCTCTGCTGTGGGCTATCTCCAGGCGTCCGCGTGCTCACAGGTGGCGTTGTAGTAGCTTGGCGATGGCTGGCGGTGGGGAGAGGAGGGGGCGTTCAGTGTCTGGGGGACTGTCTGCCGTTCCTCTCCCCCCACTCCTCTCTCACAGACAGAGAGGACGCTTCTTCAGGTCCGCACGACTCATCAGGGTGGCATCTGCTGAGTTGGATGCTAACTCTCTAGAGACGGTCTATTGATGCTGAGTGTGTGAGAGGATGCTGGTAGGGAGAAAGGGTGTGTGTGTGTGTGTGTGTTTGAAGAGGTGGGGTGGGGGAGAGGGGGGGGACTCACCTCTAATAAGATTGTGGTACTGCCTAAACTCATTTTCGTTTGGAGGATTCTTGTTTCCATGGGTACCAGATCATGGTGCTACCAGGATGCAGAGCAATTAGTGGGACTTGATGAATGTGTCTGTTTACCAGCGCGTGATAAAAGTGAAGACTAGGCGCGTGTGCGCGCGCATGTCTGTGTGTCTGTGAGAAAGAGTGTGCATGCAACAATGTCTGCGCCGCTTTGTTTGCTTGGTATAAATGAACGAGGCTATATTTGCGCGCCGTCAAAATAAACAAATTGTGACCACTCGTTTTTTTTTGTCAGAGCGTGTATTGATATTGCGCGCGTAAACAGTCGGCTCATCACGACCCCTTCGTCCTCTCTGCGTCAGTTCAACACCAGGGTGAACCGGACGGCGTGCTTCGACCACCTGGTCCAGGCCAACGTGAGGAACAAGAAGATCCTGAAGGACGCCGTGCAGAACATCTCCGCCAAGGGCATCACCAACTACACCAAGGGCTTTGAGTTTGCCTTCGAGCAGCTCTCCGCCGTGAGTAACACGTCCCAACACCAAACCCCCCCCCCCCCCCCCCCCCCCCCCAAAACGCTTTGTGTCCTAGCTTGCGGGCTCCAAGAACACTGGGAACCACTCCTGAGGTCTTTTTTTGAAGGCTTGACTTCGTTGTGCTGGTGACACTTCTGTCAAACACTGCCCTCTTCTGGTTAAAACAGTGCACATCCGAATCCAAATTTGGCTTCTTCACAAACAAGCAGATGCTGAATGTAAATTATTGAATTGGAGCAAACCAGATTCATTTCCAAGTAGTGTGTATTGTTTTTTATAAGGCATTCAAACGATATGTTCTTACCGTGGAGAGAATAATGGCAAGGTCAAAACTTTGACATCACATTGTGTAACGTCTGCGTGTTTTCTCTTCACGGCGAAACCTTCTTTGCTTCATCTGCTCAGACCAACGTCAGCCGCGCTAACTGCAACAAGATCATCATGCTGTTCACGGACGGAGGAGAGGAGAGAGCTCAGGCTATACTGGAGAAACACAACTCTGACAAGAAGGTGAGTTACGCTCACACACACACACACACACACACACACACACACACACACACCCATCCGGTTTACAGCGAGCAGTTTGTTCTTATCTGTGTTGATGCGCTCCTGCTGTAGCTTTTATTAGCCTCTGCTCATTCAGCTCCCTCCGGCTTTCAACTTCCGTCTGCTCCTCCTCTTCCCCCAACGGTTTGAACAGATGTTTGACAGCTGAGCCCTCGGAGATGGAGACGCTGTTCTTACACAGGATGCTGAACACACACCGCCAAGGACACACACACACACACACAATATCTCATGGGACATGCAAAGCGTGTGCGTAAACACTCGAATAGATGCAGCACAGATCACGCCAAGTAACTGTTCAATCTGTGGAGTTACGGGAGTGGATTAGGAGTTGATTGGCTAGGCTTAACCCCAGAAGAACGGAGCTGTTGTGAAAAGGACGAGGTTGTGTGGGAAAAGGATGAGAGGGAAGGAAAGATCCAAACAACCGCTCCACAAAAGCCGCCGGTCCTCTGAAACTGTGCCGTCTCTTGACTTTCCTCAAGGTTGAGATTCACGCTTTGTGGGAATAGTAAACTTTCCACAAAGTCGCCGGCATGTTCCGTTGAGAAGTGGGCCTCCCTTGGAGCCAGTCAGGCAGGAGGGCAGCCTCATTCCAACGTGGTGGCCGGAGTCTGAGCTCTGGGTTCCCCTGTTTTGCAGGTGAGGATCTTCACCTTCTCCGTGGGCCAGCACAACTACGACAAGGGACCCATTCAGTGGATGGCCTGCGCTAACAAAGGTACGCTAGGACGACTGCGCGGAAACCAAACCACGGTCAGAGCACAGCCGCCGAGGCTATCGCCGACTAGAAAGTACGGAGAGAGAACGTTCCGGGTGAACCTGAGGGGAAGGGGTTTCTCCGCATTGTCGAGCAACGATCTCTGTTTGTGTTTTCCAGGCTACTTCTACGAGATCCCCTCGATCGGAGCCATTCGGATCAACACACAGGTGACCGGCGGTGCTCAGCAACATAGCCTGTGTTGTCCCACCCTGTTTGTTGTCATATCTGCTGCCTTACGTCTGTGCTCACGCCTTAGTGTTAACCATAATAATTCTAATAATAACACTATTAATCACTTTACTCTAAGAGCGCCTTTCAGGTTTGACACTGTACGAATACAAAGCAGGCTGTCTTGTGCTGTGTTGTCTTGGTGCGTGGTGCAGGAGTACCTGGATGTCCTGGGCCGGCCCATGGTCCTGGCAGACGAGCGGGCCAAACAGGTCCAGTGGACCAACGTCTACCTCGACGCTCTGGTACCGTGCCACCTTCTCCTCGCCCACAGCACGCATCCTCACTTACGTAGTAGTGTAGTCGGGTTGGTCCCTGCAAAATGGCCGTAAGCGCAATTCTAAGTCGAAGGATACAGAGGGAAAGGAGAGGTCGTTTGCCGCGAGTGTGCGCTTGTGTGTGTGTGTGTGTGAGAGAGAGAGTGTTCATACGTGTGTTTCTCCTTCAGGAGCTGGGATTAGTCATCACAGGGACTCTGCCGGTCTTCAACAAGACCATGACCAAAGACGACAAGAAAGGAGAGGTACGGCCCCGAGCCCCACACAGCACAGTACCTTACTGAGGGAGAGACTACAGTGTTACAGTGTAATGTGTGGGAGAGAGAGGGAGAGAGAGACTACAGTGTAATGTGTGGGAGAGAGAGGGAGAGAGAGACTACAGTGTAATGTGTGGGAGAGAGAGAGAGAGAGACTACAGTGTAATTTGTGGGAGAGAGAGAGAGACTACAGTGTAATTTGTGGGAGAGAGAGAGAGACTACAGTGTAATGTGTGGGAGAGAGAGAGAGACTACAGTGTAATGTGTGGGAGAGAGAGAGAGAGACTACAGTGTAATGTGTGGGAGAGAGAGAGAGACTACAGTGTAATGTGTGGGAGAGAGAGAGAGAGACTACAGTGTAATGTCTGGGAGAGAGAGAGAGACTACAGTGTAATGTGTGGGAGAGAGAGAGAGACTACAGTGTAATGTGTGGGAGAGAGAGAGACTACAGTGTAACGTGTGGACACCTCTGTGATTGTCTCCCATGCTCTGTGTGTTGTCCCCTCCGTCCCAGCAGCACCAGAACCAGCTGATACTGGGGGTGATGGGCATCGACGTGTCGCTGAACGACATCAAGAAGCTGACGCCGCGCTTTACCGTGAGGAGCCCGACCCGGCACCGCAACACGCTGAAACAAACAGACACACACACACACACACACACACACACACACACACACACACACACACACACACACACACACACACACACACACACACACACACACACACAAACACACACAATCATGCTCTCTCGCACACACATACACACACATATAATCATGCTCACACAAACACACACAATCACGCGCACACACACATGCTCACACACACTCCCACAGCAAGCCCACAGAAACGCGCTGCTTTCTCTACTGTCACGTCCCCTCATCAGAGAGCTCAGGAGACTGTGATGACACTCCAGCGTCCGTGTGGCGCTGCCCGCCGCGTGGCCCTCTTTGATCCTCTATTACCCCTCCACAACAAGGCTAATGACTAAGAGGCTGGCCGCTCGGCCCCGGGCCCCTCCAGACTGATGCCTCTCTCTCTCTCTCCCTTCCCTCAGATCGGCCCTAATGGATACTACTTTGCCATCGATCCAAACGGTTACGTCCTCCTCCACCCCAACCTCCAGCCCAAGGTAACCCCCCCCCCCCCCTCCTCCCAAAATGACACGCACGTGTTTCTGTGTGAATGCGGCCTATTGTTTGCGAGCCATCGGAAACAATTACCTCACTCGGTATAGTTGGGAGTACAGTAATGGTTGCACGTTAGCTATTATGTATCTGTTTTCCCCACGAGACGAACTTTAATAAAAGAATAAGGGTGTTTTTTTCGGATAATAATTTCATTTCATTGTTCCTCTGATGTCTGCCAGAGGCTTACGCATAACCATGTGACAGACGACATTAGGCTCAGACGCTTCTTAGCAAACTGACACATTGCTTTGTTTCTCAGTGAAGTTCACAAGCTCCATAGCAACAGTCTGCTGGGGGTTTGAGATCTGATTTAAACCCCTGCGGATTCGGAATTCGTACTGAAATGATGGCTCGTATTTTGTATTTTTTTTACCAAAATGCAGAATGTAGACTCTTAGCTCTGGTGTTGAAGAGTTTGGTGTTTCACCTGTGGCCTCGAAACGGCTGACCCTTTCAAAAATTATGTGATTGTCATGGTAATCCTGCGGATAAACATAGCAAGACTTTTAGCCGACGGCGTGAAAGATGTGCCCCGACAGAAATTAGCTGTGACCCAGCCCAGGCTGCAGACCTACCTTTCTTGGGAACCCAGTCCCAATTCTCCACCCCCAGCCCGAGGCCAGCCTGGTTCTGACAGGCTCTCCCGTGGCCTTGTGCTGCCCAGGAGGGAGCTCTGTGTTAGGGGCAACCTTACTCCACATGGGCGCCTCCGTGGTTCTCAGAGACCGCCTCCAGCCACTCACACTCTGATCCACAGAGACACACTGGGATCATGGGATCTCCTCCGCCAGCCTGGGACATTTAACCTCGACCAACACAAATGTGTGTGTGTGTGTGTGTGTGTGTGTGTGTGTTAGTATATGTGTGCATTAGTGAAAGTATGTTGTGTGTGTGTGTGTGTGTGTGTGTGTGTGTGTATTTGCGACTGTGACAGTGCGCGTCCTAATTTTTCCGGAGAAGAGGTCGATACCTGTATGGGCATGGCTTGTTAGCTTGTCTCCAAAGGGGACTGGGTTGACTAATGCGATTCATAAAACAAGGTGTTCCCCCGTCTCCCAGCTGAATAGCTCTCTGCATCTCTCCCTCCCGCCTCTCTGACAGAAAAGGATCCTGAACCGTCATGTCAGACTGTATAATCAGTATGCTGTCACCTTCCACGAGGTGAGACGTAGACGTCGCCCTTGGAGGAGCCACCCTTTAGTCTCCGACAGTAGAATGCCTGTAGGAGTAGAACGGCGGTGCGCTAGACGCTAGCGAATAAAGGTGCTTGTTTGTTATCCACGATACCGATATCAAATGTACCGCAGTGGACCCTGGAGGACACTTCAGTCTGACTCTTTGTGGCATAGAGGTCCATTCTGATTTGATTGACCCGGGTATATTGGAGTGGCAACGAGTGACGCACCTTTATAACACAGAGGGCACAGCTGGATCTCTGCTTAGTGTTTTGTGTTATTGTCTTGTATGTCAATGGTAGATGTGAGTGTCCATCCGTCCTGTTAGAGACACTGCCTAGAGATAAAGAGAGCCCACAGGACTGTCTGTCTCAAAGGGATAGTTAAAACATTCCTATTTAGCATGCTACCTGTGTCTGCTGGCTTACTGTTTGTGTTTTACCGCTAAGCCAGCGCAATTGACCTACCTGATAACAAATTATTGGACGTACATAAGATTGATATTGATCATCTCATCTGACTATGGGTAAGTAGGGACATATCTTATCTCTCAATAAGTTGAACAATCCCTTTACGACCACAAGCTCTGAGAAAGAGAGACAGACTCCAGAGAGAAGCTCCTTTGATGAGTTGAACTGATCAGAACTGTCTGTTCTCTCGCACACTCTCTGACAGACACACAAACACACTGAACTCATCCACCATCTCCATTATTAGCGTCTAAGTACTATGACGGTATTTTTGTGCTAAATAAGACATTCCCCTTCATATGTTGACTTGTCACAACCACAATTGTACCACACTGCTACAATGGGCTATTATCATTTTCAAATACTGTACCATTTAGTACACTTATGTGAGGCCGGCTGGGAGTGTTTTTTGTATACATTTCCAGTACATTTCCTCTGTCCTCGGTTGGAAACTAACTGAACAGAGAGAGCAGAGGGCATGCTGCTTATGGTGCTATAGGGTGCTACATCCACGCACACACACTAGACTCACACGCCCTACACACAAACACACACACACACACACACACACACACACACACACACACACACACATAATGGAACATTCCCCAAACGCTCCCAGTACATATTTCCATTGACGCAGCATTGATTTTCCTCATAAAGCCCCAGGGCTCTGTGTGTGTGTGTGTGTGTGTGTGTGTGTGTGTGTGTGTGTGTGTGTGAGCTGGGGGGTCGCCTAGCAGAGACGCGAGTGTCAATCATCCCGTGTGTGATTGGCCCAGCGCTGTGTGAGGGACGGCGGATCACGGAGGGCGACCCGGGGACCTTCTCCCTCCCGCTCCCGCTCTCTCTTTCCCTGCCCTCTCCCTCGTTGCCTGTGTTTGATTATGCCTGTTTCGTATTCACCTTCGAGAAGTCCCATGTTGCGCTCGGCGTTTGGAGTTCGATCCCTCACCCCGCCCTCACGCTCGTTCACTCTCTCATCCTCTTTTCCCCGCAGTTCATTTGATCCAGCTCACTCTCCCATCCTGTCTTTTGCTCTCCCCGTACGTCTGGTCTTGATGCATAATGCAGTGCTTGTGTGTTTTTCTTTTTGTCAAGTGTTTCTCTTTTTTTTTTCCTCTGTCTCATTTTTTTTTCTATATCTTTTGTGTCTCGTCTTTTGATCTTTTATTCTGTTTCTTTTTTTTCTTTTTTCTTTTTTCATGCTGAAATCACGCCTTCCTTGTTGTGGCGTCATGCCATTCCGCAACGCCTTTACCCTCGCCATCAAATGTAAGACGCCTCTGCCACTGAATCATACATTCATCCTCTTGTACCTGACCCACTCACTCACTCACTCACTCACTCACACATACACACACGCACACGCGCGCACACACACACACACGCACCCACACGCACACACGCGCGCGCGCACACACACACACGCACACGCAACCACACCTCACTATGTTCCGATCATCACATCATCACAACTTAATTTCATAGAGGGGGAACACTCGTACTCTTGTTTTATGGAGGAGGAGGTGACCTCTCTATGCGGTCCAAAGGCCCAGAGGAGAGCCGTTTCCCCTCAGGGCCTGCTATCAAATTCCACACGTTTCCCAGTGCCTCAACAGAGAGTCCTGTTAGAGTCCTGTTTTATACCCACCAGCAGCTACTTAAGCGTATAAGGTTTTAAGACAGAGCATGAACCTAGTCGAATGGGAGTTCACGTCAACAAGGAGACGGCTCTGCCCCTGCTCATGAACCTGACTGGCATTGGCCCCGACTCAAATCAAAACGGAACTATTTCACTTGGCTACATATTCATATTTTATGAACCGGGGCAGAGAGAGAGGGGGGCAACATGTGTTTGCCATGGTTGGAGCCCTATGTCTGAATAACATCAATTAAACGGTCTGCTGCGTTTTACTACACTCCGCTGAGCATACTTCAGAGGGATTCACATGGAATTGCTTTGGCTATGAATCAGCTGGGTGCCATTTTCCCACACAGACACACCTATAGCTATGACTATGGCCTTTCCCTTTAGAACCCTAAATTCCAGGAGCCTGTCACTCTGGACTTCCTAGACGCCGAGCTGGAGAACGACATCAAAGTGCAGGTAAAAGACACACCCTCTCTCATATTGGCACACACACACACACACACACACACACACACACACACACACACACACACACACACACACACACAAATGCACAGGTGGTTCTCTGATGAAAGTCATATTGCTTGGTTTTTTGGCTGCCTGAGTCATGGCATCCCGGAGCAAGGGACACTCCCTTCATGAGAAGTGTGACAGAGTCTTCCATTCCCTTCTACCCCTCCCTACCTGGTTCCCTCTCTCTCTCTCCCTCTCTCTCTCCCTCTCTCTCTCTCTCGTTCTCTCTCCCGCCCCCTCTCTCTCGTGAAAATCTCTCTCCCTCTCTCGCTCCGTCTCTCTCCCCGTCCCTCTCGCCCTCTCTCCTTTCTGCTCTCTGTCTGCGTAGATCAGGAGGATGATGATCGACGGCAGGCCAGACGAGCGGACCATAGAGACTCTGGTGAAGACCCAGGATGAGGTGAGGACACGTCCGCCTCCTTGTGAGGTTACCCAAGGAAAGACATCGCGCCATCTGCTTCGATCTGCAGGGATCTATCAGGAAACGGACGGAACAATCCCCCACCTCGCGGACCACGTCCACTTCACACTACGGCCACGACAATCCCAAATACAATTTAAAATAGTAACCTGGATTTGTGATAGGGTCGCTACCGAGAGATTTTTGAAAAACCGTGCAACGTCTGTGTGTCTGCCGTGTGTCGTCCCTCTCTCTCTCTCTCTCTCTCTCTCTCTCAGCGGTACATCGACCGAGGCGTGCGGACGTACACGTGGGCTCCGGTCAACGGCACGGACTACAGGTGAGTCACCACAGCGCCCCCCCCGGGCTGTTCTCTGAGGCAGCCTTTAAGGAAGGACTCCGGAACCACAGCCCCCCCCCCTCCCCACCACCGTTTGTGTGTGGGTGAAGGACCTGCGTCAGGCCAACAGGGGTCACTCTCGTTTCCATCGCCGCGCTCGCATGAAGCCTCTGCTTGTGGGTGTAGCTGGAGGGGAGTAAGTGCAGCATGGAGGACGTTGTGTAGAGCGCTCGGACCCGATGGTTTCATTGTAATGTTATCGTGATGGGAAAAAAAAGTGTCGGTATAAGCATGTGTTTTGTTGGATTTTCCAACGTGTGGGCTGTGGTTGTATCGTGGTTGTAACGGCTCTCTCTCTCAACAGCTTGGCCCTGGTACTGCCAAAGTACAGTGAGAACTTCATCCAGGCGAAGCTGGGCGACACGCTCCACGATGTGAAGAGTGAGTACACACACACACAGACACGCGCGGCCTGACACACACACACACACACACACACACGGACACGGGGCGTGTGTCGACGGCACGCTGCTTTGCCAGGGCTGCTCTTTTACGCGGGCTGTTGGAAGATAGCTGGAATCCCCCCCCCCCCCCTGCACCGCAGTGAGCAGACACTCGCCTAAACAGTCGTCTCGTTCCAGGGCCTCTCCCACATAACAGGCTCCCCTCAGATCAGTGTCCGTCTGCCTGTGGGTGCTCTTTGTAGTGTGACCCACTGGCGGATTGCCAATCCTCCCACTGGCGTAGGGTACGTAGACCCGACCCCCTCTTCCCCTGACCCCGACCCAGAGTCGTTTGATGATTCCTTCCAGCGCCTCCTGTCTCCCAGGTCTCCCTCCTCTTGGCGTGGGCTAAGAAAGACCCTCCCCCTCTCTGCCCCCTGGCGTTCCCTTCTCCGTGCCTCGTCCCCCCCCCCCACCCCCCGTCTCAGCGGTCCACTGCCGAGCCAACTCTTTCTTTCTCTTCACCCCCCCAACCATCCATCCCTCCCTCTCCTCTCTGAAGGCCAGAGCCTCAGGGTACAGGGTGCACAGTTAGCCAGTATGCCAGGATCTCTTTCTATATCTCTCTCGCTATCACACACACACACCCGCACACGCACACGCACACGCACACGCACACGCACACACACAAGCACACACACATACACGAGCTGTCTCTCTAGCTTTTGTCTTTCTTTCTCTCTCTGTCTGCACGAGTTGTAAACCTGTCGCCACCTCCGTCTCCTTTCTTCCTGTCCCCACCTCCTTTACTCCCTCCCTTCTTCTCTCGCTTTCAGACTGAACCCCGCCTCCCTTGTGTTCTTTCAGATATGATCGAGATCCCTGCTTTTACTCCTTCAAAGACAAATCCCCTTGTCACAGCAACAGTCCTTTTCCCCTCCACACACACACACACAGACACACACACATACACACACACACATTAACACACGCACACGCACACGTACACAAACACAGACCTTTTTCCTACTATGGGTCTTCTCAACTTTTCTTAACGTTGGTGTTTTTTTCCTCTGCTTTCTCCTCTGCACCCTCCTGCTGGACTCTTGCAGCTTCATGGGGCAAGTATTCTGTCTAGCCTTCTCCTTTCTCTCTCTGTCCTTTTCCTCTGTGCACAGGTGTTCAGTTTGGTGCTCTGTCGCCTCCCCAAAGCATCCCTGCATGGCTGTGTCTTTGTGGTCTGTGAGGTGTCTTTGACGTCTCTGTGGTGTTCCTGTGATGAGTGCAGTGTGAGGGACACACCCAGTGGAGGTGGAGGTGATGGACTGGACGAAACTGGAGGATGGGTGTGCGTAGACCTGTTAGGACGTGGATATCGGAATACAGCTATGGACGAACGGGTGCGCGAAGGCTTCCCGGTGTCTAAACGACGTCTACGGAGGAGGGCGTACGCTCGATCGCGGGGCGAGGAAAGGAAGAAAGAAAAAAGAAAAGAGGAATTGGACGCGAACGGAATACGACAGCACAGAGCCATCTGGCAGCGGCATATTTGAGTGACAGCCGGCCCTGTCGGTTCTGTCACCACGTCAGCCCATCGTCTCCCCCCCCCCCCCCATCCTCATCGCCGCCACGCTACGACTCATGTCAGCGTGCCACAAAGGCTGTCGGAACACTTACTGGCCCGTCGGGGGAGGGGGGAGCGGCGTGCTCCGCTCCGACTGCCACTCCGCTCCCTTCAGGAATAGAAAGCAGATGCAGGACGTAGCTCATCCCAGCCCACTGCCGCGGAGACGGACGGGGCCAGGACAAAGAAACGGGGCCGTAAGGGTTTTCTTTTGTGTTTTTTTTTTACGGGGAAATCCCCGCTTCTTTGATCCGGAACCGGATCGCCGCGACCCCCGCCGACACCCGAGCGGGCCGTGATGGCTTTTCCAGACCGGCACGTGTCCGCGTCGGCGCCGCCGCTCCTTCGAGATGCTCCGCTGTAAGAGATCAGCGAGGAATCTACATGGAGCCTTTTACGGGATACGGAGACGAGACGTAGCCTCTAAAAGGATTTGGGGCGGGAGGGGGGCACATGTCAGTGCAGCCTCCGCACGGGATCGGGAAACGGACAATGAGACGCAGACGATTGGAACGTTTGGTGCGTGTTCGTCTGCGTGCACACTGTGTTTGACTCAGAAGGGCATGCTCTCCTGGCGTATCTATGCTTCACTCGTTTCCTGTACACCAATCCCAAATAGTTATTCTTATTGGAGACGTTTTGTTTTTGAAGACGGCCTGTCCATTAGGTTTTCAGAGTGTTTTCCTATGTGATCTGGTGTTTGTCATCCACTACACTGTCTGTGGGATTAGTGTGTTTACACAGGCCTTGCAGCATGTGCGTCCTGACTGGGTCTGCTCTGCCTCAGTCTCTTCTCACTACCCTCCTCTCTTTCTGTCTGCCCCTCTGCCTCTCTGTCCGTCTGCCTCTCTGTCTATCTGTCTGTCCGTGTTTGGCTCGACCACAGGACGCACCGGCAAGTATTCCCGCTGACACTTTGTCAGACACACTTCTGCCTGCTGTCCCTGCAGTCCCATTACCATCGTTACACAACCCCTTCACTCTCTACCACCACCAAACATCCTGTCTGCCCAGGTGTGTGTGGGTCAGTGGGTGTGTCAGCGAGGTGTGACGTTGTGCGCTTGAGCGCGTGTGCGCCTGCGCGCGCGTGTGCGTGTGCGTGTGCGTGTGCGTGTGCGTGTGTGTGTGTGCGTGTGCGTGCGCGTGTGTGTGTGTGTGTGTGTGTGTGTGTGTCTTGGTGCATTTACTGAGAACTTCCTTCCGGAGCCAACTCACCCTCACCACCCATCGGGAGATGAGTGCAATCCAAAATCACTATCACTGAACACTTCAGCCCACCCACGCCGCCATTAATAGTGTGTTTTAGCACCAAGTGCTACAGCAGTGAGTATACATGTCCAGTTTGGTTCTAGATGGTCTGTGTGTGTTTTGTCCACCCGCAGGGTTTGAGACGCTTCAGCCTGAAAACTTTGACGAGTTCGGCCACACCTTCATAGCCCCAAGGTGGGTGTGGAGGTCTGGGGGGGGGGGGGCGCCTCAGTAAAAGGGTGAACTGGGGACAGGTATTAAAGGGAAATTTAGCACCGAGCTGCGTTTGTAGTGCTCCAATGCTGACGCCGTGTGCTGCTTCTCCAGGGAGTACTGCCGAGACGTGAAGCCCTCGGACAACAACACGCAGTTCCTGCTCGACTTCAACCAGTACATCAACACCAACAGCCCAGAACCATGTGAGGCCCACACACACACACACACACACACACCTCCCACTCCCACGTTACCTTGGCATTTCAACGTTACGTCGCTGCGTTTGCCGGCTCCTATTCCCAGTACCTAAATCAATACCACTCGCATTCCCATGGATAGTTTGGGAAGATAATGTGGCGCTGGCGTATGATTCACGGGGCTTTCCCGCCACTGGGCTATCGCGCTGGTCATCTGCCAGGGGTCCTAACCACAGCATTAGTCATTTCATTAGTCTGGCCCGAGCAGGGTGACCTCAGCGCCATCGACCGGGCTTCCTAGAAGTCGTCCCTCAGAGCCGGCGTGACTCACCTCCCCTTTGATTTATCCTCCCCATCACCCTGCCTGACGGGGCTGCCTCAGTGTCCTCAGTGTCCTCAGTGTCCTTGCCGTGTCGTCCCAGGTCGGACCGTGCCTCCTTACACTCGGGGCGGGCGGGGGCGGGCTGTCACTGAACACTGTGGTCTCCGTGGTGTGGTTGTGTGTGTGTGTGTGTGTGTGTGTGTGTGTGTGTGTCCCAGGTAACGTGTCTCTGGTAAGCCGCCTGCTGCTGGACGCCGGGCTGACCTCGGAACTGGTCAAGCTGTGGAAGGAGCAGACGCTGTGAGTCAGCCATTTTGATGTGTTTCTTTTTTGACTCAGTCACCGGGCAGTTGGTTTCAACAAAAAAAAGTTGTTCAGGTCGTTTGATTTCTTAGGAATGCCCCTTGGCTTATTGGATGTTCGCAATCAACATGTAAGAAGGAGAGTGAAATGTTTTTGAAGGGTCTGTGTTATTGTCACGGTGAGTGTGTACTGAACGAATGTGTGGCCCAACCCTACAGGCTTGTTGTTTCACGCACCATTACCACCGACTAAACCATTAGAGTGTTCAGGGTTTGGGGGTCTTAGCCATGTTATCCCGATGAAGAGCAGAGCAAAGCCCAAATCATACCCAACTCTGCTGATACAAGTGTAGGATAATTCATTGAATGTGCATTCTTGCACTCAAATACCCGTCACCCCCAACACACAAATAACAAACACACCATGCATACACATATATACACAATACCACGTACAGACAGAGTAAAATGTGCACAAATATTCCAAGCTGTCTTCCATATGTTTTCAGAGCAAGACCATATAGGCACCCCTCATAATCAAGTGCTGATTACGCCATGACGTTACTTCGTCCTCTGTGATTGGTGAAGAGCACCTCAGGCCGTTTGATAGTGATCTCTGATTGGCTCCCGCCTGTTGTGTCCTCAGGGATGGCATAGCGGCCCGGTTCGTGGCCACAGACGGAGGAGTGACCAGAGTGTATCCCAGAAGGTACCGACATGTTCCCCTCTCTCTCTCTCTCTCTCTCTCTCTCTCTCTATCCCTCCATCTCAATCCTCCGGCCGAAGCCAAGTAGCCGTTCTGTTGGATGCAGACATGCGGGGCCCACGGCCTTTCACAGTTTGCCTCTCCTCAAAGAACACGGAGGGTTCAACGACCCCAAGTTGAGAAAATATTGTTCCGTCCTAACTATCCACGGGAGACACGCTGCAGCATGCGCTCGGTGTCGACGGACCGGCTCGGAATCTTACTCCATAGCTCTCTTTAACTGCTTCTAAATCACCCCAGTCAGCTCCAATTCATTCCAATGAGAGATGGACGGGGTACTTATTTGCTTCCATAAAACACAATAGGCAATCTGTTTTTGCATTCACTGGACCGAGTCCACGTCACACGTAGCGTGCCTTGGGTGTGACTGATACTTCGATGACCGACGTTTGGCTGTAGATGGGAGTGAAAAACTTTGGACGTCGACGGAGAGGTCCTGCGTGTCCATATGGCGACTGAGTGTGTGCGTTAACCGTTTCAGCGCTGGGGAGGACTGGGCGGAGAACCCGGAGACCTACGAGTCCAGCTTCTACAAGAGGACCCTGGACAACGACATCTACATCTTCACGGCGCCGTACTTCAACAGTAGGTTGCCTCGCGCGGTGTGCTGCTGTGTGTGTGTGTGTGTGTGTGTGTCAGCGGGTGTGTGTGCGCGCGTGTGTGTGCTTGTTGCTGACATGCGTTAAGTCAGTGTGGTCTGGCACGAGGCCTGGTCTCTCAGGACACCCAGCTCCAAGAGCCCACGATCGAAGATGAGAGGCCGGTCTCTGAGATATCCCTTTTCTTCCTTCTCTCTCTCTCCCTCCCCCCCTTCCCCCTCCCCATGGCCTTACACTAATGCTTCTAGCAGATACCCTGTGTCAGCGCAAGCCAAACCCTCTACAGTGTAACTTAGGCTGGGTTAGGCTTGGTCGACACATGTAGTTTCCCCGTCATTGACATTTCTAAATCATTTTACAATTGCACATCTAAATATCGCGGTATGATTTCCATTATCCATAACCTTTTCCCAAATTAGCACCTTATTTGGCCGGAGAGCAGACATGTCACTGTTTTTTTTTTTTAAGTGTGCACATTGCGCCTTGGATGTTTTTGCTGAATTTGGTTGATGACTTCTCCAGAGGTCTCAACTGTGAGTTTTGATGCCTCAGAGACTCCCCTCTTTATCTCTGCTCCGGCACGGCCGGATAGCTCGTTGGAAATAAAGTCTTTATTTAAATGTTTGGTATCCTTCACAATTTCCTACACCGTTCCATCTGACATATAACCTTCAGCTCAGCCGTCAATTTAACTTGGCAATGCAATGTTTCCATTCTCTAGCCGTTTGTCCTGTCCCTGCTCTATTTCTTCTAGCTTTTAACAGCCCACACGGCAGTGAGCCTACCTGGGTATGCTATGTCTCCCTATTATATTCCTGGCGGCTTGCAGGATGAGTTTTATCCTTGGTTCATAGGTATTATGTTCTTCGTTTACAGGCCCAGGTGGGACCTTTTTTTTTTGTCACAGCCACTGTTACTATATCATAAATACAATACACAAAATGTTAATTAATTCACAGCTTCTCTATCAATATATAGAATCAAGATATGGGATTTTCTTAATCAAATTTTGCGAGTCAAACCTTTACATTTACCCTGTATTTATAAATGCTAGCACTTATTTTGTGTGTCCGCCTTTAACACGTTCTGTCTTCTTCTCTGGTGTAGAGAGCAGGGAGTCCGGCTACGAATCAGGGATCCTGGTGAGCAAGGCGGTGGACGTCACCATAGACGGAATCAACCTCAAACCAGCAGGTGAGTGCTCTCAGACCCACAATGCCTTAAAGACGTAGACCCCACTACCGACCAATGGTAAACTAACGGCCGTGTAACTTGTTCGGCCGTTTCCTAGTGGTGGGGGTGAAACTCAATGTCACATCTTGGATGAGCAGCATGATCAACGCCACCTACAAAGCCAACGTGAGTCATGCTTTTCCTTTCTGCCCCCCCCCCCCCCCCCCCCCCCCCCCCCCCCGCCGATCGATCGACCCTCATTTTTGATACGGAGTCATATTGTTCACGTTCCTCTCCCCACAGTGCAAGGAAGAGATCTGTGGCTGTCAGAAGAACGATAAGGTACGCTAACGCTAACCCGTGACACCGATGCTAATCTAACCCCGGCCAACACTGCCTGTCCACTGAACGTGAGGTCACTGTCTCCGCAGCACGTCGACTGCGTGATCCTGGATGACGGGGGCTTTCTGCTCATGTCCAATCAGGACGAGTATATCACCCAGGTGAGCAGGACTCCACCAATCCTATTGCTGGAATAATCCACCGATGACGATGCTGGCGAGACTGCTTTGCCAAAACGTCAACCAAAAAAACAACGCAATGACGTGCTCCTTTCTTGGCATTAGGCTGATGTTATTACAGCATCAGACTTGCGTTTCCCTCTCCTCCTCGGCCCTCCGTCGCTTGAACCTGATCTGAGAGCGGCCATCCTTTAGAAGTCAGGTCCTCCTACTGGCTGGGGTGAGCGTTACGAGAGCCTGGGGTCTGCTCCGGCTGGGCGGAAGCCTCCTTGCAGGACGGTAGTTGATGTCTCCTTCCCTTTTAAGAGCCGGGATCAAAGAAGGCGGAGGCTGTGGGCTCCTAGTCCGTTGTGATAGCCGGGGGCCTATTGGAGCCCCAGTGTGTGTGTGGAAGAGATCATCTCCACAGTGATAGCTCCTTATTCACCGGGCCCTGGACGAGGCCAGCTACGTGGGGCGACGTCCCCCACGGTGTCCATAAACCGTGGAGCATCTGCTGTTTGACCTGCGGACACACACACACACGCACACACACACACCTCCTTTTACGGCTGTCACGTAGAGAGCACACTTAACGGGAGCTTCCCGTGTTGTGTTTTATGCTCTGGCGCCGGAGGGGAAGGGATGCGGTGCTCAATGAGACCCAGCATTCGCTCGTTTCTGGAACCGAGCACAGCATGCATTTTAGGTTGTGGATTTAAGCTGTGTTAGGTGCTAGAGTGTGTGTGTGTGTGTGCTATGGTGTGTGTGTGTGTGTGTGTGTGTGTGTGTGTGTGTGTGTGTCCACTGCCAGATAGGGCAGTTCTTTGGGGAGGTGGACCCCGTCCTGATGACCAGCCTGGTGAGCCAGGCGTTGTACTCCTTCAACAAGACCTACGACTACCAGTCTGTCTGTGACCCCGAGAGGGACAGCAAGGCTGCGGCCGGACCCCGCTCCGTCTACGTGGTAAAGGCTACGCACACACACACACACACACACACACACACACACACACACACACACAGACTGATACACACACAGTGAGCCACGTGAGTCGCAGTAAGGCACAGAATTGACCTCGTCTTGTTCTAACTGATTTGCTGTGTTGTCCCTTTCTGCCATGCTTTGTGTGTCTCCAGCCCACCATAGCAGACTTCCTCAGCCTTGGTTGGTGGGCCTCCAATGCTGCCTGGTGAGTGTGTGTGTGTGTGTGTGTGTGTGTGTGTGTGTGTGTGTGTGTGTGTGTGTGTGTGTGTGTGTGTGTGTGTGTGTGTGTGTGTCTGTGTGTGTGTGTGTTGTAGCGGGCTAAGTAAAACATGTGTGTCTGTGAGGGCTGACTCTGACTCGGGGACTTTTTAGAGGAGTCCCGGCAACAATGAGTCCCTTTAGTACTCCTTCGGTCGTCCACCTGCGTCAGCCCTAGTCACGGCCACCGGGTGAGCGGCGAGCCCGTGACACGGATTAGGAGGGATGACTGTGCGCTCCCACAGCCGCCCGCTTGTTGCCCACCGACACACAGCGTTGATGTGTTAGTGGCATGGCCCAGTGGGCTCCAGTGGGTTAGGGTTGCCCCGGGCGACGCGCTCACCGTTGTGCTGCTCCCTGTGTCGCGCAGGTCCATTCTGCAGCAGCTCCTCTTCACGCTGGTGCTCCCCGACCTCCTGGAGGCAGCAGGTGGGTACGGGGCGGAGGGGACGCGCGTCCTAGCCGTTCCCCTCGTGGTGGTTCCAAAAGTGTTTCGTTTAGTTTGACTTCTTTTTGTTGCTTGGGTTTGTTTAGAGGTTCGGTGGCTGTGCTTTTAAATCTTCTTCTCTCTCTCTCTCTCTCTCTCTCGTGTCTCTTTTTGCATCCTTTCACTCTCTCTCTCTCGCTGTCTCGCTCACCTCTCTCTCTCTCCAGTGGAGTCCGAGGATGACATATCAGACGCCATGTTTAAGGAGAGCTGCATCACCGAGCAGACTCAGTACTTCTTTGACAAAAACGAGAGCTCCTACGGAGGAATGTTCGACTGTGTAAACTGTTCCAGGTATTGTGTGTGTGTGTGTGTGTGTGTGTGTGTGTGTGTGTGTGTGTGTGTGTGTGTGTGTGTTTGTGCAGGTGCGTGTGCGTGTGCGTGTGTGTGCGCATGCTGTACTGAAACAGGTGAAGCCCTTTCCTGCTTATTTGCTCATCCCGGTGTCTCCGAACCCGCTGGGATTGAGCCGGAAATGGGCCTGTTTCCTGGCCTCCCTCCGGCCAGCGCTCCGATCGGACACACTCCGCTTTAATCTGTCAGTGCCGGGGAATTCCGAGGAAAACAGAGAGGCTTCTGCTACATGTGGCTCTCTGTCCCTTCTAAAATACATATTATTTATGGGAATCTCCACTTACACACGCACACACCAACAGACACACACACACACGTGCACAAAAATCCTCTAAACATGCCGACAAACACACACACACACTCACACACACACACAGGTCTGATGAGGCTGGTTCTTCCTCTCCTTCTCCCTCTGAGGTGGCTGGGGGCTCAGGGATGCTGAAATGGGCCGTGTTACTAGCCCCACGTGCCGGCTCCTGTCCCCCCCCCCACCACCACCGTTAACGACTATAGACACAGGGACTTTAACGACCACCATAAAGAATGCCCATCCCGAGAGGATAGGTGTGTGTGTGCACGTGTGTGTGTGTGTGTGTGTGTGTGTGTGTGTGTGTGTGTGTGAGTGAGTGCGTCAGGCTAAAGCTCTTAGCTTGCATGCATGTTCTAAAATAACCTGCTAACACAGGTGAACCATACATGTATCAGCACAGGAAAGGGATATTCAGTGAGCCTAAAATAACCAGATATGTATGTGTGTTTCCGTGTATGTGTGTGTGTGTGTGTGTGTGTGTGAGTGTGTCGTCGATGTGTGTGTTTGTGCTCTGCAGGATGTATCACGCCGAAAAGCTGCCCAGCACTAACCTGGTGTTCCTGATCTCCGACGCCCGGGCGACCTGTCTGTCCTGTGACCCCCGCCCTCTGAGGCAGGCCGAGCAGCCCTGTATCCTCCTCTGCCCTCCCCCAGCGGAAAGCGCTCCGCACACGCTCTGTCACTTTGATTCCCCGCCAAACCTCCATCCGCCCGCTCTTAAAGGCTTTTAAATTGACCGTAACCGCATGTGAACGCTGTACCGCCGAACATTGTTTTCAGAGCACCCAAAGGTGACTCGAGCGAGCCATGTGCAGGGCATATGAAAGGCATGCCTCTCATTCCTGGAGAGGGGCTTTTCAGTGTATATTCATGGGGTCTCTAAGTTGCCATCACGTTGAATTAATGTTGAGAGACTCTGCGCGCGTGCGCGTGTGTGTGTGTGTGTGTGTGTGTGTGTGTGTGTGTGTGTGTGCGCTCGCGTGTGTGTGTCTGTGTGTGCGCTCGCGTGTGTGTGTCTGTGTGTGTGTGTGTGTGTGTGTGTGTGTGTGTGTGTGTAGGTCTGGGAGACAGATGTGGCTTCATGCTGTTTTAACAGTAAAAGTGTCATCATCAGAGGTCACCCCGAGGTCGTCACAGGAGCCTGCAATGTATTACAGCTCAATGTAGAGCTAAGGAGAACATACATGCACACACACACACGCACACACCTACACCACAGACCTTTACACACGCTTACACACACAGATGCACACACACACACACACACACACACACATATAGCAGCAGACCGTGGACCCTGTTAAGTGTAATCTGTACTCTCCTGTCCAAGGGAATCTGCTGCCCTCTCAGTTTGCCATGTTTGATTAGGGAAACGATACGTTACTTTACGAGAGGCAGTCCCTTCTGCCTGGCTAAAGCTTTTACATGGAACATGGCGATAAGGTAGCCAGCAGCACTGACACTCATGTCTCTGATTTGTATGCAGGTATTGGAGCCACATATAGTTGTAGGGCAGGGTACAGTTGTCTGCGTTTGGTGTTGTTTTCCTTAGCGTGTGTGTGTGTGTGTGCAGCCACCGGCCCAGACCCGTGTGAACTGGCCCAGAACCCCAGGTACAGGAAAGGACCCGACGTGTGCTTCGACAACGACGACAATGTAAGACACACACTGACACACACACACGTACACACACACACACACACCTATACTATATGTTCATGGAAACGTTTAGAATAGTGCGGCCATCAGCATCGCTTCTACCTCTGTTCACCTCTAGCAGCACTGAGCTACATGCATGTGTGTGTGGTGTGTGTGTGTGTGTGTGTGTGTGTGTGTGTGTGTTTGTGTGTGTGTGTGTGTGTGTGTGTGTGTGTGTGTGTGTGTGTGTGTGTGTGTGTGTGTGTGTGTGTGTGTGTAAAAGCTGCATGTACCTACCGCCTCTCACTTCCAGAACCAGGCATGCTTGTCTTATAGTGTCGTATACGTTTTGATTTGGTTTGCTATTGATGTATTATATATTTGGATGTTCACACACTCTCTCTCTATTACCATCTATCCTTTTGCTTTGACGACCATGTTGTCTTTCATCTGTATCTTTGGTTCTGCATTCTACATGCTCATTGGCTGCTGACCATGATTATCATACCAGGACGAGCCCCTGTGCCCAATCAGCTGCGGCTACGGTGTGGGTCCACGCCCTCTCCTGCTCTTACTGGTGCTGATGCTGGGCCCAGGGTCAGTCTCCACCCATTCCATTCTGTTGGTGTACAGGCTTTCCCATTCACACTCATTTCACCTGAAGTCAGCTTTAGCTACTATAGGTTTGCTTGCTGCCTATTTCACCTGCACGAGGAAAATAAAAAAATATTACATGCAAATAATATTCATGAAAACAATTATTTTATGTTACCATTTAATTCCGCACACTTGGTTTACGCAAGCGCAACCTGTTTTTGAGAAACCTTGCATGAAAGCATGACATCACTTTCTATAACAGTACGTTTTCTCGTACCACATCCCATACCCATATTCTCCACACAAAAAACCCTTGAGCCCACGACATGCAAACAATTACCGATAGCCCTCTTAACAGGTGTGTTTGCGTTGCTCAGGCTAGGAGGGGAAGGGGACATTTGGATGTGTAGTGATTGAACAGAGTGAACGTGGGCCACGGCCCTCTCCCAGCCATGGGAAGTGAGGGCATGTGTACGCCAGGCCGGGCCATGTTGACACCGGAGAATACAGAGGAAGCTCCGCATGGCTTTCCTGCCCTTTGCCTGTGTGCAGAGCACACCAAACCCCCCCCACCTTTCCCTCTCTAGCTCAGGGCAAGCACGGAAATCCTGAACACTACCATCAAACAGCGAAGCGGACACACACACACACACACACACACACACACACACACACACACACACACAAAAGAATAGCCATGCACAAACACTCAGATACACACACCCGCAAGAATAGCCATGCGCAATCACCCACACACACACACACACCCACGCATTCAACGCAACAACAGACAAGCACAAAACACACATGAACACACGCCTCACATCAGTGTACAGTCAAGTTATACCACTATATTGTTTGCAGAGACTTTTATATATCCAAGGCTTGTTGTACGTAATCTTTGTTGAGTGCAGATCTTGACAGCCTGGACTGATTGATTGACTGAAAGCTGTGTTGTCCAACAGGAGGACGATTCTGAATGTGGGGGTGGGAGCTGCCTGAGCCCCTGCCTCTGGGCAATGCTGGGGCTCCAACTGCTGCTACTGTGGCTCCTCACGTCCCCACAACACTCATGACCTCAGCAAACACACACACAAACACACACACACACACACACACACACACACACACACACACGTAATGCCACATCCCATTCATCCTTGAGGGATGCAGGCCGAGCATCAAGACAGTGTTGTCCATTGTTTCCCCCTAAGGTCTTCTCCCTGTGGTCTACTGAACTGTAGTAACTTACACTTACACTGCCAGTAAGAGGAGCTTTTCTCCCGTTCTCCAATGCCAAAGGGTGCTCCCTCATCTCCCCCTCCCCCCATTTTGAGGACTTGTAAAACAGTGAATCTACTGTCCTCCAGTGTCCAGTTAACCCCCCCCCCCCCACCACCACCCTCCCTCGCACACAGTACTGTTCATACAACACGGTGCAAGAGCTAACCAAAACCCTTTAATAAAGTATCATGTTACATGGTTTTGTCCACCCAAATCAAGAGGAGGCAGAGAGCGGTGGTCCACTATGCCAACGGAATAACATTCAAAGACTGTGTTTCACTGACAGCAAAATGATTTGTGTAGTCGTCTATATTCTTTGTCGTTTACAGTAGTTATAGAATAAGTGTCATTATAGTGTATGTGCGACGGCAGCCAACGCCGACGAGAAAAGAGAAAAAGCAAACAGAAGGAAGACTGTTCTTTGTAATATTTATTTTCCAAAATTCTATTTATGTATTCGTCGTCGTTAATCATAATGTCAACCAGCCAGAAGAGGCTAGGCGCAGGGTAAACGTCTCTGGCTAGGCGTTGCCTAGCAACAGTCGGGACGTCCGCAGCGCTCCGTCCAAATATCTCCGTGCCACGCGGAGGTCCTCCGCCGACCGGGGAGACGTTTCTCTCCGAGAGGCGGCGTCCGTCAGAGTCCTCCAGCGAAAACACAGCCACCGGGGTGCGCCTCAAAGACTGCTCCCTGACCAGAGAGGCTCGGTGTCAGAAGTGGAGCGCGGAGCACTGCTATGAAACAAAACACACACCCTGCTACCTACCTTGGGGACTCAGTGCTTTAGCCGCCAGTCCTCCGTTGGCCTGACCGCTGGTTAACCCCCCCCCCCCCCGCCCGTGCGATGCATCAGATTCCCAGTGCCTATGTAGTTAGTGGAATGGCCTACAGTACCAATGCATATCTGTTGCAACCCTGTGTATGCTAGTGTGTAGTGCAACCGGGCATGTTAGCCCCCCCCCCCCCCCCCCCCCCCCCGGAGACTTCTTCTCCTGTGTTCCTCCAAGGGTCCGAAACCGTCGCAATTCAACTCATTGAAATAGAGGATTCGAATTCCCTTTCGGCTGTGTGGCTGCCGCGACGGGACTTCTGATTTATGAGCTCGCTGAATTGCGACGGAGTTGGAGCCCTCTACTGTAGCTGGTGCCCCCTCCTCTCCCCTGTAGAACTCCCTCTGACCTCTGACCTGACCTGAGCATGTCCCGTTCCCCCGCTGGATCACCAGACTCAGGAGCCAAGGTGACGCATGAATGAGCCGAACATATCAAGACGTTATGCTGTTCCGTTCGCCTCCCCCTCCTCTCCGCCCCGTTCCTTTTCTTTCTCTTTCTTCGTCCCGTCCTTCTCCTCCTCCTCTGCCCATGTTCCTCTTTGTGTTGCTCTATAAGTGCTGTGAACCCGACGCCGCAGGCGCTCGGTGTCCAAACGCTGCAATGTGATGGGATGAAGCTTGTCCTGTGTTTTGACCTTGAAACCCACCGCCGCCGCGGCCCACCCGACGCACGTGCCCGTTGTGGAGAAGGGCGCCTCCCGTGGGCCGCCACGTCTCCCGCCGTTGTGCTGGCCCAGCCCCCTCTCCACGGCGCGGCGTGCGTGTGGAGGCCGCGTGGCGTCGTGGGTTCGTGTTACGCCTGTCCAAACAGAGTCGCGTGTCCACGTGTGTGTGCGTTTGTGTAACCCTGGGGGTCCTGTTTCTGTGTGCAGGCGTGTGCGTGTGTGTCCCGGATATCTGGGATTGTGCTATATGACACAAATTACTCTTTTGTGAAACTCAACTAGCCTAAATCAATTTTGTATCCATTTGTACTACAACTGGTACTGTATAAAAGAAAAGAAAATGAAAAAGGTGAAATGATGTTTATAACATGGTGTTGATTATTGTGCAAATATGATATATTCACAATAAAAGTGTTGTATTGTTACGGTCGGAGGTGGACCTCTTCATTTTCCCTGTTCTCCAAGGGTTATTGGATTAGCAGTAGGTATTATGCTCCCTATTGCTCAGAGCAATAAAAGCTCCCGGTGGAAATGGAATAGCTTTTGTTTGTCCCTGTTGTGTGTGTGTGTGTGTGTGTGTGTGTGTGTGTGTGTGTGTGTGTGTGTGTGTGTGTGTGTGTGTGTGTGTGTGTGTGTGTGTGTGTGTGTGTGTGTGTGTGTGTGCGTGCGTGCGTGCGTGCGTGCGTGTGGTGAGAGAGAGGGAGAGTTTAAGAGAGAGAGGGAGGTGATTACACCACGGTCAACATGTGTTTGGTGATAGGGGTCGCTGTCGACAATTCCACACTTATCTGTGTCATCGGGAGACCATTTTAATATTGGAGAGTACTGACAGAAAAGGCCATGGGCCTCAGATACTCATGACTGATATCATAGCGTACCTCATAGTCCAGCGATAAGACAGTCGAGGTTTTACACTGGACGAGGCACGTTTCTGTCACAGACCCGGTGATTGTGTCATGTTGAGTTATTACATTATTTAGATAGCAGAGCAGTACTGTGCTCCAAGTTATTCATTGTTTTACAGATGGCTAACGTATCAACGACATTGTAATTTTGTTTTTACCAAGATAATGGGAGTCATATATCAGTTTTTCTGTACGATGAACATTGCATTGTACAATAACTACATAAATATGACGCAACATAAATGAACAATCAGGTCAGTTAGGCCACAATAACGGCCCCACACACACACATAGAGGGTAACCAATTACTTAACAAGGAAGAAGATCACAGTCTAGTTATGTCCAGACTTCGACATACACATACACACACACACACACACACACACACACAGTGAACAGAGCCTCTCTGCTGATAAATGTGGCCGTTGCCCTTGGTAACTCAGAGAAACACAAGTTAGTTAACATTAAAAAATTCTCAAAAGTCAGCAAACTTCTCACAGTCACTATTTCTACTAAGTAAGTTACATAAATAAAACAATTATGCGTTAGTACTTTCGAAGACTTTTAAATTAGTGCGGCGGAAGTAGATGCTAGGTAAATGGATCAGAAACACATCGTGCAGGGGAAGCAAATGGGGAATCCACAGAGACAACACAGGGCAGCAGCACGCATCGCATATAGCCATACTGTGCTTTGTGATTTGAAAAGTGCTATATGAATGTAATGTATTATTATTATTATTATTATTACATATGAACACAGGGGAAAATTGTTTAACCCATTTGAAAGCTGTCAGATCAGTCTCAAATTACAAATTGTTCAGATTTATTTGTGTGTATTATCTATTTACAAACTGACTCTCAAAATAAATGATTTGAAGGGATGACGATTGATATTTGTGATTATATGATAAGACCCAGTAAACTAATGGCACTTTCAAATAATTACTGCAGAGTTTTCTTTACACAAATATTACACAGAACAAAAATATCGATGCATTGTAGTAATTTAGAATGTTCAGACAACTTTCAAAGGGATTTAATTAATTTGCTTAGCCTGTAGTGTCGAAAGGCAAATCTACTCCTGAGAAAAAACTATTATATTTAATCTAATTTGTTATAGCCTGTACAGCAAGGTTATAGGAGACAGAGTGAAGATAGACAAAAAATATGTAAACATCTAAACGTAACTATGTACGAACATATCAGAAAGAGAGAGACAGGGGATGGGGGGGAGGGCGGGAATTGTCATGTTGGTTCGTTTGACCTAAACAAACGAGGGCAACCACAGCTTTTAGAAGAGTTTTTAGAGCCCCTTTTATTGTTAAGATGGTTGGATAGTGGGGTTGCAGGGTGTGTGTTCGTGTAATTGTGTGTGTGTGTGTGTGTGTGTGTGTGTGTGTGTGTGTGTGTGTGTGTGTGTGTGTGTGTGTGTGTGTACAATCAGCCTACAGGATGGGTGGGTGAAATGGGATACCCCTGTAAATAGGGATGGGGTCATGGCCTTCAACATGCCAGACTTAAGAACTAACAGAGGCAGTGCACAGGCCGTGGGCGATATCGTCAACGCAAGTAGCTCATTACATTTGAACGGGACCGGCGGTACATGTCGTTTTTCGGGCAAAATGTACGATTGACACGCGCCTCGTTTTCCTAAACTGCGTCAGTGTTGTTTTCGATTGCAGCATGACATCCTGTTGCGTCGTCCGCTATCAAGGCAGATTACGCCGGGAACACGACCGACAGCTTAATGACGTTTTCCTTTCACCCCCGCTGCTAAATTTAGCCCCGGTTCAACTCTGCGGTCCCCGTCACCCCAAGGAATTCGACCCCGGGCCTGTATACACTTCCCCACTCCTACCCCTCATTCGCTCGACCCCGCTGCACTTGGGCCTCTAATTGGCTGCAGATAAGTGGTCGCGGGGTCCTTCCCGTAAAGACACCCCGCAAAGGTCGCGACCTGACGCCGACCCCGGACCAGAACCGTTGCGCTCACTAGCGGGTCGACCGAAGACACCCAGGGTTGATGGCACGAGTCTGGAAGCCCAGAATAGCCCTTTTATCGTCCACGAGAGTGCGTTAGCACCGACGGCCTTACACGGCGAGTCAATGGGTTTGTGTGGCCAGCGGACGTGCCACGGGTCTGAAAAGCATGTCGAATGTCCACTCAGGAAAAGCCACGGGCTTAGCCAAAGCCATAAACACGACCACATACTTATAGTGTAATATCGTCTTTTACCAGCGTGGCCCCCACCAAAGATGCCTGTGCGTGCGTGTGGGTGTTCCTTTTTTTTTCTGACTGGCAGGCACAGCCGGGGGAACAACTCTCTCCAGGTGAGCCAACGCAATGGGACACATTCCTTTCCTGTTGAGATTGGACTCGATTTGCGGATTTCCTCCGAGATTGGAGTGGGGCCCGGCGCAAGGCAGTGGAACAGTAACATGAGGTGTGAGGGTGGTTGGTTGAGGAATGCATGCGCACACCGCAATTTACTGGGAGGCAAAAAGAAAGTCACGATGAACAGCTTTAAGCCAAGGCTTTTGTCTAACTCTCCATTCAGTAGGCCCACGGACCCCATCATTGAACATGACATTAAAAGCAAAGGATAAACACTGGGCTCTAATCTCGCACCACTTTGCTCAAGATAGCCGTCAATCAGTCGGTGTCAGATTTTCCAAGATAATTCCACAGGGTTCACGCAAACAAACCCCCCCCCCTGCCCCACCCCACCCCACATGCTGAGATTACACACTTAGTTCAGGCCGTAAAGAGTCAGCTGGTTTTGGTTAGCGGCACTAGGCAATCATCTGTCGGTTTGCTGTGCCACCGGCGTCCACGCTGCCAAGTCCCCCTCGGTGGAGAGGGGGATAAAACCTTCCCAGCTGCTCCAAAAAACACTTTGAATGTGTGTGTGTGTGTTTGTGTTTCTTTGAATGTGTGTGTGTGTGTTTGTTGTATTAACGGAGCCTGCTGGATCTCTCAGATGGTTTCAGAGCGAGGGGAGGCTGCACGCTGCCGCGGCCGCCGTCGTCAACATGCCAATTACACAAAGGCCTGACTGAAACACACACGGGGGGAAATCTACCTGCTGGCCTCCTCGGCTTTCCCTCCGCGCCGCTAATCCACTGCTACTCCTCTGCTACTCCTCTCTAATCCAGCTCTCGCCGCTCTTGGTTTTCTGTGAGTCGTTCCGGGGGGTAAATGAGTGGCCAGCAGCACTTAGACAAGACGAGGCTGACCGTAACCAGATGTGTGAGATAGGAGGAAGAGCAGGTTAAGTGTGTATTTGAAACATCCCGTCTCCTCTCTGTCTGCTCCTCACACACGCACACCCTTGGACTTCCTTTCCTTGGCTCGATGTTTGGGCCAAACACATGTTTTTCTATGAAGTTGAGGCTGGAACGCGCACGCGCGCTGGTGCACACAGACGCCCTAAACTAGCAACACAAAGAAAGGCTTTCCGTTGTTGTTTGAGTGGTAGAAGGGTTCGACACCAACATTGGAAAACGTGCATTTGCAGGAACTGTTGAACTGGCTGTTCCCAAGCAGCCCTTGATGATTGTGCAATATACCAATGGAAATCAACCAGCTATTCCTGTTTCCTGTGGAAAATCGTGGGTCTTTTAGATATGTACTGTCACGATAGTTAGTTGGGGAATAAATATCTGTGTGAGACCGACAATGCAGAAAAACGATATATTTCCTAAATTTTAACAATAGTGTTTGTGTGTTCTGTGTTACACTACAGTACAATAATGTAGCACACACTTTTATCCAAAGTGACTTAGTGTTAGTGTTCAAGTATCCGCGGACTGCATCCGCCAGAAAACGTCTGTGTGCGCGCTGCAAACGCACTGTCAAAAGTGCTGTGGAGCAGCGCGTGTGTGTTTGTGTGAGTGTGTGTGTGTGTGTGTGTGTGTGTGTGTGCATGCGTGTGAAGGACTTTGATGTGCGTGACGTTACGGAGGTGTGTACTATGGCAAAGGATGCGTGGGTTAAACAGCCACCATACTCTTAGTGTGCGTATACAAAACGGATTGTTCGACGGAGCTCCTGGAAAGGTTCACATCACCACCCATAAACACAGGAGACGAGGGACAAAAGCTGCTCCTGTACATGGTGGGTGGACCTGCATGTCAATGGCACTGTTTATTTACATTTTAACATTAACGGGAAGCGTGTCTGTGTGTACTATGGGGGAACTTAATGTAATCTTAAATTTGACACAAGTCAGTAAATGGAAAAGGCGTCGTTGTTTCTTCTATGTTTAAGCATTTTTGGCACAAACACTGGCTTGAAAAACTGGTTGTGTGTATTGTGTCTGTGTCCGTTATTTGGGGAAACCACAGCTGTCAGCAGATCTTAATTACTAGCAGGGACTAACACCAGCACAATACGCACACACACGCTCATACACACACACACACACACACACACACACACACACAGACACACACACACACACAGGCAGGCAGGAAGCAGTTGTTTGTTTAGAGGAGGACGGTTCGACACCGTATCTGTGTTTACACTGTCTAATGCTGTCAGCGCTAACCACAACACACACACACACACACACACACACACGTGCAAACAAACACACACACACACACACGTTTGTTTTGTTTTCTCATTAGTTAAATACCTGCCCACTCTCCACCTCCTCCTCCGTTCCTGTTTCCACTCACATCCTCCCTCCATTCCAGTCTCGTTATCTCACCCCCTTCCCCACACAGCCCCACGTTTATTATCATATTCCCGCCATCCCCTACTTTTTTATCCATTCCTACTGTCCCGCGCTTACAAAGTCCCTAAGTCGATATCTTCAGGGGAAAAAGAGGGAGAACGAAGCATTGGAGGTCAGTCGTAGGTCCAGCTAATTTGCTGCAGATGAGAACTTACCCATGCGGACAGTCACACTGACACACACACACACACACACAACTAAATTCCGCCTGCCAAATGTGTAGGGAATCTATTAATACCGTCAAGGTTAGTCCCTACCTCCACAACGCATACACACAAACACACCCACACGCAATTATCTCTAAAAGATCTACACCCAAAAACACCTCTTATTTATTCATTCCGCGTAGCTCATGCGGTACCCCGAGACCACCCCTATCTATTCTTAACACACACACACACACACGCACACACACAAACGCACACTAAACACAAGTGTGTCAAATCTCCACTGGCTTCAGTCAACTTGTGACTGAACAGTGTGCTACCAGAGTTCCAATCTCAGACTGATATCAGAGCCAGTGGAGCGGGGAGCCCAGTGAGAAAACACCCACTGAATTCTTAGAGGCAAAGTCAATAATAGGATTGCAGTGGTGACTTTTCTTTCTTAACCTAAAACTGGTGAGCAATTCCAGACATCTGCAGCTTGTTAAGAGTGTGTGTGTGAGAGTGAGTGTGTGTATTAGCTGCTCAGTGAAAGTCCCTTATTCACGGGTGATTTTTTGTTATTGTGAATGTCTTTGCGGTTGTCAGCGGAAGCCACACGCTCTCCACAGCAGCATATTAACTCAACAAGAGACGGAGAGATTGTCACGGGGCGGGGTTTAACATGGCCACTCTGTTTAGTTTTCATTAGTTTCACCTGTCCTCGTTGATTGGTGTTGGTGTTGTGTTGATTGGTTCTTCTGTGACTGTTTTTGTATTTAAGTCATATCTTTTTGAATGGTCCCTTGTCTGGGCATTGTTAAATGATGTATGTGGTTTTGTGGCCTTCTGGCTCCTTTTTGTTTTTTTATCATGTAAAAATAAAGTGCTTCTGAACATGCCTGTGTTTGGGTCCTACTCTCTTTGGGCTGACATAAATGGAGTGATGAAGAAAAACACAGAGAGAGAGAGAAGAAAGAAAAAAAGTAAAATGTTGATATGAGTTGGGGGAGTGGAGGAAAAAGGACAGTTTGAGAGAAATCCGTAGTTCTTACGGGAGCCCGTAGAACATACTATCTAGACATGCCAACGCTACAGAAAATGTGTCTGTAGCCTGCTGGCCTCTGGTGACAGTGAGGCAGTGATGTTTACAGTAGATATGATAAGCTCTGCCTAACAAGTGTCACATATCTGATGCTGTCATCAGTGGAAGCCGAGATGGCAATTAAGAGATGGAGCAGAGTTCCCGTCTCCTCCTCCTCCTCCTCCTCAAGCATCATCACCTCTTATCTCACCGTTGGGTCCGCAGGGAGCAGCGACTATAAACACAACTTCAGCGGGACTCCCTGCCTCACAGACAGGGTCGTACTAGACTCAGCTCGCATACATAATTTCGGATTCTTCATCGTGTGTTTTCGAAGTGATGCATAACAATTTCTTTGATCAAAGTGGGTTGTCGCTGAGTGACTAAAAGAACGAACGTGTGTGTGAGAGAGAGTAGAGAAAGGGAGAGAGAGTCTACATAGTGGAGAGGAGAGTCATCTGTGCAGTGGTGGAGGGAACATCTCCGTCAGCCCGGACCTCATTTACCATCCATCCGACAAAACGGAAAATAAAGTTATTGGGACGTTGTTATTTTGCGGACCGAACATGTGGATTTATAAAATAATTTTGGGACTCCTCATCGTCAATTATTCCGGTAAGTTTTATATACTCCGTTATTTGTCGTCGATTTTCTTCAACTATTGCATTTAATGTAGCTTTTCGCTCACTTGCTGCAGTGTATCCTGGGGCAATTGGGACTGCGTCAAAGCGGGATGACAATAGGACATTAATTACAAATAGATGTGTGGGTTATTATGTAAAATAATGAGGGATATCTTGGCATGGGCTATTCCCCCTTCCCTCTCCTCCCCTCACCAAATACCATGTTAGAACTGCATGTTTTCCAAAACAACTATCAGCCAAATTGGCAGTGGCATCCTAAATGTATCGGAAAGGGCCATATGTCTTATTTTTATTTTATTTTACGTGCTGCAATGTGTTTGTTGTTATTTGTTTTCTCAACACTTTTATCGTTTTGAGACAAGTTTGCACGACTGGGGAGAACCAGCATCAGATCCACACTCATTTGATTTAATGACTCATGCACTCACCTCGCAGTAAACTCTCTAGGCTCGTGAACCCAGTGGGCTGTAGCACAACCAGCAGTTGGTGCGCGATCTGCTAATAGCCTGTCTCATGATAACACAAGTGGCCTGGAAATGCTGATGCAGTGTATCACAATCGACGTCAGTTTGTTTAAAGTCTAGATATTATTTTATACTGCAATATATTGTCAATAGCACACTTTTCATTGCTAGATTGAAGAGAAAATGTTATTGTTTATAGACAACTTTGTTGTTTTTATATAAAAGTTCTGTCTGTTTGTAGATAGCAAGAGGAATGCCCTCCAGGACTACCAGAGGATCCAGGGCATACGATTGGTGGCCCTCCCTGGCTCCGCCCTCCACACCAAAAGCAGGAAGTTGAGTTTGGCTAAGTGTGCCAAGACATGCAGCCGTAACAGGAAACTGTCTTTGAACTGCAGGTATGTCTGATGTCCCGGCAATGGCTTCTCTCACCTGTTTGGCGTAACTGTTGCTGTGCTAACTCCCCCGAGTTGACAGCCTATGGAGGAGGCCGGTCAAACTAAACTTTATTTGTTTTGTGCCTTTGACATATTACCATGTGTTTGTTGTTGCCACACTAACACACTCACCCCTTTTTATTGTCAGTCAGTTCCGAACTGTAGTAAAAAAAAATGTGTTGCATTATATAACTCATTCTTTTCCTCTCTCTCTCTCTCTTCGGCATCCCTCTCTCTAGAGCGTTTGTCTACAATGATGAAAACAGGAAATGCCAGTGGCTGTCCTTCGACACCAACTCGCCAGGAACCAAGACCCAGCAGGACACCAACTTCCAGCTCTACCAGAAGAAAGGTAGTAAACCTCTCTTTCTCTCACCTGGTTAAATAAAGGATGAAGAAAAGTTTAAAAAAAACAAAACAAGAGAAAAGTAGTCACCTTCTCTCTTCCACCCTTCTACCTCTGTCACAAAGATAGTTAATCTCTCTCTCTCCCTCGCTTTCTCTTTCTCCATCTATTTTTTTTAAACGGGGCTCTCTTCTATTGTCTATGACCACCGGTTTCTTTCAGTTAGTGCAAAAACTTTGGTTGTGTTCTGTCTCCCAACGGAGTTGTGGACGATGCTTGGCATCACTGTCTAAGGCTTTCGGCACTGATGCCAATGTGTTCAGGCTGAGGAGAACCATTTTGTAATATTGATAGTGTTTTAGTGATGCCATTGGCCTCGATTCACTAACCATTTCTGTAATGTATGCTCATTTGTGGATAAGACAGCTGCACTTCATTCTGTTTGAGTTTATATGTAGAAGCCTATAAGCTAACTCTACTCCTCATACTCAGTGCATTGTCTGACATTAGCAAAACAAATCTGCTGATGTCTTTTTGGTACGTCTTGTTAAGCCAAGTTTACAACTCTCTATTGCACATCTCTATGTGTTTTCCCCATTATCAGCAACAGGCTGG
Source organism: Galaxias olidus (assembly GCA_026901105.3). Lineage (NCBI taxonomy): Eukaryota > Metazoa > Chordata > Actinopteri > Galaxiiformes > Galaxiidae > Galaxias > Galaxias olidus. The sequence goes on along the minus strand of JAPMUY010006787.1, from coordinate 12,467 downwards.
CTCCCAGTGCAGAGTAACAACCCTTTCTGTCTCTGTCTCTCTCGCTCTCTCTCTCTCTCTCTCTCTCTCTCTCTCTCTCTCTCTCTCTGTCTCTCTATGTCTCCCTGTCTCTCTATGACTCCCTGTCTCCCCTCCAGACTACGTCAGGGAGTGCATCATCGGGGCCGGCCACCGCTACAAGGGCAGGCGGTCAGAGACAGTGAGTGGAGTCCGCTGCCAGGCCTGGGCCTCCTCCATCCACCATGAACACGAGTAAGAACTCCCGGCCCTTTAGCACGCCACCAGGAACCTGGGGCTAGAGCACTTACTGTAGCGCTTACTCTGCACGTCCGGCTCACTGTGTGGCTGCTGCTCGTCGAACACACACACACACACACACACACACACACACACACACACACGCGCGCATGCTTCGCGAGTAAACATCGTGAACGACAGGCTCCCATGTTATGAACGCCATGGTCAGCGAATAATAGCTGTTTAAATATTTCATGTATTCTCGGCCTTTTGTTAAGAGGCGTGTGTGTGTGTGTGTGTGCACGTGTGTGTGTGTGTGTGTGTGTGTGTGTGTGTGTGTGTGTGTGTGTGTGTGTGTGTGTGGATGTGATATATTAGAGGCTGATTACGCTCCTGGGAGCAGTCGTTCATCAGTAGGGATATGCACTGACCTCATTTTAGCGCTTACCCGAGTCGCACACCATTTCCTGCTGCAGCCCTATTGTTTACGTAGGTGTAGAGGGGTGTGTGTGTGTGCACGCACCCGTGTTAGTGTGTGTTTTGTGGGTTCTGCAAGACGCCATTCAGTATTCCTCAGACACCTCAGGAGCTGAATTTCTAAGCGCCACTCTAGGAGTGAATGTGTGTTCATACCCACTGCCTCACCGTGGCGCTTTCCCCCTCTAACAGAGAGCATAGAGAGACTTAACTAGCCGCCTGAAGATGACGGTATCCATGCCTTATCTCCTGGCTGTCACGGCCGTTGATCCCTGTTTGTGGGAACGGGCCTTTCCGGCACTTCTCCCCCAGGATAGTTTCCTGGTGAGTCCTCGCCGGGGGGAGGATGAGTTCGGGGAGAGACGTGCAGCGGGAATGGGAGAAGAGGCACAGAGGAGAAGAAAGGGGAGAGAGATAGGGAGAGGCCCAGCGTTTACTTCCAGGAATTAATTAGAGGGACACAGGGTTAACCAGTGGCCCTTTGCGCCTCCTCTCTGCTCGGCCCGGCAGCGGAGAGCCAGTGCACGGGCTTCACGTAGGGCATCCCTGGAGAACTGTGTGACACGCTTTGGAGTACATCACTGCAGCCCGGCTATCAAAGAGAACCCCGTGTGTGCTTTTGTGTGTGTTGTTGTGCCGTCAGTGAATTTGCTGGATCTTTGCTCTGAAAAGGTCTCGGTGGAGGTCAGGTAATTACTGACAGCCCGGGTGTGCACTTATCAGTGAGCACGCAGGCATACACACACACACACACACACACACACACACACACACAGGCACATAAGTCAAATTACAGAACCCACACACTTGAACAATTATGTTTCTAAATCATCTGTTTTTAAGCCGAGCAAAGCCTTCTCGTGTTTACTTCAAATGCAAACGCTCTCTCTCTTGCGTCCTGTTCTTTTGCTACATCAAAACCCGTGTTCCAACAAGACCTAGAGCCTGGCCAGTCATGATGACTGGAACCTCCACTATTCGGTGTGTGTGTGTGTGTGTGTTTGTGTGTTTGTGTGACGTTAGCAAGAGGTGACTCATGGAGGTTTTGTCATGATGTTTACCCAAAGTGAGCGCTGGGAAACTGCATGGAAAACTCCAGCAACATGTCTGTCCTGTCCTTGGCGGCACCGTGCTCCGCGGTGTCACCCCGGGGTGACCGTGCCTAACCGTTTCACTTCGACTGTGTCGGCCCAGGTACCGCGGGAACCAGAGCCCCAAGAAGGACCTGAGGGAGAATTACTGCAGGAACCCCGACCGCTCCCCCAGCGGGCCCTGGTGCTACACCACCGACCCCAGGATCAGGTCGCAGCCCTGCGGCATCCCGCAGTGCTCCCAAGGTACGCAGAGCCCACGCACGCACGCACGCACGCACGCGCGCGCGCACGCACACACACACGCACACAAACGCAAGAGTTCAACCATATCAAATGTTCCACACAATTTGCAAGCGTGTCTAAACCGGAGCTCTGCACCTCTACAGCTAAATAGACTGTTCTGTGTGTGTGTGTGTGTGTGTGTGTGTGTGTGTGTGTGTGTGTGTGTGTGTGTGTGTGTGTGTGTGTGTGTGTGTGTGTGTGTGTGTGTGTGTGTGTGTGTGTGTGTGTGTGTGTGTGTGTGTGTGTGTGTGTGTGTGTGTGTGTGTTGTTGGCAGAGTAAAACCTCCAGCTCCTCCAGCAGTGTGGTACCTGTAGGTTATATGTTCTCTCACTCACACACCATAAATGGTTTGGACCCTTAAGAGAGCGATGTCGAGGGAGATGAGTCCCCTAGCTGTCACCTCCTATCCCTCTCTACGGCCAACTAGACCGCCCAGCGTGCCTGTCACCCCCCCCTTCCCTCGTACACCTACTCTAACTCGCGCACACACACACGTACTACTACTACTACTACACGCGCAGTCTAATCTCTCCGTGGAGACGAAGGGTGACCTGTGCCTGTCTAATTGGCTGTCAGTGGAGGAGCGGCCTTGCTCTGGTACACTGAACGTGACGGGGATGAGGCAGAGTGGGCTGGAGGACACTAAGCAGGGCAGGGAGACGATGTGATGGGGAATCTGTAATGCTGCCCTCGTCTTACTGTGGCTATCCCAGAGAGGTAGTGTGTCGTGTGTTGTCCGTCCCCCGTGTAGACAGAGTGTGTGTGTTCTGAATAAAAACGACTGGAAGGGTTGGTTTTATTAATAGGAAACATACTACGCTCAGGGACACAAACACACACACACACACACACACACACACACACACACACACAACATAGGAACGTGAAAAGTGCCGTGTCATGGGAATGGCTCGTAAACACGTGTTTCCACTCTGGACGCTGGGTTGTTTACGCAACGTGTGTGTGTGTGTGTGTGTGTGTGTGTGTGTGTGTGTGTGTGTGCGCGCGCCGCGTCACATGTACCCGGCAGACCGTCAGACTACCTTCCCTGGATCAAAGACTCCTCGTTGGCTTGCAGGGCTCTCGGGGGTTCGGTTATAACCCCACACAAACAGTGTGGGCGCACTTATTTAGCCCACTCCAGGAGGGGCCTTCAAATGTTTGCGACACGTCAAATACTGCTCAACCGACGACAATGCAATCAGACGTCTTTACGTGTCTGTGTTTGTGTGTCTTGTGTTGATCTTTGTGTGTGTGTGTGTGTGTGTGCGGTCCAGTGGAGTGCATGCGATGCAACGGGGAGGACTACCGAGGGCCGATGGACCGCACAGAGAGTGGAAAGGAGTGCCAACGCTGGGACCTGGAGGAGCCACACAAACACCCCTTCAACCCCGAGAGGTACCTACCTACCCACCTACCACTACCACCATCAAACACACACACACACACACACACACACACACACACACACACACACAGGTTAATAAGGCAAGCTGTTCTTATGGGAATGCAGTGCTCTGTATTATGTAATGTCCACATGCTTTTCTCAAGTCCATTTGATTTGTCTAGCTGTAAAGCAGGCGCCTCACGGTACATGTCCCTAAGGGGCATCAACGGAGCTGTGCGTTAATTATTGCTAAATACTAAGGGACCATTCACTCTCACCAGATATACTCCACATAGCCTCTGGACTGGGTTTTGGATTTACATGTGTGCACGCGTGTGTGAGTTCCCCCACTTGTTGCAGGGCAGGTGCTGTGGATTAGCTTCGGATCGTTAGCACGTCTTTAATCAGGCGGGGTGTTTGTGCGAGCGCGGCCCCCCGGGTGAGGCTGTGGCGGCGGGGGGCCCTCCCTGGAGGACCTTCCTGTGGGCCCCCAGGCCCTGGGTGGACAGGCTGCACCTGGACCCGGTCCTCCGCCCTGCTCCAGTCTAGACTCCCCCGCCGCCCGGCTCACACCCACAGACCCTCTCCGCGGTCTGGGGTCTCCTCCACGGCTGTGTGGGGAGTGTTCTTGACACACAGGAAGTGCTTTTGGATCCCACGCTCTCCCACTCAGCACAAGCTGGACAAACAGAGCCGTTCATGAAGTGGTCGAGCGTTTCCTTACACGACTGGATTGTCTCGTTTTATTTTTGTGTGTGATTTTACCTGCTTGTTGTCACAGTGTTTGTTCTGAGCCTGTGTTGTGTTCTGCGCTTCAGGTACCCCGACAAGGGCCTGGATGATAACTACTGTCGGAACCCAGACGGGCGCCACCGGCCCTGGTGCTTCACCCTGGACCCGCTCACACCCTGGGAGTACTGCACCGTCCAAGTCTGCGGTACGTGGGAGTGTGGCTGTGTGTGCGGAGATTCTCAGAGCGCTGTTTAACTTTACTGCATGCCTCGGCTAACTTAACCTTTCGACGTTCCCTAATAAGTCTTGGTTCGTTTGTGTATTTTTTGTTTGTTTTAGTGAGTGTGTGTGTGTGTGTGTGTGTGTGTTTGTGTGTGTGTGTGTGTGGCTGTGTCTGTGTCTCTACTGCAAGAAGTGTGTGATCTCTTAAGTGAGAGCGCCACAATTTACAACTTCCTGCGCCTTTCATTTTGGCCCCTCCTCCCTCTCCCATTGGCCGACGGGTTCAGACCCCCTGGTTTGGGTCTCGGGGCCTCCGCTCTCTTATGAGCCCGTGTGTTTATTTGACTGCGGGCCCGCTGGCCTGGTGTTTATTGTTCTGCTCAGGCCCCGGCCTATGTGCGGTCACCAGGCCAGCGGCTCAGTTACCGCACCCGCACCCCACCACTCTCCCCCGCCGTCTGACTCAGAGACACAACACCAGGGTCACGCTATGGCTCTACAGGCCGATCACTTACATGACACATGCAGAGACAAAGACAGGGGTGTCTTCAGCGTGCCTGTGCATATGCATAAGGAGGCAGACGCTTTCTGTCCCTAACGTCGCCGTGTGGCAGGCACGACGTGTGTGTGTGTGTGTGTGTGTGTGTGTGTGTGTGTGTGTGTGTCCGTGTGTCCGTGTGTCCATCCTGAGCCGGAGTAATGTCACCTGTCACCTGTGCGTCTGCGTGGTGAGCTGTGTGTGTTGGAGTCAGTTCCTGTAGCAGCAGCCAGAGGTGAGGCTCTTAATGCAGGGAGACTGCTGGACCGTCTCCTTCCCTGCTCCTCCTATTACGAGGCTGCTAGAGGCTTCTGCACCAACTAAACCAGGCGAGATGGCATCTCCCTCTCCACCTACAAGCCTTTACTCTAGACCCCCCCCCCCACCCCCCTCTATGTAGGAGCCTCTAAGCTAACTCTACTCTTCATACTCAGTGCATTGTCGGACATTAGTAAAACAGATCTGCTGATGTCTTTTTGGTACGTCTCGTTAAGTCAAGTTTACAACTCTATGTTGCACGTCTCTATGTGTTTTCCACATTATCAGCCACAGGTTGGCTCCCAGTGCATAGTAACAATCATGCTTCTCTCTCTCTGTTTCTCTCTCTCTGTTTCTCTCTCTCTGTCTCTGTCTCTATGTCTCCCTCTTCCTGTATCCTCTCTGGACTAAGTCAGAATCTTGACAGGGATGCTTGCCGGGAATAGACCTGGTTTACAACCCAGTTGGTCCCAATCAAAACAAAACAAAGTGGGAGGCCGAGAGACAAAGTGTGCTATTGTTGGTGTTTGTTTGTTGACACAGCCAGTGTTTGTTGACACAGCCGGTGTTTGTTGACACAGCCAGTGCATGCCTGTCATTTGACTTACTGCGTGAACGTGTACCTGTCTGATGAGCGTTTCACTCCAGTATTGTAGCTGATGGCTATAGATGGATATCCCTGTCCCTTTAGTATATGTGTACGTGCATGCTTGATGTAGTTAAGGACCTGTGGACTAATAATGGGAACTGTCCTGACGCGGGCATTTACAAGTCAGGAATAAGTGGACGGAGAGGATTCTGTCCCCTAGAGGGAGCTGTTTCATTGCAGCAGTGGGTATTAGGACCTAATTGTGACGGCTCAACCTTTTGAAAGGTACCCTCACATGAAACTTTCACATAACTACACTACCCTTCAAAGAATGGAATATGAGTGGACAAAATCCTGATACGAACCGAACAATGCTGCTGTTGTTGTTGTTGTGGTTGTTGTTGTTGTTGTTTTGAACCAAATTTGTAACTGTCGTCCTGTCCCGCCGCAGACGCAGACCCGGCCAGAGACGGCAGGAGGAACGTGACGACGAGATGCTACCGTGGGGGAGGGGAGGACTACCGCGGGACGGTGGGAGTGACCCCCGGCGGGTTGACCTGCCAGCGCTGGGACTCCCAGTACCCCCACAGACACACCTACACACCGCAGGACTACGGCTGCAAGTGAGCCACGCACACATATGTAAAAATACACACAAGAACACTCACACATGCACAGACACGCATGCATACACTCACACATACACACACACACACACACAGCCAAACAGTGTTTCCAAAAGGGCTAACGTGTGTTTGGTGTCTTAGGGACCTGCGGGAGAACTACTGCAGGAACCCTGACGGCAGCGAGGTGCCCTGGTGCTTCACCACCAACCCCCGAGTCCGCAGGGCCAACTGCACCACCATCCCTCACTGTGACACGCAGAGCAGCCAGCCCCAAGGTGACCCCCAGGCCCCGTGGAAATAATTGCCTTTAATCATTTTCAAATGTCATCCATCATATATGGTGAATCATTAATGACTGTTATAAATCACGCAATTGATCCTAAAGCGTTGACTGGTAGGTCACGTACTTTTGTTCGGTGACATTTGATGTTTGAGCGAGCTCCTCGAGACGGGGTCGAGCTCCAGATATAGTCCCACGTACCCTGAGAACCCGATACAGCTGTTTGGAAACCACGTTGTATCCCCCTGGTGGATTCAAAGCGGATTGGAGTGTGGGAATGGCACAGCACCAATCGCATGACACAAACTCACTCGGCAACCCCGGTATCGATGGCTCTTATTGGTCACGGGGGACTAAGGGGAGTAATGATTGGGTAGAAATAGAAGTCTGAAGGTCCGACTTCATATGTCAATCCGATGGGCTCTGACTCTGGTCAAAAGACCTTGGGGAGTGTGTGTGTGGTCGAATGGGTTTTCTCTGAGGGTTGGCTGTGGTCCTGTTGCATGGTCTGAGTTTGGTTCCCGACTTCCCACACTTTGAAAAGGACAGCTTAAAGACCTTATTTATGGTCCGTGTTGTTCTTCCACATCCCTATGTGGACGCCTGTACGTGCTCTGTGACGCGAGCATGTACAGTGGGATTTATGTTGCTTTATTTGTATTTTATAGAGTATTGAGTGGAACCATAGTCAACATTAAGTAAGTTTCCACTCGATTCAACACAACATTCTCATACCTAACGCTTACCATCTGTGACATAAATAAATCAATAAATTCCTTCTTACCTTGCATCCGATATTTACATTAATTATTGATTATTCCGTTGACAAAGCTCCACTGGTCCAGTGTCAGAGCGGTTTGTGTGTGTGTTTTGAAGTGGTTCTGACTGTGTGTGTGTGTGTGTGTGTGGCGTGGCACTGTTGCAGATTGCTACGAGGGCAGCGGGGTGACGTACCGAGGGGAGCAGTCCAGGACCAGGCTGGGTTTGCCCTGCGCCCCCTGGGGAGAGCACGTCAACAGGTAGGCTGCCTCGCCTCCACCATCACAGGTCACACACACACACACACACACACACACACACACACACACACACACACACACACACACACACACCGGGCCTCCTCCGGGCTTCACTGTACAGCTCAAACAACGGATACGAAGACGTGAACTTTGGACAGTGTGTGGGCGAGGGAAAGGCACCGTGCGAAAGATCCGTCTCAGGACTGTTCTTTTTAACGGAGTCCTAGTGGACCGGTCGTGGATGGAAAGAATGGCCAAACGGAGTCCGGAAAAACACTCTCAAGCACGTTTCAGTCGCTGTCGTCTTTACACCAAGTCTCACACCACATTCTACACATTGTACAGCACCATAAAAGCCTCCACGCTCCCTTCCGTGGTTTTCCCTCCTGGTGCTCTCGCTGGATGCTGCCCCCGCTGTGCACCCGAGCAAGGCGAGGAAAACCCAAGGCAGAGGGTTTTCCCACCCGCCCTCTCCTTTCCAACGGATTGCCCGCGGGTGTGTGTTTTATAGGTCGTTATGACAACAGTTAGCCCTCACTCGAGGTAACTCTCTGCGGCGTCTCATCGCTTCCCTCGTTCTCCGGCGTCGCGTCGGCCCGGAGGCACCCCCCCCCCCCCGACACGGCCCCCCCTGTGACTGGAGCGTTCAAGTTCAACTAGTCATTGAAATGGTAATGCGCTTTCGTTTGCCGTTCTCTTTCATGGCTGGGCTCTATAGGAAAACTCCCCCGCCTCGCTGTAGCATTAGCATAACAGCTACGGTTCATAAAGCGCAGGGAGCAACACAGAATCCCTTCTGGGAGGAGGGGGGGGGGGGGGGTGCGGAGAGATAATGTAGACTAGGGTGTAGTGGCAGCGGTGGTGGTGGTGGTGGTGGGGGTGGTGGCAAGCCACTTGTCACCACAGCAATTACCGCCGCGCGCCACGTGCGTGCCGATGCCTTCTCCCGTTTGAAGTGAGGCCGCGTACCGGGGCGGCGAGGGGGGGGATGTTGTGACACCGGCCCCGTAGCAGCCGAGGCGTCGGCACGCCCCCTAATCACCCACACACGACCCGGAGAGAGGCCTGTTTGTTTACACGTTCACTTTCCCAGAAACCTGAAAGGTCATTGGGGGGAGTGGGAGGGGGGGGGGGGGGGATGCGTCACTGGGGAGGTGACCCGTCCGTGACCTCTCGTTACGCTTGCCCGTCGTTAGCTGTCAGAGCCAGGCCTGTGGGCCATTACAGGAGGGAAGAGACACCCCCCCCCCCCAGGCATGCTGCTGTGTCTACATGGTCTCCACTGTCTCCTAAGGACTGGCAGAGGACTGGCACCAGGGTGAGCTGACCCAGCAAGAAGGACTCCCGACGATATCGCACGCTCACCTTTGACCCTAACCCCCCCCCCCCCACTTCAAAGCCAATCGGCTCCCCCGCTCGGCTCCTGTCCAGGGGTCAGGGTCAGGACTAGGGAGACAGACGGGTAGCTAGACTCAACACACACACGCAGAGCCTGCTGAGACTACACACACACACGTTCAGAGACCTGTAAATACACCCACACCCCACATCTCTCACACACACACTCACATAAACATAATCATACAGCGTTTCAGCCCTGCCCTGCATTCCCTCTTCCCTGCCTCCCTCTCTCCTCGGAATTCCCTCCCTTATCGCCCCAGGAATCCTGTTTGGGCCTCAATATTGTTTGTGGATTTATGATCACACAACATTTCCTTGGGCTGCATTGTGTGTGTGTGTGTGTGTGTGTGTGTGTGTGTGTGTGTGTTAGATCTATGTTTAGGTGCATGCTTCACTCCTCTGTGAGCAGCTTCCCCATACAGAGCTGCATGATTTCTCTTCCCCTCTCTCTCTCTTCTCAGAGAGAGAGAGAGAGAGAGAGAGAGAGAGAGAGAGAGAGAGAGAGAGAGAGAGAGAGAGAGAGAGAGAGAGAGAGAGAGAGAGAGAGAGAGAGAGAGAGAGAGAGAGAGAGAGAGAGAGAGAGAGAGAGAGAGAGAGAGAGAGAGAGAGAGAGAGACTGTGTTTTCACCGCTATGGTAAAAAAACACATGCTGTTGTTTCATAAAGATCTTCTAGTTCTCTTGGGGATTCTCTCTAAAGCACAGTCTCCTGAAGAAACTGTGAGTGTATCAGGCAGTGACTCTAACGTGTGTGAGCGGCTGTGTTTCCTCCAGGAGGTACCCCTACTCATACAGCATCAGCGGAGAAACGGACCTGGAGGGCAGCTACTGCAGGAACCCCGACCAGGACAAGCACGGCCCCTGGTGCTTCACCAACCACTCTGCCGTGGCCTGGGACTACTGCGACGTCAAGCCATGTAGGCACACACACACACACAGAGAGAGAGAGAGAGAGAGAGAGAGATCCACTCACACTGAGAGATAGACTGTGTGTGAGGTCTTCTCTGCTGACTTGTATATAAGTCAGAGTTTGTGTGGATCTGTCTGCAGTTCATCTTTCTTTTTCAGACCTGCATGCACGCACGCACACACACACACACACACACACACACACACACACACACCTGGCTGTGTGCGATCCGTGTATGCTCTCGGGTCAACATGTCCGAGAAGATCGACTGCTCGTTAGAAACCCAGGGATATCTCTAATCCTTTCCACATGGGCCACTGAAGAATGGACGCGCGACCGTTTTGGTTTTATCCTAATGCGTGCTTTTTGATAGTCGTGGAACGTATGCTGTAATCCTATCCCTGGCCTTGTTTTTGTGGCGCTCGCCTCGCATAAGTGTCGTCTTCTCTGTCCTCGCAGGTGAAGCCTCCCAGAACACCATAGCTCAGCTGGGTGAGTGCCCTACTTCTGGCTTCCTCCCTTCAGCACTTGGCACTCTGGTGCAGAGAACACGGTTGAGAAGACTGGGAAACGGTCCTATTTTGGCTAGTTCGTACAAGAGCTGACTATTTGAGTCGTTTGTAATTTTACGGTGTAGGCCGTTCTGGCCGTGCATTACTAGAACTTAGTGGCACGTGTTCGAACCGATGGGGAAGAGGGTGTCTGGGCCTGTGTGTTGAGCGGTGTTCCTCTCGGTCCCGTGCAGGAGAGCTGCCCCGGGTGTCCTGCTTCATCCACATCAAGATCAGGATCGTGGGAGGAGCTCCCGTGGGCATCACCGAGAACAGCTTTGTGGTCAGCGTACAGAAAGGGTAGGAGGAGCCTTCCGCTGTAGCACACGCCCACGCACCAACGCACGCCCAAACACACCCACACTTGAACAGGCTTTAAAACAAATTGCTTTCAATTTTTGAGTTCAGCGTGTGTAACAGCACTTCAGTTGCGCGGACTCACGAATGAATCCCAGTCCATCTGTGCCGCTGTCGGAGACGTGGTTGAAGCCCATCCAGCGTGTGTCGTGTCTGCTCCTCCCTCTCTCCCCAGGTCCCAGCACTGGTGCGGAGGCTCCCTCATACGGGAGAAGTGGGTGTTGACGGACAGGATGTGTCTCTCCTGCTCTGCTCTCTATAATGGGTGAATTGTTGTTGTGTGTCTCTCCTGCTCTGTCCAGGTGAATGGGTGAAATATCCCTTTAACTAGACGTCTCTCCTGCTCTGTCCAGGTGAATGGGTGAAATATCCCTTTAACTAGACGTCTCTCCTGCTCTGTCCAGAAGAATGGGTGAAATACCCCTCTAACTAGACGTCTCTCCTGCTCTGTCCAGGAGAATGGGTGAAATATCCCTTTAACTAGACGTCTCTCCTGCTCTGTCCAGGAGAATGGGTGAAATATCCCTTTAACTATAGTGTCTCTCCTGCTCTGCTCTCTATAGCCAGTCATTGCTGTAGTGTCTCTCCTGCTCTGCTCTCTATAGCTAGTCATTGTTGTTGTGTGTCTCTGCCAGTTCCCCAGACCTGAGTGAGTACCGGGTGTGGCTAGGGGTGTCCGACCTCAACGACGCCACCAACAAGCAGGAGCTCCGCATCTCCCACGTCATCTGTGGTCCTGAAGGCTCCGGCTTGGCGCTCATCCAGCTGGCCCAGTGAGTGCCCGACTGAAATGACTAAGGGAAATCTGGTCGGTTTCTAAGCAGGCAACTGTTGTTTTCCAAAACTTGAAAATAATGTTGTTTTGTTATCGTGGTTGCATCTTTCCAGACCACCTCTGCCTGCGAACAACGTCCGGGAAATTCAGCTGCCCGTGGCTGGCTGCTCCATCTCAGAAGGGCTGATCTGTAGCACGTATGGATGGGGTGCCACCCAAGGTAGCCACGCACAGCCCACACGGGCCCACGGTTTGACGGATCTGATATATCGCATTGAACGAAACACTGAGAGAAAATGTCACAGTTGGAAAAGGATTCATTCAGTCATGATTTCCTGTCTGTCTGTCTGTCTGTCTGTCTGTCTGTCTGTCTGTCTGTCTCTCAGGGACAGGCCACGAGGATGTCTTGAAGGTGGTCCACCTGCCCATCGTCAGCAACGACGACTGCAACAAGCAGCACAGAGGAAGCCTTTACATCACCAACACCAAGATCTGTGCCGGGGGCAGAAAGGGGGAGGGGGTGTGTGAGGTAGGGGGCACATACAGTGCCTCATGACTTCTTTATTGAGTCATGTGTACCAATGTAGTGATCTATTCTTGCTGGCTGTATGGTAACTCACGAGGAAAGGGAACATATGCATTTAAAATAATGCTATGTATAAACCTCAATATAAATACATGGGACAAGGCTGAATACATATACTGTATATATAATAACAGTATTATAGGTGC